>OY743171.1:47864812-48464812 GCA_963555705.1 Ligustrum vulgare | reverse complement strand
TTAAATAGTTGCTACAAATGTGCTCGATGGACATGTAATACCCGTTGTAAATCAATAGGATATTCATCCATAAATCGAGATGATAAGATAGACTTCATTAAGGGTGGACTGAGTAAGGAGTCATTGGATGATATCCGATTGACTCTTGAGACGCACCCTAGTGGATATGTGCAGCGTGAGCTACTATCTTTATGGGCTAAATTCATCAGCGATAAAGAGAGATATAGTCTCAAAAATATAATAGCAAAAGATCCTGTTTGCCATGCTGTTATAAACAATGATGCTTTGGCTATGCAGCATTAATACAAGGTAAATCATTTGATATATATGCACATATAAAATATTTTTTTCTGTTTCCTTTCACGAGTTTTGATAAAGGCTGGTTAAAAATATTAAATCGCCGAAAGGTGAGTAGGATGATTTTGTCAAAAGTAAATCTTCACTTTTTCGAAAAACGACCAGTAAATAGTGAAGTTTTTCGGTTTTAAATAGCCAAACATTTTTCATAGTTCATGCATCCCAAAATAACATTTTCCTTCTTTACTTTCAAAAATGGAAGGACCAAAATTTCGACAGATCAAAACTATCTGTGTATTTTGTGGATCAAAAGTGGGAAAAGGTTTTGGGTATCTAGAAGCAGCCGTGGATTTAGGAAAGAAATTGGGAGAGAAAGGTATCACTCTCGTGTATGGAGGAGGTAGCAGTGGATTGATGGGTTGTGTTTCACAATCCGCTCTAGTAGAGAAAGCAAGAGTGATAGGTGTTATACCTACTCCTTTAGCTGATATTGCAGGCAAAACACGAGGGCATGAAGTACAAACCTTATCTATCCATGAACGCATAACTTGCATGTTATATGGTTCTGATGCCTTCATAGCCCTGCCTGGAGGTTTTGGTACTTTAGAAGAAATCTTTAATATTACTTCATGGGCTCAACTAGATCTCCATACTAAGCCTATAGGGCTTTTAAATGTAAACAATTTCTTTGATGGTTTGCTAACATTTCTTGATTATGCTGTGGAACAGGGATTCATATCTCCATTTTCTAGGAGAATCCTTATTTCTGCTCCTACTATCGAGGAACTGCTGGATAAGTTGCAATCATATATTCCAATACAAGATCCAGCAGGAGTAAAGATAGATTGGTCGCAAGGAAGGGGAATCAAGAGAAAATGGAGTCCGGTTAATGTAAATTTATCTTTGTGAACTCTAGAATAGGTGGTGGTAGAGTACGGAGTATTCTCACTCTTGAGACACACCATAAATTTCTAGGATTTTATCAATGTATTAATCTTGTGTACCTCAAAGATTTAAAGTGGTAGAGTATGGAGTATTTCTTACTCTTGAAACACACTTTTTTCTTTATTTCCTCAAAAGGTCAGAGGTGGTAGGATACGGCTACTCCCGAAACACATCTCTAATTTTGAGGATCATAAATGTTTTCCCCTTTTGCATTTTGCATGTATGTCTCGTTTATGCTTCTTCAGGAGCAATAATAATATCATTTCAGTATGTTTAGATGATAATTTTTACTTCTTCTGGAGTAAATATGTACTTCTTCTGGAATATATAAGTGCTCGTGCAAGAACTTTTCCAGGCACTTATCATCTAACATTCATCTCATAATACTGATGAGATTATTTTCACATTAGCTATATCCGTGCTATCATGTGATATTATCTTATCATACATCAACATTCTCTTGTTGAATAATTTTCATCCACCCATTCAAATTCAGATATTGGTAACTTCTGGTACCATTGGATAAAACATTTTATTAATATTTATCAACCTTTTGGTAATGATAACTTCTGGTATCATTTGATAAAATATTTTCTAACTTTAGTATTGATAACTTCTGGTATCATTTAATGAAGTATCAAATAACAATAATATTGTATATATATATTAACAATAACGATACTGGGGTTATACCACCAAGTATATATGTTGACAACAACCCTCTAATATGTTAGAATTAACCAACAACTGAGGTGTTTATATGTATTCAATTGATATACCGACCATATAGGCGGTGTCAACGTGATGAAATAATTAAACCAGCCATATAGACGGTATCAACGAGATGAAACAATTAAACCGGCCATATAGGCGGAATCGACATAATGAAATAATTAAACCGGGTAAAGCCAACCATGTAGGTGGTAAAACCAACCATGTAGGTGGCAGCATAATATAATTCAATTGATCACATATTAATCGTTAATTTACGATTATTATACTTGTATGTATTATTAAGGGCAAAATCGTCCATATTTTAATATATTGCTCATATGAATAAATTGAAACCGTCAATAGGTTTAAAATTTAATTTAGAACAAACTTACTTTTGGTCCGAAGTTCAAAATCTCGTCAGGATTGCTCCAAAAACAGTTTTTAAGAAAACCGCCATGTTCGACCGCCGGAATATTTTAAAAACTGCACAAAACAGAAAAATAAGATCATAGAAAAATCCAATTCATCAAAACGGACAAACTGCCTTTCGTCATCGCCGGATCCGCCACGCGCCGCCGCCGCCGGCCGCCGCCGGCCGCCACGCGCCGGTGATCGGAAAAATTAACCCATCACCATAATATGTGCCTCGGCGTCCTGAACATGCCGGTGGTCTCCGATTTTCCAAAAGATCAACCGTTTGGCCGGAATCATCATTTTTCAGTCCGCCAGCATCTTCTTCTCCGGACAATAACTTCCGTTTTAACCGTTGGATTTGCGCCAAATTTCAGTCGAGTCTTCTCCTAGAAAAACCCGTTGATATGCCGCTGGCCGATCGTCGATCGGAGTTCAGAATCGTCCGGAATAAGCATTTCAATTTTCGGTCAGATATCTGTTTTTGCACAGTTTTTCAGATTTTCTTCTTCGGTCGATATCTTTTGTTTCAGCCGTTGGTTCTGCGCCAAATTTTAGGCGAGTCTTCTCCTTGACAAGCCCGTTCTGATGGCGGTGGCCGATCGTCGATCGGATATCTGGATCGGCCAGAATCATTCTTTTTCAGTTTGAGAGAAAAGGAAACATTGGTTAGTAATAATCAGGTTTCTGATACAGAGGCTCATCATTTAGATGCAACTGTAGAGCATACTCCCGTTATTACTCAATTGGTTAGAGACTCGTGCTGATAACGTGTTATAAAATCATCGAAATCATAAGAACAACATAGAGAGAGAAATGGAGAGAGTTTAGAGGAGAGAATTTCTCTTCAAGAATTGGTGTAATAAATTGGTAAGTATAGGCTCCTATTTATAGGAGTGGACAATGGCACAATCGTAATATTGTAAAGTTTACAGGGATATAATGGTAATGTCATTCACATATATACATTATTTATAACATTATTATTATTTTTTCCCCCAATGTACCAAAAAAGGGGGACATGTCATTCACTATGATAGATAGTGAAAGACTTTGATCACGAACACCATTTAATTGAAGTCCAAGAGATAATTTAACTTGAAGTTTGCCAATGAATTCTTTTGTTTTTTATAGAAAAGCTCAATTTCCCCACTCAAATCAGCAGCGGGACACAAATCACAAATAATGAGATAAAATCAAATAAAAAATTTAACGTGGCTCAATTGATTCCCGACAATTAAAGAAAAAGAACATTTTTATTAATAAGAAAAATACACCATTTATTATAATATTTTTTCATTCTCACAATTTCTTCCTACACAAAGAAGAATAATAAACGTAACACACGAACTATTTTCCTTAAAAAGTCTATCTCTTAGCCATGTTCTTTAACACAATCATTACCATTTATAAATCAATATATCAACAATATAATTTCTTAAATCACTTTTCAGTTACACATATTTTTTTTCTCTATTTTTAATTACATATTTTATCCCAAAAATATAAATAAAGTAATTTATAAATAAATGTTACAGTATTAAAGAATATAGTGTTAATTTCTTTCCTTATTAAATAATATCAATAACATTTTATTCCTTTTCCACTTGGTGTTGTATATCAAGAAAATGCTCCTAATTTAATTTGATAAATTTTCCTTTTCTTATCAAACAAGAATTATTTATTCCATAAATTTGGATCAAACCCATATTTTTTAAATTCCTTTTACTCGAATATTGAAATTGTTACACGATTACAATTATAAGACCACATATTTTTTCTAAAGATATTCCTCGTTTGTCTATTTTTTTTTTTTTTTTTGTCAAATACTTCTTATCTATATATCATAATTACATTGATGGATGGTCAATAATTCAAGATGAAGTTTTATAAGCAAACAAGTTACCAAACATAGGCTAAATAATAATTCATGTCAGGAATGAAGGTCGGGTAGTTCGGTTCGGATATCTCAAGAACCGGAATCGAACCATACTTTTCGGTTCTCGTAAAATGGAACTATTCAGTTCCATTGAATTACAAGAACCAAACCGTTTGATTTTGGTTCGGTTTCGATTCTTATTCGATTCTACAATAGTAATTATTTTTCGAGGGTCTTATCGAGGAATATCAGGCCCCGGGAAGCGATCCAATAACCTGAAGTAAACTTCTACCGAATATACTAAGATCAAGGATTTTGAAAATCATTTCACCCCGAAGAAAGTATAGGATTTTCCATGAAACAGAAGATATTCATAAACCAAATTAAGAAACAAATGGCCTAGAAGGTTTTTCGAGCATGGCAAGAAGCCATACAAATTTGTATAGTAAACTTGTGGGATGAATTTCAGGGGTTTAATTGCTTTATATTTGTATTTAAATATTTAATTAACTCCATCATGGTTATACAACTTCGCATATTAATAAGTTAGCCTCATTCTATTTTCATTTAGGGCTAAGTACACAACTACACAAGTTGAGGGGCTTGTATTTTAAATATCAGTTATTTTCAAACAAATCTCGACATTAGAAAACTTATTTCTGAAATTCTGGTAAAAACATTAAAACTATTCTTACCCTAAACAGAGCGGCGATCTCTACCAGAATCCATCCAAAATCAAGCTAAAATCACGAACCACGGCTACATTGATGTCTTAAAAATCGATCGGTGACTAGCTGTGACTGCCTTTTTCGCACTGATTTTCGAAAAATGTCAATTGCAGATCTGTTCTTATTTCAAATTCGTTGGCGAGGCTAATTATCAACATCATTGCATTGGATTTTCAAATTCTTACCGAGATACATATTTCAAGGACATTATACTTAAATTACAGGTTCGTCATTTCCATTGCAGAAGTATTCCGATAGCATGATAGATTTTATAAATAAAGTTAATTTGTAACTAATTACATATTGTAACTATAATGATAGTTCATATATGGAATTACAGATTTGTAATTGCATTTGAGTAGCTTTAATTGTTGTATGTTATTAGAAGTGATTACTTGAATTACATTTATTTTGTAACTAATTTCAATTATAATTATAATTAGTTACAATTGTAACTAAATACAATTGTAATTAGTTACAAATAAGTTACAATTATTGTAACTAATTACAATTGTAAATTGTATTTAGTTACAAAAAGTTACAATTGTAATGAGTTACAATTGTAACTAATTACAATTGCAGCTTATTGTAATTAGTTAGAAAAAGTTGCAATTGTAACTAATTACAATTGTAGCTTATGGTGATTAGTTAGAAAAAGTTACAATTGTAATTAGTTAAAAGTTACAATTGTTAATTACAAAAAATAATGAATTACAACTATAACTAAACAATTAAAACCTCTTGTCCCAGATTAGGGGCAACATTGCACTGACTTCTTATCATTCACCCCTTCTTTTAAAATTACTTAGTTACAATTACAACTTGATTACATTTAAAAATAAATTAGATTTTGTTTTTATGTTACAACTTATTACATTCTGTAAACTGTAACTATTACGATATACATATTCATATTCATATTCATATCTAGAATTACATATTTGTACTAGTTACAATTTGTAATTACATTTGGGTGGCTGGATTGTACTGTGTTATTAGAAGTAATTACTTGAATAACGTTTATTTTCATAGAGCATGACATAATTGTAGTTAGTTACAATTGCAACTTGATTACATTAAAAAGATAAATTACATTTTTGCTATTTGTTACGACTTGATTGAATTTCTGTAATTAGTTACAAACTTCATTTTTTATGTGCAGCTATGGATTCACTGAATGTCTTCATACATTATGGTGGATTTTGGGATGAGTTCAATAACTACACAGGCCTAAAGGTAGCAGGGATCCTCCTACCCATTACAACTACGTACTACATCATGTTGGATGTTGTTTTCACAAGATTAAATTTGGATCCAATGTTGAATAGATTGAGAATACAATATACAGTGGACAAAAACATGGAGCCAATGAGTATTGTCGATGATAGTTCCCTGACTTTCTATTTAGAGCTGAAAAGGAAGGCCAAATATCTAACAAGTTTTCCATTGTGTGTAGAGGTTGAGCAACTTTATGGTGGAACAGACCTTTTACCACCAGTTCCTAATGAGTTAACCACTATACCTACTGACTCTAGGGTTTCATCCATACTTGGTATACACCAAACTGGTGCAATTGAGATCTCAGGGGCAAGAATACCAACACTAGATGAGGTGGCTTAAGAACTTTGTGAAATGGTTGAAACTACAAAAATTACCCCTATTGCAGATGATAAAGAGGTTATTACAGATCCAAGAGGCGATGCAATTGAAAAAGGGCAGGTATTCCGCACTAAGATTGTGTTAAAGAAGAGTATGACCCTATATGCTATAAACAAAAAATTCCAGTTCATAGTGAAAAGATCAGACAGAAAGGAGTATGTTCTTAAATGTTTATGTGTTGATTGTGACCGGATGTTTAGGGTATCAAAGTTTTGTAGAACTGACATGTTCAAGATAAGAGATATAAAAGAGGGTCATAAGTGCGGATTGGATGTAATGTTGGGAAATCATAGACAGGCAACAAGCTCAATAATAGGTGATGTAATTAAGCATAAATATACCTCTACAAAGACCATATACATGCCAGCTGACATTATGCATGATATGTTAAATACATATGGTCTGGATTTGAATTATCAAAAGGCTTGGAAGGCAAAGGAACATGCCTTTTGTGCTATAATGGGGATCCTGAAGATTCTTATGAGAAGATACCTGCTTATTTAGAAATGTTGAAGGAAAAGAATCCAGGATCTATTGCAAGATTTGAAACCAATGAAAGCAATCAGTTTAGGTATCTATATATAACTTTAGCTGCTTCAATTGATGGCTGGAAATTTTGCAAGCCTATTGTTGTTGTTGATGGTACATTTTTGACAGGGCATTATGGTGGGACTTTATTAATGGCTTGTGGACAAGATGCAAACAATAACATTTATCTACTTGCATTTGGGATTGGAGATCCAGAAAATGATAACTTCTGGGAATGGTTCTTTTAAAGGTTCAAAGAAACATACGGTGAAAGAAAAGATTTGTGTATAATATCATATCGATGCCCTAACATTAGGAATGCAACCCAAACAGTTTTCCCAAATGCATTTCATGGACTGTGTTCTTATCACTTGTTGAAGAACCTAAAGAAAAATACTTAAAGAAATCTAAAGAGATAGCAGTACCGTTCAACGCTGCAGCCAGAGCATATACAATAGGTGAATTTGAATATCAAATGAAGCAGCTGGACAAAATTGACAAAGACATCCGACGTTACCTGGTATGTTTGCTTTATTTATGCTACTTTTTACACGTATTTTTTGCAACTTTAATTAGGTTACAAAACTACAACTACTTAGTTACAATTTGTAACTACAAAGCTGCAAATTGTAATTAGTTACTAATTACAATTGTAATTAGTTACAATTTTGTAACTACAAAAATTGATTAGTTACAATTGTCACTAAATAGTTACAATTAGTTACAAATTGTAAAGTATTTAAAATTATAATTAGCAACTGTTATTTCTCAGAAAATATTGTTGTTACATACACAAGTTTTTGACTTTTTGCATACAATAGCATGAGGAAGTTGGTCATGAAAGATGGACAAGGGCATATATGGCAAGAAATCGATACTCAACAATGACATCAAACATTGTCGAATCGGTAAATGCAGTAATAAAAACAGCAAAGAAACTAACCATTGAGACATTGTTGGAATTCCTAAGGCGTACATTACAAAATTGGTTTAACAAAAATTGTACGAATGTTGAGGCTACATTCACTAGACTAGCAACCAATCTAGAAAAAGTGTTACGGGCAAACATTTTTGAGTGTTCAAGCATATAAAGGGGACATTTTTCCGCTTGGAGACAAATCACAATGGATATTGCCTGAATACGTAACATCACTAGTTATACTTCCTCCCTCTACAAGAAGACCACCGGGAACGCCTAAAGAAACAAGATATAAATCGGTGGTAGAAGGGGATAATGCAATGAGGTGTAGCAGGTGTGGTGAATATTCACATAATAAAAGAACATGCAAAGAACCAATCCCATTGAAGACGAAAAAGAATAAGAACTGTGGGGTGCTGAAATTGTAGCCAGATTAACCGTTACTCTCTTTTTATATTACTTGATTGATACTATTTGTTCCTTACATTAGAAAACTTGACATTATACTATTCCTTATATCAGATTCTGTCAAAAAATATTGAATATATACTATATTTGACTCTCTTTATATTTGTCAGTTTGTTGATTGATTACAATTCAGTTAATTGATTACAAGTTGCCAGTTTGTATCTAAATTATACATAGATTTTAATCAAAATGTAACTTCATATTTTATTTGTAACTATTTACAATTTGCAATTAATTACAATACAGTTAAATGATTACAAGTTTCCATTTTGTAGCTAATTATACATTGAATTTAATCAAAATGTAACTTCATTTAGGTAATTTGTAACTAATCACATACTGTAATTAGATAGTACATTTTTTATTTGTAACTATTTACAATTTGTAATTAATTATAAATCAGTAAATTGATTACAAATTTCCATTTTGTAGCCAATTATATATTGAATTTAATCAAATATAACTTGTAAATCACATATTGTAAAATAGACCTAAGGATCAAAGTAAAAAAGAACAAAAGTAGATTAAAGCAAAATCTACCACCAGTCTATCATTAGCTACTGCTTGACAAATCTGTCATGTTCAATATTTACATATCTACTACGTTTCTGACTTTACACAATGTTAACCCAACATTACAAAAAGGTCAGATCGATCCATACAGCTGCTTTACAAACCTACATTAGTTTCTGGTTTCTTCACAAAAAGAATCAACAAACGATCATCTTTTGCACATCTTTACAAAAAAACTTTGAACACAATTATTATGCATCTTCCATCTTCTTCAGCCTCCTACGACCATGTTTTTGTGGCACATCTTCACTGCACTTTGCATATTTGAACAATTGTACTGCCATTTGGTGTCTTGCCTCTTCTACGTCAAACTCTTCAATTTTCTTTCCATTAATTATAAACTCTGCAAACTTGATAATAAAGATACTACAGTCATGCCTGTATGTTCAAAAATAATAATAATAATAAGTCAGCCACATATTGTAACTATAATGATAGTTCATATATAGAATTACAAATTGTAACTATAATGATAGTTCATATATGGAATTACAGATTTGTAACTAGTTAGAAATTGATTTGTAATTGCATTTGAGTAGCTTTGATTGTGGTATGTTATTAGAAGTGATTACTTGAATTACATTTATTTTGTAACTAATTTCAAATGTAATTACAATTAGTTACAATTGTAACTAGTTGCATTTTGTAATCACATACAATTGTAATTAGTTACAAATAAGTTACAATTGTAACTAATTATAATTGTATTTAGTTACAAAAAGTTATAATTGTAATTAGTTACAATGAGTTACAATTGTTACAATAAATTATATTTGTAACTAATTACAATTAGTTACAATGAGTTACAATTGTTACAATAAATTATAATTGTATTTAGTTACAAAAAGTTATAATTGTAATTAGTTACAATGAGTTACAATTGTTACAATAAATTATAATTGTAACTAATTACAATTGTATTGTAGCTTATTGTAATTAGTTAGAAAAAAGTCACAATTGTAATTAGTTACATATTTCCATTTGGTGCATTAAAAAAAAAAATTAAGTCAGATACAAACCCATTATCTTGCAGTGGAAGTCCACCAACAATGTTCACTTGTAGAGGGGCGATGTGTTCTTTGCCATCAACAATTTCTGGTCTCCAAATGTCAGAAATGATCATTATGTGAGGAAGCATTTCAGCAAACGGCAGGACATCCCTTGTCAAAGTGTCCCCCTTAAATGAGCTATCCAAAGAGTTGTATATATTTAGACACTTTGAGATGTCAAACTCTCCAAGAATCCAATGTGCATGATCCTTCATGCACAATGGAATTAAAACAATATCAACTTCAATCCAGCTGGTTCCATCCAATAGTTGCTCACCAAATGCATAAAAGATAAGGGAATCCTGGTCCGCGAGTTTGGAGTGATCTTTAGACCATTCAGGGTAAATTCCTCTAATGCACGAAGCAAAGCAACAGTCAGTAGTTGTTATCCTATTCTTCATATTTTTCCCAAACTTTGCCATTTCCGCAGGTGATAAAAGCATTCATCAATGTGCTGCACAAAAATGACAAAAACAATCAAAAAACAACTCACATACCCTTCAACCCATACTTATCAACAAATATAAGTAATGAACAAATTGTACCGTGTAAGCCAGTGAGTTCTCCTTCTCACGCAACTCATACCACCAATGTTTTGAATTGCTGTCCATCACACCAAGCTTTAGAGGAGGTTTAATGTCGGGATTTGGGAACTTTTTCTTCCAACAAAAATTACACATTTTTCTTAAATGTAATCAGCTACAATTGAAATTAGTAAGTTAGAATTGTAACCAATTGTAACTAACAATAGTATTTCTTTTTAAAAATGTAACTAGTTACAAATGACAATTGTAATTGTTCTAACCTGTTATTTTTCTTAAATCCAATATTAAACCATTTGTCAAATGCAACAACCTCTTCCTCATTTGGCTGATTTAAACCAAATTGAAAAACACATTTTGCTTTTTTGTTCAAGGGACTTCCCTCTTCTTGTGGGGTAGACAGATTACCGGTAAAAGGGGATTGCAAGAGTCTGGATTTTATTAGTTTCCTTCTCACCGGTATGTCTACAGATTCAGGGGTAAATTCAATCACTTCATCGGGACCCTGAAAAACATTATAAAAGTATAAATTTCAGCTAATGAATTGTTAAAAACTAATTATAACCAACTGATAAATTTACATACAGGATCATGTAAAGAACGATTATAAACTTTAGTTGAAATAACTCTAGGAACCAGCTGATTGTCCTTATCAGCCTACAAATGAGGGAAAAATAAAATCAATAATAAGAAAAAAAACCCATTACATTGTTACAATTAAAATAATGCAAGGCATTTATTTATTTGTAATCAAAACATAAAAAAAAAAAGACATACCAACTTTTTCTCTATAAAAAGCTTCTCACTTTTCTCCAGCTCTTTCAACACTTCTTCTGTAAAAAACAAATTGTAATCATCCGGATCACCACCACGAACATCTTCCATTAAACTACTAATGCCAATATTAATATTACGAGAATGCTTCTTATCATCTAAACTAGGATTTTCTCTCTCTCTCTCTCTCCCCGACACCCTCAAAGGTGAGTCATTTTCCAGATCTTTTGCATCAACATTCTTCACAAAACACAGTAAACAAACAAAATATTACTCAATAAGATAATAGATTCTGAGAAACTACAACTTAAATTCGTTAGTTACAATTGCTCTTAAATATTACTCAATAAGATAATAGATTCTGAGAAGCTACAACTTAAATTAGTTAGTTACAATTGCTCTTAATTGCAATCGTACAATTGCAAATAAGATACAGTTGTAATTAGATACAATATAATACACAATTAAATAATAGTTACCTCAGTTCCCAATTTATTTTGTTCAGCATCTTGAGCAAACTCCTCTAAACTACTAATACCAAGATTGAACTTAGGTGAAGGAATATCATCATCTAAAACATGATTTTCTAGTTCAGGCTGCAACACCCTTGAAGGTGGTTCCTTTCCCGGATCTTTTACATCAACATTCTTCGATAAAAAAACAGTAAAAAATAAATATTAATCAATTTAACTACAATTCAAATTATTTAGTTAGATTGTAACTAATTACAATTGGTTGCAGTAGTATTTATTTTCAAAATTGTAGACAGTTATAGTTGTAATTAGTTACAATACAGTATGCAGTTTAATGACAGTTACCTCAGGTCCCAATTTATTTGGCTCAGTGTCATGAACAGACTTCTCTAAACTACTAATGTCAAGATTGAAATAAGGTGAAGGAATATCATCATCTAAAACACGATTTTCTAGCTCAGGGTGCAACACCCTTGAAGGTGGTTTCTTTCCCTGATCCTTTACATCAACATTCTTCGATAAAAAAATAAATATTAATCAATTTAACTACAATTCAAATTATTTAGTTAGATTGTAACTAATTACAATTAGTTACAGTAGTATTTATTTTCAAAATTGTAGACAGTTATAGTTGTAATTAGTTACAATACAGTATGCAGTTTAATAACAGTTACCTCAAGTCCCAATTTATTTGGTTCAGTGTCATGAACAGACTCCTCTAAACTACTAATGCCAATATTGAAATTAGGTGAAGGAATATCATCATCTAAAACACAATTTCCTAGCTCAGGCTCCAACACCTTTGAAGGTGAGTCCTTTTCTGGATCATTTCCATCAACATTCTTTGGAAAAAAAAAACAGTAAAAAAATAAATTTTAATCAATTTAACTACAATTGAAATTATTAAGTTAAATTGTAACTAATTACAATTGTAACTAGTTGCGTTTTGTAACTACGTACAATTGTATTTAGTTACAAAAAGTTACAATTGTAATTAGTTACTAATTACAATTACAATGAGTTACAATTGTTACAATAAGTTACAATTGTAGCTTATTGTAATTAGTTAGAAAAAGTTACAATTGTAATTAGTTAAAAGTTACAATTGTTAATTACAAACAAAAAAAAATGAATTACAACTGTAACTAAATATTTAAAACCTCTTGTCCCAGATTAGGGGCAGCATTGCACTCTAACTTCTTATCCTTCACCCCTTCTTTTAAAATATCCATAAAATCAGAAATCATTGTTTTGAATTTAGTTGTCAAGCTACAAATTTCAGATTTCATTGTTTCATACTAGTAGCTAGCTCCTTCTGCCTATCTTCGATAGCAGCCAGCCGGTCGCTACGTTCACATTCCAATCTCTGAACCTTTAATTCAATATACTCTAACCGTTTCCTTAGTTCCTCCATCAATTGTGCATCATCCCCCTGTAACATAACAAACACACATCATATAAGCCCGTGCCCATTTTCTAAATGTGATATATGTTTAGATTATTAATATTCAGAAAAATAAAAATAATAAACCTTATTTCTTTCATCAGGAGAAGATGATGGCTGTGCATCCTTCCCAGGATCCATGTTTGGTAATTTTGACTTCTCACCAATCGTGTTCTCAATTGCAACATTCGTCTCTGGTGTGAACTTAACTGTGCATTCCACACCTTCTTCAAAATCCAATGGCAAGTGAGGCTTTGGAAACAACCCCTCACAGTATCTTTGGGCCAACTCTAGGTTATTAGGTTCAAAAATTTTCACCTCCAGCTGCAATTCATGAAAGGAAATTTATGAGTCAATCACATTACAAATTATAATAAAAATAAATATATTGCCAAAAATGTAATCACCTCACTATCTCCAAAAAAATTGTCAGCAAAGGTAGTGGTAGTCACATGTGCTGAAGATGACCAGCTGACAATCCTTGGGAACGATTTATCAATCTTCTTACAAATATTAAGCTCCAAGCATGGAATTGTTTCATATATCCACACTTGAAAGGAAAGTATGAAACCATTGAGCCTGTAACTAATGGACGGCTCCTTGCCCAAAGTAACCTTCTCAGCAGATTTCTTCATTACAGTCTTCAGAGATTTCAGGGTTACATTGAACAAATCCTTGCCCCAAGGAATTACATCCCTCTCTGCTGAATCAACCATTCTCATAATAACATCATCAAAAATCTTGCGAGACTTGCCCGTGTAAAAAAATGAAGATATAAGATACAAAATGGCAAGCAACACCCTATCTTCATCAGAGATAATATTTTCAGAAAATCGAAATCTGTATTCAATATCCTCTTTGTCCACACTATCCAACTCTTCAAAGTAAGCTTGCCTAATTCTACAAATACCTGACATGTACTTTGACTTGTCAATCTCTCCCGAGCATCTCAACCCGGAAATTACACAAAATCCCTCTATCCCAAACTTCACTCTTTTCCTCCCAATGTCAAACCACATTTCTTTACTGTTTGGTTGCTTAACTTCCCTGAGCAACACAACATGAATAAGTTGGGGCTGCAGAATGATATCCTTCATATCCAAATATCTTCCAAAACATGTGCACTGAAATAAATTTTTCTGTACATTGTTTAATCTAGCATTTAAATTCCTAATCACATCATTGGGGCTAGCCACTACCATGCTAGATCTAAACCAGTGTTCCAGTTGCAATATAAAGTCCCAATCCTATACGTGTGATAAATTACAATTAATAAATTCTTGTATAAAAAAAAAATAGTAATTTCTGTAATTTCAAAATGTAACTAATTACAATTTGTAACTAGGTTACAAAACTATATATGACTGCATATGTAATTAGGTTACAATTTTTTTCAACTGTAATTAAGTTACAAAACTACAACTACTTAGTTACAATTTCCTTACTTCTACGCATTAAAGTTAAAAATGAGTTTACCGCCGTTATATTCTTTGATTTCTTGGACACATTTCCACCAGGCCTCTTCTTCGCAACATTCGATTTTGAAGAACTTATGTCAACGACCTCGGCATCTACTCTACGCCTCTTCTTTGAAGCCGTGCTTTTGGACGACAATAACTCGACAACATCTCTAGATGTTTTTTCCTGAGTCAGGCGAGTATTGTCCATAGGAAGAAGATTAGAGAAATAACAGCGTGTTCGGTGAATGTAGGAATGAAAGATGACTGGGCTGCTTATTATGATACAGGAATGGAGGTATGGCGGTTACCGGAGCACGCACGACTGGACTGAAAGTGCACGAACAGGGCGTGGGAGAGCAAGGGTTGAAGACGCACGAAGGGATAAAGAATGTACTGACTAGGGTTTTGACTTTTTGTTTGTATATACATATTTCCATACCTGATTTAATAAAATATTTTAAAACTAACTGATTTTAAAAAATTAAGAAAAAAAGGCATTATGGGCCGTAATTAGCCCTTTCATTTACTAAGAATTTCAGTCAAGTATAAAGTTAAATGTTACAATGTGGTAGAGATGTAACAAATTTTATAAAAAAAAACTTAATCATTTTCACTTTACCCAAAAAAATTACAAATTCTTTTGATTTTTAGTTTTAGGACAACCAATTAAAATCATAAAAAAAAACAATGATCAAAGATCTGGTTTTAACTTCGATTTTTCGGTTCTAAAAGCGGAACCGAAAATCAAACCGAGAACCAATCGGTTCTCAGTTCCAAAATCGATTTTCTATTTTATTTTTTTAAAACCATACGGTTCCAATTTTTTCGGTTCGGTTCCGATTCGGTCATATTGGTTCAGATTTTTTTTACCCACTCCTAATTCATGATGTTAGCAAGCTCTCAACACTATTTCACTGAGATACATGTTTACAAATTTTCAAGGCAGAAATTGTAGTGACTTTGGAGTTCAACATTTTTAATAGTTCATGATGCAGTTGAATGAATGATTTGATTATAACTATTGAAAGGACTGGAGTGGTTTAGAATGGCATCTTTTGTGGGACATAAAAAGCATTAAGATGAGTGATAGAGGTAGAGGTTTTGGAGCTAGTGCAGATTCAAACCCAGAATCAATTATTGATGTTATTGCTTGAAACCTTAACTTGCTTTTTTTCCCAATAATTATAATTCACCTAAATGTTGTAATTTCTTTATGATTTTAAGTGAGATCGCATGATAGAATCTGCCATTTTCAAAGTGATAATAAAGCTAACTCCAATCTGGAAATATAACCAATAATTTTTTCCCAATAATTATTTTTGTACGTCACTTATGGCTCGTCGGTCCACTATTGTGTGAATTCTACGATCCGTATAGAAAACAAAGCTAAAAACTTGTTTTTTTGGAAAATTCACACATCTGAGTCCTTTTTTAATAGTGTGTTGTGTAGTGCAAACCTTTCGTCACTACTCCATACAAAACTTGCTTAAATGTCAAATATCTTGCCTATATAAGATGAGCTCCAAGAACAACTAAATGATGAAGTTGAGAAGACACACAGAATTCAATTATATATCCTTAACTCCACAAACAACATTAATATATTTTTTTCTCAGAGCTCTCTTTCTGAATTTCTGAGACATGGTAACAATCTTTAGCCTTCAAATTACGTATTTTTTTTTTTTTTTTAAATCATAGTAAATTAAATTATAATTAACAAAGGAATTCTTTTGTCAGAATTTCTGTTTTCGTAGCATCTTTTGTAAACAGGAGGAAAAGAATGTTTCTTCCGCGGCAAATGCATTAGACTACAAAGGATTCCCTGCTGACAAGTCCAAAACTGGTGGCTGGATACCTGCTGCTTTCATCTTAGGTTCTGATTCCACCCCAGATTTTTTCCCCCCTCTCTTTTCTGTTTCGAATATATGAATTTGTTCATACGTTTACCATTGATGAATCAACTGTTTATTCATAATAATATTTAGATTTTTCATATTCTTTTCCGGCTTTCTTTATTTCCAGGAATAGAGTTCTGTGAAAGGCTATCTACAATGGGAATAGCAGTGAACCTTGTGACATATTTGATAGGAACAATGCATCTCCCAAGTGCAACTTCTGCTAATATTGTAACAGATTTTATGGGAACCTCTTTTCTTCTGTGTTTGCTTGGGGGATTTCTTGCAGACTCTTTTATGGGCAGATACAGAACCATTGCAATTTTTGCACTTGTCCAGACCCTTGTAAGCATTTCGAATTGTTATGGTGCCTTATTTGGTTTTCTTTAAAATTTTCTCTTTTTTCTACGGTATTGAATCTCCATCTATTCTCCTAAAAATTACTATTCATTTAAAAAAAAAAACTATTTTTAAACAATACTTGTACGACGAAAATCAGAAGCGAAACTCATTTATTTTGTACTTTGTGAATTAGGGTACAGGCATGTTAGCTATATCAACAAAGCTTCCACAGTTTCGTCCACCGGTTTGCCATGCAGAATCACCAAGCCTGTGCAAACAAGCAACAGGATCTCAAATGTCAATTCTATATGTATCTTTATTTCTCATAGCAGTAGGAACTGGTGGCCTGAAATCAAGTGTATCAGGTTTCGGAACAGATCAATTTGACGAAAACGATGAAGACGAAAAGGCAAAAATGAATCTCTTTTTTGGGAGGTTCTTTTTCTTCGTTAGCCTGGGAACACTGATGGCTGTTACAGTTCTCGTTTACGTTCAAGATAAATTGAGCCGGAGTTTGGGTTATGGGATTTGTTCTGTGTCCATGTTTACTGCAATTTTGATATTCCTGGCTGGAACAAGAAAATACAGATATAAGAAATGTGCAGGGAGTCCAGTAGTGCATATTTTACAGGTTCTAGTGGCTGCTGTTAGAAAGAGACATGTTCAAATCCCTACAAATGAGAATTTGTTATATGAAACAGCTCCCGAGGGTCTAAGGATTCGTCGGTCGGGTCAGTTCAGGTAAGTCATATAGATTTCCTACGGTATGTTTATCAAGTGTTTTATCAAGTATATTTGCCTTTGGCGCGAATTATGCTAGAAGAAATTGTAATATAGAAATGCTGTTGTATTCTTTTGAGCTTGACGATCCAAAAAGACGATACAGGAGACTCCAATATATAACCTATGAGCTATACATACACAGACATATAACCTATGCTTACACCAATATATACAGACTTCTATAACAATAATGTGCACGTACACAAAAAATAATGGATTCTCCACATCCGTACGAACCCAAGAATTAAGGGAATAACTAACACTAAAAAAACAAATTTCGGTTCACAGCAGTCGCAGACGAAGTGGGTGAGAGAGAGAGAGAGAGAGAGATCCTTATCAGCTAAAGTTGCACAGTAAGGTTGCACTCTTCAGTGATTACGTTTTCTTCCAACTATTGTCCAGCTTAAGTTCATCCTCAAGGTTTTGTCTTTTATCATTTGATCTTTGCATTTTAACTCCCCCCTTCAAAGTGGAGTGTATAGATTTCACACCCACTTTGTCTCTCATGAAAATGAATCTAGTTGTGGATAATGTTTTTGTGAAGAAGTCTGCTATGTGATCAGCTGAAGGCAAATATTCTATCCTCAATTATTGATTAGCAACTTTGTCACGAATAAAGTGGACGTCCAACACAATGTGTTTGGTTCGTGCGTGAAATACTAGGTTTTGAGCTAAAGTCTTTGCTCCCAGGTTGTCACACCAGATTACCAGAGTATGCTTGTAGTGAACCTTCAATTCTTTGAGCAGTACTTCTGTTCAGCTCAATTCAGCAGCAACTTTTGCAAGTGCCCTATATTCAGCCTTTGTGCTGGATCGCGCAACCATATTTTGTTTTTTAGCACTAAAAGAAACTAAGTTCCCTCCAAAATAGACACAATACCCAGCTATAGAGTGTCTGTCGTCTAGGCATGAAGCCCAATCAGCATCACAAAATGCTGTCAGGTTCAGAGTATCACCTTTCTGTATGTTGAGACCATAGCTTAGAGTACCATTGATGTATCTAAACACTCGCTTCACCATATTCCAGTGAGCATCTATGGGTTGCTGCAACAATTGGCTAAGCCTATTAACTGTAAAGCTCAAATCTGGCCTGGTGTGTACAAGATACTGCAAAGCTCCAATCGAGCTTCTGTATAAGGTAGGATTGACAAGCTGGTTCCCTTCATTTTTGGACAAAAGTTTCCCTGAAACCATGGGAGTAGAGATAGGATTAACATTACTAAATCCAAACCTTTTAAGTATATCCATGGCATATTTGCTTTGAGAGATCTGGATTCTTGTTTCATCTCTTTTCACTTCTATTCCAAGAAATTTCTTCAAACTTCTCATATCCTTCAGTTTAAATCTATCATTCAGACTGTCTATAAACACTTGAAGTTGATGAGCATCACTACCAGTTACTATAATGTCGTCTACATAGATCAATATGTAGATGGAAAATCTTTCATTTATCTGATAGAAGAGAGAGTTGTCCGCCTTAGATTGATTCATACCCAGCTGACATAGAAATTCTTTAAGCTCATCATTCCAAGCATGGGGTGCTTGCTTTAAACCATATATAGCCTTGTGCAACTTACACACGTAATTAGGATGTTCCCTGTCAAGAAATCCAAGTGGTTGGCTCATAAAAACTTGCTCATACAGTCTACCATTAAGAAAAGCATTATCAACATCTATCTGCCTTATGTCCCAACCATTAGTGACGGCAATAGTAAGTATGATTTTGATGGTGGAAGCTTTGACAACTGGACTGAATGTTTCTTTAAAATCAACTCCATATGTTTGTAGGGAATCTTGAGCTACCAACCTTGCTTTATACCTTTCGACATTCCCTTCATCATCATACTTGAGTTTAAAAATCCACTTGCATCCAATGATCTTTGGCACTGCCTCAACTGGTACTAGTGTCCGAGTTCCATTCCTTTTAAGTGCCTCAAATTCCATTTGCATAGCTTTTCTCTAGTTGGGATCGCACAAGGCTTCTTCAGCATTGTTTGGTTTTGACTTCTTTGCAAGATATATCTTGGGTTTAAAGATCTCAAGTTTTGCTCTTGTTACCATAGGGTGTCCTGAGTGTTGATTAGTTGCTGCATCATCAAGTTCTATTTCACTACCTCTTTCATTCACAACAATTTCATCACAGTCTCTCTCAGCATTTCCAAAGTTGTCAAAATCATTATTGTAGGAGATCTCTGGCACTTGGGATGATGAAGGATGAACAATATGAGTTGGTAAATTGACAACAGGAGAGGCTGGCATTGAATTTTGTGGCTGGTCTGGTGAATGAACCTCATTTAAGGAATTAGAATTTTTTTCCAATATTAGCTGTGTTTGATAGGTTCTCAGGAGAGTGAAAATTTTTTATGTGATTTGTAGGTTGGTTCAGTGGTAGTGGATAGGTTACAATTGTGGAATTTGAAGGAGTGAAAGTTTAGTGTAGAAAGCCCTTCTCAAAGGGAAATTCACTTTCATTAAAGACAACATGCCTCGAAATGAAAATTTTAGATGTGGAACTTAAACATTTATACCCCTTGTGTGATGTGCTGAAACCTAAGTTGACACATTTTTCGAGTGAAAGGAAAACTTGTGTTTATTGTAGGGTCTAAGATAAGGAAAAACCATGCAACCAAAGACTCTGAGGTTGTCATACTGTGGTTCCTTTTTGAATAGAATTTGATAAGGTGATTTAAGCCCTAACAAGGAGTTGGCATTATGTTGATAAGGTAAGTGGCCATTGAAAATGCTTCCCACCAGTAATGCAAAGGCAAATGAGCTTGTGAAAGAAGAGTAAGGGCAGTTTCAGATAGGTGTCTATGCTTGCGTTCAGCCCTACCATTTTGGGGAGATGCGTATGGACAGGAAAGCCTCATTTTGATTCCATTTTCTGCTGCATACTTTTCAAAAGGTTTAAACTCGCCCCATAATCAGTTTGGAGTGTTTTAGTGTTCCTTTCAAATAGATTTTCAGTAGACAGTTTGAAGTTTATAAAGGCTTTCAGGCAGTCAGATTTTTGTTTAAGGGGGTAGGTCCAAATGTGCCTACTAAAATCATCCACAAACACTGTATAATATCTAAAACTAGCAGTGGACTTAACAGGTGATGGCCCCCAGACGTCCATGTGTATTAGATCAAGTGGATATGATGCTGGTGAAGTGGATAATTTAAAAGGCAGCTTATGAGATTTTCCAATTTGACAGGAATCACAGAATTGAAGCTTTTCATTAACTGAAAACAATTTCTTATAGACCTTTAGGACTTAACTCAAAATTTGGAAAGAGGGATGGCCTAGTCTCCTTTGCCACACCTCTATTTCCTTTGATTGACACTGTGACTTGTTATTACATGACAAAAGAAAAGAAAACAGTGGAAACTTGGATGTGGTAGTAGCTGTGTGTTGAGAGGTTGTATCTGAAAATTGTAACTCATATAGTCCATCCTTAAGCTTCCCGTGTGCAGGTGGATTCCCCGTTAGTAGCTCCTTCACAACACAAAAATTTGGATGAATGAAGACATCATTATCTCTAGTAAACTTAGACACACTAAGCAATTTTTTTCGAATTTCAGGAACATGCAGTACTTTATTCAACTGAAGATGTTTCTTGCCTTGTGCAGATAAGCCTCTATTTGGCAAAACATGTTTTTAAACATGATTTTTTTACACAATTTTCCAAATCAATTTTTAACCACACACATTTTCTCTCTCTATTTTTTAACCACACATTTTACCTAGAAAACATAAAAAAATATGTTTTTAAACCAAAAACTTTTAACAAACAAAGGCTAAGAAGTCTGAGCCAATATAATTTATAGTCAGAGACTTACCATTGCCAATTTTAACACTTTCATTACCAGTGTACTCTTGAACATCTGTCAGTTGCTTCAAATCATTTGCGACATGACTACTTGCTCCTAAATCAGCATACTATCCCTGATCATCAAAGTCTTTTGGTGAAGCAAAATATGCAGAGTGATTGCCAGAGTTGTTTTGATTTGATCCACTTGAATGAGAAGGTTTGAAACCAGCAACATTTTCATCAAACCTTTTATAGCACCAACCAGCCTGATGATTATTCAACCCACAGATTTGACATGGAGTTTTGAACTCCATTTATCTTCCTCCTCTGGTTCTTCCTCTACCTCTTCCTCTGATGAAGGCTCCTCTGTGATTTCCTCTTGACCTTCTACCAGACACACTCCCTCTGTAATTTCCTTGGCTCAAATTTATGGAGCCAAGTCCCATTCTGACTTCACTGAGATACTCTAACATGCTTTCAAAGGTGAGTAGGATCAATGTCATTTCATACCAGTTCAAGTTCTCCTTGTCATTTAGTTGTACCACAACTGGAGTGTACTTATCATCCGGTCCAACCAGAACATGGTTGATGAGATCTCGTTCACAAACTACTTTTCCAGCAACCTCTAGGTTGTCTGCAAGTTTCTTGACAGATGTCAAGTATTTATCCATGGTCAGTGAGCCCTTTCTGATCCTCTGTAGCTCACCAATTAGGAAAATCATTCTTGCCCAGTTGAGGACTCCAAAGCTTTGCTGCACCATCTTCCACATCTCTGCTGCTATGGAGCTACCACCCTCAAGGCAATGTCTGAGCTCATTGACAACCATCCCATTAGTAGGGAATCAATGGAATTCCACTTTGTGTATTCTGGATTCAATACTTTCTCTGTGATTGTTCTAGAATCGGTGGTTGTTTCTACATTATTGAATTCAGCTGGGCAGTGGTAAGTACCCAGTAGATGACCTTGAAGGTTATGCCCTTTTACAATGGGCATACCCATGTTTTTCCACAATAGATAATTGTCATTATCCAACTTGATTGACTGATTTTGGGTTAAATTTAGTGGAGCTAGGTTTGAATGAACGAATGTGGTATTTGATTGCAGAGTAGAGCTTGTTTGGGACTGATCTGCTGAGTGGGTTGTCTTTTGAGTGGCTCTGATACCAAGAAGAAATTATAATATAGAAATGCTGTTGTATTCTTTTGAGCTTGATCGATCCAAAAAGACGATCCAGTAGACTCCAATATATAACCTATGAGCTATACATGCACAGACATATAACCTATGCTTACACCAATATATACAGACTGGTATAACAATAATGTGCACACAAAATATAATGGATTCTCCACATCCGTACGAACCTAAGAATTAAGGGAATAACTAACACTAAGAAAAACAAATTTCGGTTCACAACAGTCGCAGACGAAGAGGGTGAGAGAGAGAGAGAGAGAGAGATCCTTATCAGCTAAAGTTACACAGTAAGGTTGCACTCTTCAGTGATTACGTTCTCTTCTAACTATTGTCCATCGTAAGTTCATCCTCAAGGTTTTGTCTTTTATCATTTGATGGGCATTTTAACTATGCTAACTCGTAGGAATTTCAAATTCGAATGGGGGATGTTAGCATTATGTTCCTAATACGTACGATGTACAAATAAATGTATGAAGCATCTGGTCTGCCTCTGAGGTCGATCGATGCATATATCCCTGAACAGCCTGCATACTTTTGTCAGTTGGTCATGACTCCTAGAGCCTTCTCTACTCTGGCACAGCTCGACAGAAATTAACTAGATATGCCAAGACTAGTAACAACGCAAAATATTTTTCCAAACACCGTGTGATCAAAAATAGGAATTCAACAACTCAAACAAGTCAACCCACAAGAAATAAAATATCGAAATTATAAATAGCAACACAATAACACCAACAATTATTAACGTCATCAAATTCTCCAATGCAAAGGAAAAATCAACGAGGCAAACGGATAATTCCACTATTACCAAATAATAGACATACAATGTTTTTCCTAAATTTTTGTCCTAAATCAAGAGATAACTCTATACACACCTTCAAGATATAATACTGATAACCACAATATTCATCATCTAATATCAATATATGTAACGCAACAACAACAGTAAAATAGAGATTAAATAACACCTAAAACATTAAAAGATAATATTTAGAGAAACTCAAACCTTGAAAAAGAAGAACCCATCAATAATCAATACTTTCTTCCCTAAACAAAAATAGAAAAACACATTTTTCTTCCATTCTTTCACTGTGTGTATGTGTGCATTTTCAGCCTAACAATCTCTCTCTCTCTCTCTCCAATCCATTAAAGAGGTACACCCAAGACTCAAGTCACTTAAATCCATCATAGGCTGCTCGACACAAAACTCAAGCTTCTACTTGGTAACAACTTTGGTCAACATATCAACAATATTATTATAAATCTTTTCCAACTGCATCAATTTCTCATCAATTGCTCCACTACCTCACATCAATATATTTGGTATGAGAATGGTAAGTAGAATTATTACTCAACTCAAGAGTACTCTGATTGTCACAATAAATGACGTACTCAATTTACTTCAAATTGAACTCTTCAAGAAACTTTTTCATCCATACCATCTATTTTCCTGCTTCGATAATTGCAATATACTCAGTCTCAATAGTAAATGAAGCCACACATGAGAGAAAATATCATCCAAATCAACACCATGTTTCTGCCAAAGGCATTTAACAATCAAACGAGCATTATACTTCATCAAATTACAATTATGATCTCGTTTGGTTTTATACACCCAATTTTTTCTCAATTCTTTTCTGCACTTAGGAAGATCCACCAAGTCATGAGTATCATTGTTCCTCAAAGAATTCATCTCTTCTCTAATAGATCTTCTGACATGTGATTTTTCATCCTCTTTTGTGCCAGGTATCTACTCTCCCTACTTAACATTCTCATCAGCTAGTATATTATCATGAGCAATGTCATCAACATTCTCTTTATTAGGAACTAAATTCTCTCCAATAGTAGGTTTTGATGTTGAAGAATTAGTAGATATGAAAGCAGAAACAACTGCACTCACTCTATTAAATGTTCCAATTTATCAAAATCTTCAATTGTATAGTTTTCATGAAAAACCACATGATGTGAACCCATCTAGGAATAACGTCGACTCACAGAACTAAATGCTGGAAATGCCTGGAAAGCTAAATTTAGATTGGAAAACAATAGGATTTTTGACCCGAGCATCACGAATCAAGAACCTAAAGTATATTAAGCATTAAATCTTTTGATATGTGGAAACAAGAACCAGAATTTGTGAACTCCACAAAGGGTGCCTAATCTTTGATAAATTCTAAAAAAAATTCAATTAAGAACAATGAAAGGGAATCATCGCCTTTGTTATTGATCAATCATTCAATAACATTAAATTATAAAAGTTAAAAGAGGCGTCCTAAACCTATTAGCCGCAAACAATTTACCAAAAAATAGAGAAAGTATTTAAAACGAAAATGAAATTAAAAATCCAAAAAACCTAGAAATATACACTTTGCGATCGCAATGGCCAAATTATTACGATCGCATGGGCTAGTCAACATACTCTCGGGTTGGGAAAACTGGTTGCATTGCTAACGCTGTTGTCTTACAGTACTAAGCGATCGCACATCGTTAAGTTCTTCCTTTTTCCACAACTTGCTCATTGACTTGATCTTTGTCCTACAATCACCTGCAGTAGCCTTGGATCTTCTTTCAACAAGACATGGTTGGGTTTTGGGCCTTCGAAATTGTACTTGAGGCCTCGTCTCTTGTAACTCGATTTCTTGTTTGTTGTCCCACATCAACCTATCACTCCATCTCTACTTCTCATAATCTTCTTTTTCTCTTGGTCCCAAAATTTGCACCAAATTGTTCATCACCATAATTGAGAAATATACAAAAAATAGCTCGGTCATCAAGCTTTGATCTCTGTTCCTTATGCACGTGCACAAAAGCTTTGCACTCAAACACCTTTATATGAGAGTGGAAAATATTTTTGCCAATCCAAACTCTTTTTGGAATATATCGAAATCCAAATGAACAGATAGAGATCTATTGATCAAGTAGCAAGCACTCTCAACTGCTTCACCTCAAAAGATTTTAGGTAGTTTGCATGTTTTCAACATGCATCTAACTCTGTCAAGAATGACAATGTTAGTTCTGTCACGCCATTGTGTTGAGGAGTATCTGCTTCTGTATAAGCATGTCGAACCCCAAATTTCGAGCACTACTCCCTGAACTCATGTGAAGTATATTCCTCATCATAATTGACTGTGTTCTAATTCATGAGGACACACAATCTGTGTAGTGACATAATTCCACTTCAAATAGGATTTCAATTCCATTTTGAATCTCTATATCCAATATTGATAACAGTTGAATTACAAAACATTTTTCTGTAATTACAATTCAAGTCCTCCAACTTTTGTTGAGACAATTATCCAACACAAACAAGACTCTAGTAATTACAGCTATCCCAAAATTACTTTTAACACGTACTTTCATGATCTTCTAACATATATCACCTTCTGCATTTACAGATTCTTGGACAAGGCTGCAGTGATCATGAAAGAAGACCATGCAACAAACAATATTAATATTCCTCCAAATCCATGGTGTATTTCTTCTGTAACAAAGGTAGAGGAAGTGAAAATGATGATCAGACTTCTACCGATTTGGGCAACAACAATTATATTTTGGACAACATATGCACAAATGCTTACGTTCTCTGTAGAACAAGCCTCCACATTGAAAAGAAACGTTGGAAGTTTCCAAATTCCGTCTGGTTCCTTAACTGTATTCTTTGTATCAGCCATATTAATCACTTTGGCAGTTTATGACCGTCTGATCATTCCTCTGTGGAAAAAATGGAAAGGAAAACCAGGTAACTATAAAATTTTCCACCCGTCATTGAAAGTCTCATTATACAGATCCTATATTTCAAAATACAGTTAACCAACATCTTAACTAATCCATTAAGATATTTAGATCGAACTTTGCGATTTTTTTCTTTTGCATTGCCTCGATTGAACATGACAAATATCGTTACTTATTTGCAGGTTTCACATATCTACAAAGAATGGGCTTAGGTCTATTCCTATCAGCACTAGGCATGGCAGTTGCAGCGCTTGCAGAGAAGAAGCGCTTGTCAATGGTGACGAAATTGGGTCGAAAAACCCAAACTCTGCCGTTGAGTGTCTTCATTTTGATCCCACAGTTTATCCTTGTGGGCTCTGGAGAAGCATTTATATACACTGGACAGTTAGATTTCTTCATAACTCAATCACCAAAAGGGATGAAAACTATGAGCACGGGCATATTCTTGACAACTCTTGCATTTGGATTCTTTCTCAGTAGCCTTTTGGTATCCATCGTTAAGAAAGTGACAACGTATGGTGGAAGAAGTGGGTGGGTCGGGGACAGAATAGATAACGGGAGACTTGATTGTTTTTATGGCATTTTAGCCATAATGAGTTTCATTGATTTTGGGATTTATCTTGTTTGTGCTGCGTGGTTCAGATCACATAGAGGGGAGAAGAATTTACACACCGAAATGGTTGCTAATGAGGACTCCCATACCGAGGAGAAGTGCTAGTGTACTATAACCTTTGTTAAGGTCGATGGTACAACGTTTTGTTATGTTTGTTGAAGTTGATTATACGAAATAATTTATTTGCACCCCAAATCTGCTCCCTATTTACATGGGGCAAGGCCTGCCCTAAATATACAACAAAAATGATAGAATCATTTTGGGGTTCCGAGGTGATCACCCCCTCACAGTCCAGCACCCATGTGAGGTTGCTGTCCTCGAGACCCTCGAGGTGATTGTATCATGGTCCTATATATAATGTTTTATAACGTTAAAGTGAGAAAATAAGTTTATCCCCTACTCACACGGGGACGGGACTCACCCTAAATATACAATGTTCTATAGCATCAAAGGGAGAAAATAAATTTGAATATATTTATTTTTAAGTACAACATACCAAATGTGAAACATGGTTTAGGTCCTCTTGGTAAAGCTTCGTGCAATGGTTGGTAAGAACAAGAACCTAAAGATTATAAGCTCCCATGCAAAGCACATTTCAACTGGCAAAGATAGGAGATTTACAAATACTGGCAGTACAAAGGTCGCAGATTCGAATTTGTTATGTATTTTGTCAATCCAGTAAGCAGTATTCTAAAACATGCGCACAGTGCGCGCCTCTCGCGCGTCGCTTTTGTGAAAAGCGTAAAAAATGCGTTTCGAAATTTTTTTATCTAAAAAACTCGTGCGAAGTGTGCCGAAGTGCACTTAAGAGCGTCCGAAGCGTGCTCCTGCTTTTTTTTTTACTCGTTCAAGTACGGGTAAAATTTAAATCAAATATGTAGGAATTGAAAAACGATTTTTAACACTTTTTAACGCATACACCAGCTTAAGTTTCAAAAGCTTGACTCTCGGGCTCCACGCTTCACGCTTTTTAGAACACTGCCAGTAAGTGATACCCAGACCCTGGCCAACTTGGTGCATAATCTGCAATTTATATCCTCCATCATTCCCCAGGATAGGAGCTGAGAGCGCCTAAGGTTGATGTTCAATTTTATTTTTTTTAAAGAAACCGAAGAATATTAGTGTGAGTTACTTCCCTGTTTTTGTTTTATTTAGAGTCCTTTTGGTCTCAAAAGTTTTTTCTAATATTTTTTTTCAAACTCATTTTTTCAATTACTTATTTCTATAAACTTTTCACATTTTTCAATTACACATTCTTCTAAATACTCAAAATTCCTCCAAGACCATTACTACCAAATAGATTCTTTGAGAGTTATCAGCTATAACTTGAATGAATTTTTAATTCATTGCAAATTCAGGTGTTCTCAATTGAAAATGTTAATGAATTTAAATAAAGTTCATTAAAACCCGAATATCCCCGATAAATCATAGATTTATAAGAATTTTGTATTTCAAAAGAAATTTTGCACATCACACTCTTTTGAAATTTCATCATTTTTAATGAAATTCTTATAGATTCGACTGAGTTCACGAATTTCATTAGAATTTATGATCTTTTAAAGTTCATTAAAAACTCAACTACGAGGACACCCCACTTATTCTATTCCTCATAAGAAAGAGAAGGAAAAATCAATTACGGGCTATCACATTAATTACGTCCCTACATGGTGACCAAAATGAAATTTTAAGCTTAACCAAACAACTTATGACTAATTATTGCAATAAGTTTCGTGTTATGTTGGATATTGTATGTTTGTCAAGTTAATTTATTTGTACTCGTGACATTTGAAATAAAATATTGTTTAATTAAATCTTTGATTATATTATTTGAGCTTGCATTAGTCCATAGATCGATTAGATATTACTAATTGAGTATTTAAATTGTTAAACACAGAAATTTTTAATTTTTAATTCGATCTAAAATTATTGTTCACGATCAGTAAATAAATATAGACAATTTATTTTGATTGTCTCGATTTTATTAAAATTCTTCTTTGATTTTTGAAATGAATTTGAGAGTAAATTTGATATGTATTGAACGGGGCCACGTGAAATTAATTTCACTTGACTATTGTACATGGAACCTTAATCCTAATTGGATAATGAACTTCAATTACTAGCTTGAAATTCTTTGAGGTATCAACGGGTGAGATCAAATTGTTGGTCAATATCTCGGTACTTTGGGAATTAAAGTAAATTAAAGAGGAACATATATTCGTATTATGGAATCCGTCACTCTTAGGTATGATCATGATCTCACTGGTTCTTCTAGTGGACAGTTAAATCTGATCTCGGTAATTCAACAGTGATTGTTGAATTTTATGATATGATGTGATCACATAGAGTCAGATAAAATATGAGAGTTGAGAATTTATGAATATTCAGATAAGGGTATTCTGGTCATTTAACCTTACTTTGAATATTCGAGTTGATAGACGGGAGTAACATTTATGAGCGGTAAGTTAGAGGATATAATTATTTGTTGTTGTTTCAGTAATTACAATTTTACTAAGAGTGCAGTCTCACTCTTTTAGTGGAATAGAACGTGATTAATAAATTATTTTCATTGGTCAAGAGTTGATCAGATCAGAATTAATTTATTGGAGATTAGTTCAATTGGATCCGATCAGGTTCCCTTGGTGGCTTCACTATAACAGGCATATACAGGCTTATAACTTGTATTGGGCGGTGCAGAAATGGGTCTGGGTTATAATATTAGGGTTGGTTTGGTTTTAGAGGGTAAAAGAGCTATAAATAGTCTTCTAAAACTATTTTTCTTAACCTTACACTTGTGGGTGGGACACACACTAAAGTGTATGGTATGTGTTTTATTCTCTTGATTAAAACTCTAACCCTAGTGTAACCTAGACCCAGAGAAAAGTGATCACACACTTACACAGTCTCTGTTGGAGAACACAAAGGAAAACTTGAAGGTTTGGAGATTGGTGAAATCAAGAACAACACGGATAATTGTCAAAGCATGCTACAAGGGTAATGATTACTTGACTCTTATATGTTCAAAATTATATAATCTATTCAAATACATAAAATAGTGAATTCCTACGATGGGATGATCTAAATCACAAGAAATTAATTTTTGTGATTAGATATCCCGTTGTGTTTTCCCAACAATGGTTTCAGAGCGTAGGTTTTTGATACTGTTTTATGTATTTAAGATTAAATAATTTTGTTATGCATGTGTTAGTGGAGTGGTGTAGGTTTTATGTGGTTTGATTTGTTATTGGTTAAATGATATTTTATTGAACTGATTTATGGCCTTAGATTATTGTTGTAAATCATGTATTTGTTTTATCGAGTCTTGTAACAAAGGGGGTGGATTACGACTCCATGTTTCCCCTTTGATTTTGATTTATTGCAAAATAGAATTAGAAATTAGTTTTTCAATTATATTTTTGTTGTAATCAAAATCTGAAGACTGAATCCATCACAACTGGAACATGGAGGACTTCTGCAGCAATTTCGAAATAAAAGACTTAACTTCATCTTCCTCAACACATGAAGGACTTGACTTGCAATTTCTAGAAATGAACCATGAACATCATGTAGGCAGTCGACGGGACTCATGGGTGCTACCGCTGTGATCGGCAGTTGATGGCGGCGCTTTTGGCGCTGCTATCTTGGCTCGATCGCGGTGGTAGTGGAACCCACAAGTGTCGCTGCACACGGTCGGCAGCACCCTCGCTGCAATGGGTGGTTGATCGTGGTGCCTTTGGCGTCGTGATCTCACCTGGATTGTAGCGGCAGAGGAACCCAGGTTCCGCTGCCTGTGCAGCGCTACGGGAGATGGGCAGGCTGGTGCTGTGGTGACACAATCCCAGGTGTTTTCCGATGATAGCATCTCCATGGTTGGTGGCTTGGTTCTCGGAGAGGTTGTTAGGTTATAGCAACCATGCAGAAACAGAAAGGAAGGAGATGGGCTGTAATTTTCAATTGGGCCGTGAATTCTTCTTGGGTCGGATTGACTGAATTAAAGTTGCATATTGGACCATTTTTTAAGTTGGGCCAGATTATTATTTGAAGAGCGGCTGGACATTTGCAAATAAAAAAAAAAATTGAAGAATTGGGCTGGGTTGTGGCTCAATGTAATCTTTAATTATTTTGTAATTTGTGTCTAAGTTTTCGCCATAAATCATGTTCTAGTTTATTTTATTATTGCATTTATTTATTGCTTTAATTGAATTGTGGAGGAATGTCATTTGATAACATGTCATGTAGATCTTATATACACCGCTCTAGGAACTATACTGTCATGCATGATTTTATATTTTATTTTATTTTCTAAATGTTAGATTAGAAAATAATTTTGATAATTATTAAATCAATTTTAAAAGTTAAACTTGATCATGTAATTATTAAATGAAAACCCAACAGTTTAAAAATATTAAGTGAGTGACGGTGCAAATTCTTGAACCCACGGTCTCCCTTGTTAGCCCATTAGTAAAAATTTGTGCATGCCTCATGCTAATTTATTTAGTCTCCCTATAGGAGGGCTGCACTGTTTTGGTTACTGATTTGGGCCCAATTAAGTGGTGATTTCTTTAAGTGTGAATTAATCATGATTACCCTATAGGTAACGTAATTAATTAGATACTTGAAAAATCATTAATATAAGGGTGATCACTTAAATCAAAGACATCGTTGGGACTTCCTATAGAATATCCAAACGATATCAATGATGGCCAAATTTTAATGACAATATAACTAATATTGTATGAGATGCTAGATATATTGATTTTAGTGGGAGGGTCTCATCCTAGCCATAAATCTCATTTATTTCTCCTATAGAGAAATGTGTTAAAAATATTGGAATTTTAGGTTATAGTCATATTATAATAGTTTTGGGTCCACTTGTACATAATTTTGTATTCATGCATCATATATGAAATTGATGCGAACCCCCTTGGTGTTTAAACCAAAAATTCCCACAATCAATTTTGTATCAACCCAAGAAAGCTAAAAAAAGGTTTAAAAAAATGGTTTATCTTGACCCAAGTTTAACCCAACCAAAATTCTAAGGAAGATTAATCCTAGCCCAATTGAGAGATTAAGACAAATACCAAGATATTGTGGAATAAACAACAACAAATAAGCAAGATAAACTCTCAATATATAAGTTAAAGAAAATTCCAAGATTAGTTACAAGTAAAGAAAGGATGTTACCTCTCTACAAGCTCTCCAATGGAGTGTTCTTCATGTTCCAAAACTAAGTTAGGGTTTGAGACCTTTACAATATGTATACAAAGTTCAAAACAAAAAGTTTGAGAAATTGCACAAAAAACCTCGCCTTTTGAATTCGGGGACTTTCGGTAGACCGAATAGGTCGACCGAAAAGGAACTTTCGATCGTACACTGCTCAGCCGAACCCGACTGAGGCTACCTCTAAAATCTTTGCAGAGTTTCGGTCGATCGGAGTGACTTTCGGTCGACCGAAATGTCCTGAGCTTCCAAATTTAGGCAATTGACCTCAATCTTGCTCTCTTCCATGTAGACTTGATTTCAGAGCTTGAAAATGAGTCCCGCCATCGACTCTTGGACCTTGAATCTTGTTATAGGCCCCACTGGTATTCTTATCGAGGGTTGACTTGTTTGACTTTGACTTGATTGACTTCCTTAATTCTCATCATCCCCTCCCTCTTGAAAAGAATTCGACCTTGAATCTTCACCTACATCAAAAGGGGATAAGTCAGAGACATTAAAAGAAGCCGATACATTGTACTCACCAGGGAGGTCAAGCTTGTAGGCATTGTCATTAATTGTCTCGAGGATTTGAAAGGGGCCATCACCACGTGGTTGCAATTTTGATTTTCTTTGATTCAGAAACCGCTCCTTCCTCAAATGTAACCATACCCAATCACCGACCTCGAATGACAATCGCTTTCTACCTTTGTTGGCACTGGAGGCATATTGTTCATTCTTCTTCTCGATTTGGAGTTTGACCTTCTCATGGAGAGATTTTACTAACTCCACCTTTCTCTTCCCATCTAAACTACATCTTTCATCAATAGGCAACAGAATCAAATCCAAAGGAGTTAAAAGGTTAAAACCATAAACAATCTCGAATGCAGAAAAAGAAGTAGTAGAATGAACACTTCAATGATTATATGCAGATCCTACAAAAGGTAAACACTCTTCCCAATTCTTCAGATTGCCCTTAAGGATAGTGCGAAGAAGTTGTGTTAAAGTTCTATTAACTACTTCTGTTAGACCATCAGTTTGAGGGTGACACGTCGTGGAAAATAAAAGTTTAGTCCCCAATTTTCCCCACAAAACCTTCCAAAAGTGGCTAAGAAATTTGACATCTCTATCCGACACAATGCTCCTAGGAATCCCGTGGAGTCTCACTACTTCTTTAAAGAATAGGTCGGCTATGTGAGTGACATCATCGATTTTATGACAAGCAAGGAAGTGGGCCATTTTACTAAATCGATCAACTATCACAAAGATGGAATTGCTCCACTTCTTGGACCTAGGTAGACCTAAGATAAAATCCATAGAAATGTCGGTCCACGGTTCACTAGGAACGGGTAGAGGTGTATATAATCCATGTGGTTCTACCTTGGACTTGGTTTTCCTACAAGTTATGCACCTAGAACAAATTTTCCCAACGTCCCTCCTTATTTTAGGCCAAAAGAAATGTTCTTACAAGATTTCCAAGGTCCTCCTCACCCCAAAGTGACCCATCAATCCCCCTCCATGGGCCTCCCTTACCATCAACTCCCTCAATGAGCAATTTGGCACACAAAATTTACCTTCACGAAATAAAAATCCCTCATACCTATAATATTTATCAAATACAACCCTCTCACATGATACAAATATACTAGCAAAATCCGCATCATGTGCATACAAGTCCTTAATACTCTCAAAACCCAACAACTTAGCACTCAAGATAGTAATAAGAGCATACATTCGAGAAAGGGCATCGGTTACCACATTCTCCTTACCTTGTTTATATTTGATGACATAGGGAAAAGTTTTCACGTACTCCACCCATTTGGCATGCCTCTTGCTCAACTTCCCTTGCCCCTTCAAGTGTTTCAATGACTCATGGTTGGTGTGGATGACGAACTCTCTAGGTCACAAGTAGTGGTGCCATGTCTCTAATGCTCTCACCAACGCATAGAGCTCCTTGTCATAGGTGGGGTAGTTTAGGGTGGCTCCACTGAGCTTCTCGCTAAAGTAGGCAATCAGCCTTTTTTCCTGCATCAAAACTGCTCCAATACCTGTGCCTGAAGCATCACATTCAATCTCAAAAGTTTTGTCAAAATTAGGCAAAGATAAAATCGGGGCGGTGCACAATTTGTTCTTTATTTCATTAAATGAATTTTCTTGTGCCTCCCCCCATTTGAACCCAACATGCTTTTTGACAACCTCGGTAAGTGGTGAAGCTAGTGTGCTAAAATCCTTGACAAAACGACGGGAAAAACTAGCTAACCTGTGAAAGCTTCTTACCTCGGTGACACTTGTGGGAGTGGACCATTCCTTAATGGCTTTGATCTTCTCCTCATCGACATCTATCCCCTTAGTACTAACTACAAATCCAAGAAAGACCACACTCTCCATGCAAAAATTACACTTTTTGAGGTTAGCATACAATTTTTCTTCTTTTAAAACCAAAAGTACACTCCTTAAGTGCTCAATATGCTCATTCAAATTCTTTTTATAAATCAAAATATCATCGAAGTAAACTACCACAAATTTCCCAATGAATTCACGCAAAACATAGTTCATTAATCTCATAAAAGTGCTTGGTGCATTAGTGAGACCGAAGGGCATAACCAACCACTCATATAAACCATATTTAGTTTTAAAAGCGGTTTTCCATTCATCTCCTTCTCTCATCCTAATTTGGTGGTATCCACTCCTCAAATCAATTTTTCTAAAAAGGCAAGAACCATGCAATTCATCTAGCATATCATCTAACATTGGAATGGGGGTGTCGATACTTTACTGTTATGTTGTTAATGGTTCGAAAACCGACGCACATTCTAAAGGTTTCATCCTTCTTGGGCACTAGTAGCACGGGAACGGTATAATGACTCATACACTCACGAACATATCTGATAGAGCGCATATTTGCTATTTAATTTGTGATATTTCCTCTTATTCCATTGATTTTAAATGCTCAAACTTTGAATATTAATCATATTTTATATTTTGTGAATTAGGTGGGGAATTGAGATCAATTTGACTCAAATGTCACAAATTAGGAAGAAGAAATTTGGAATTTAAAAGAACACAATCAGAAGAGCACTTGACATAAGGCGTGAGCATGCCTTATTGTTGTGGAAGTGAGCTGTCTCAAATTATTAAGGGGCTTTACACAATTTTGGTGGATGAAATTTGAAGGCCCAACAGCACAATTTAATTGGAGGAGACTTGGGCCAAAAAGTGGAACAACTTTGACATAAGAGTGGATTAAAGGAATATGTTAAATTGGAAGAAAGAGAAGTTGACATATATATTTAAGGAAAGAAGGCACCAAAAAAGAAAAGAAATATAATTGGAAAGGAAAAGTAAGGAAAGGGAAGGGAATATTCAAGGAAAAGAAAAGGAAAGAAAGATGGAATTTTGCTGGGATTTTGCTGGACGTTGGAAAAGAAGAGAAAAAGGAAGAAAGAAAGGAAGAAGAGAAAAGAAGAAGGAAGAAAGAAAAGAAAGAAGAAAAAGAAAAAGGAGAGGAAAGAGGAGGCTGCGACACGTTTCGTCAATTTCTAGAGTTTGATATCATTTTTATTATTATTTCTTTTAGTTTTTATTTTCCAAATGTTTATGGATAGCTAAATTTATTTTTCCAGTTCAAGGATATTCGAAATTTTGATTCACCAAGAATTGTGAGATCTAATTAAATTTATTTGTTTCTTTAATTATTCTCTATTTATATGTCTTTTGATTGTGAATTGAAGTTGTTATTTTGATTGATTAATATAAAATGCACGTTGTTTTAATTGTCAAAACGATACTAAGCCAATTAGGAATCTAAATCCATAATTGTTTAGGTTTTCTAATACAAGTGGCAAATAACATAGTTAATTATAGACTGATTTTTGACTCATGTTATGAAGATATATAACCTAGCTTAAATAAATCACGCGTGTGAATTTGTTGGTTAGAATTGGTCGTCTCTCTAGAAATTAATGCTATTGGTAAATTAAATCATATGATCGTATCTAGGGTTGTTTATTGATTAGGGAAATAATCAAGGAGCGTCTCTTGATTATCGATAAAGTAAGGAGAGATAGGTTGTTAGATCGTATCAATGACCATAACCAATTTAGAGAATGAGTAAAGGATTTTATTTTTGCATCTATGATCAATTCCGTGAATCATTACTGAGATTATACCTTGGGCTGGATATTTATTTAATTTGATATTTTCAACAATTTTAATTTCGCACTCGTTATTTACAATTGATTTCACATTCAAAAACTCAAAACCCCCCTTTATTTTTAATTCATTGCTTTTAATTTTTCCGAAGAATTAAATCTAACCAGTCCCTGTGGATTCGACCTTACTCACCACTATTGCAATTTATTTTTACAAGAGCGAGAAAACATTATTATTTGTTGGATTCGACACCCATCAATATCATTTGCTCATCAACTCCTCGACTTGTTTTTGGAGTTCCTTGGTCTCTTCATGATTGCTTCAGTATGTCGGTCTATTTGGAATGACGGCTTCGAGAATGAAATCAATTTGGTGCTCGATGCCCCTAATGGGTGGAAGTCCATTAGGCATCTCCTCCGGGAAGACATCTTCGAACTCCTGCAACAAAGAAGTAACTAAAGTGGGGAGGGACGTGTGAGGTTCATCAAGTGTAAGGAGAGACTCCTTATACACCATCAAAAGAATGGAATGATTTTCTTTTAATGCTCTCTCCATATCACCTTTACTAGCATAAAAATTCATTTTTTTTCAACATCTTTTGCCCTCTTTCTTTTTTCTTTCACCCCCTCATTTTTTTCACTACTTTTCTCTCCTCTCTTTTTTTCACTTTCTTTTTGTGCCCCACTCAACTCCATCTTTTTTTTCTTCTTTATTTTCCCTCCTCCTCCTCCCTCTTGAGTTTCAATTGGTCTTTATAAACTTCTTCCGGACTCAAAGATAGGAGTGTTACGGACTTCCCATTCATTTGGAAGCTATACCTATTTTTCCTACCATCATGCAATACTCTCCTATCATATTGCCATGGCATACCTAATAATATATGTGTAGCTTGCATGGGAACCACATCACAAAGCACTTGATTTTCATATGTCCCAATGTTGAAAGTTAGTAGTACTTGCTTGCTTACCTTCAACTCACCATAATCACTCAACCATTGTAACTTATAAGGACTAGGGTGTGGCATTAAAGGTAATCTCAACCTCTCTACCATACTAGTACTAGCTATATTGGTGCAACTTCCCCTATCAATGATGAGATTACAAGCTTTGTCCCTCACAAGACACCTAGTAGGGAAAATATTCTCCCTTTTCGTAGTCGCCTCATCCACCTTGGTTTGGGTGTTGAGAGATCTAATGGTGACTAAAGACTTGGGTGGACTAACAACTCCCTCCACCTCTTCTTCCTCTCCATCACTATCTCCTCCACATTGCACTCTCTCTTCGTCCTCTTCATCTTCCGAGTACCACTCCCCGTTTTTAATAAACATGACCCTATTGTTAGGGCACTCTCAAGAAAAATGCCCCCGTTCTCTACATTTGAAGCATTCAATATCTCGACTCCTAGAAGCGGTAGGAACAACCTTTGGTTTATTCTTGACGAAACCAACTTCCTTTCCCTTGGAGGCTTCAATATTGTCTTTAAGTGGTGTTTTATCAACCTTTTCACTCCCCCACTTAGACTCCCAATTGGAACTAGGACCCCCCAAAACTTTTTCTTGTCCCTTCTTTTTAAATTGTTCATTTTTCTTCAATTGAGCCTCCACTTTAATAGCCATGTGTACCAAATCCTCCATCTCCACATAATGGTGTAATTCCACCACATTGGCTATCTCCCTATTCAATCCACTCATAAATCGAGCTATAGTGGCTTCTCTATCCTTCTCTATGTTAGCCCTCATCAAGGCCTTCTCCAACTCCTTGTAATAATCTTCAACCCCTTTAGTTCCTTGAGTAAGAGTTTGTAGTCTTTGATAGAGCCCCCTATAGTAGTGACTTGGTACAAATCTTTTCCTCATAAGACTCTTCAATTCATCCCAAGTATCCACACTACCTTCTAGATTCCTTCTCCTAGTGAGTAATAAATTATCCCACCAAGCTAAGGCATAGTCAGTAAACTCCACTACTGCTAACTTAACCTTTTTTATCCTCGGAGTACCTATGACATTCAAAAATCAATTCCATTTTCCTTTCCCATTCTAAGTAGGCATCCAGATCACTCTTCCCATGGAAAGAAGGAATTTTCATCTTTATACTTCCAAGATTACCATCCACTCCATCCCTACCCCTAGGGTTCCTCCCATGACCTCGACCAAATCCCCTCACATTCCTACCTCCTCTATTCCTACCCATGTTCCAATTTTGATCACTACCCCCTTCACTCTCCAATTCATCATCATCCTCATACTCATCTCTAGGCCTTCTCCTATCACCCCTCCTAACATTATCATCCCTTGGGGGTGGAACTTCCCTCCTAGTCTCCAACCTCGCTAATCTCCCCTCCAATATTCCCCCCATATCCGCCATGGTAACCATGAGAGCTTGTATCATATCCCTCAACTCTTGAGTTTGCGCATTAGAATCTTATCCACTTGAAGTATGTGTATTATCCATGGAGTGTAAGTGTGCAAGTGTCCTCACAAAATATTTTTGCTCGTGTTTCACCACTCAGGCTTTTTTCCCTCTAATGAGTTCACCACTCTTGCCTTTTACCACTCCTCACTTTCTTACCCAAACTCTCCAAGGAACGTAATTCAACTAAATTGAGAATTCAATTCTTGTGTAGCACAAATTCCACAAACAACAAAGGAAGCAAAGGAAGGATTGACATTATAACAAGTAGAATTTAGTCGCTTGCTATTATACAAGAAAGTTAGGAATTGAACTTGATCAACAAGATTTTCAAGGGTATAGTCACAATAAACTTGATGTAAGACATAAGGAATTCAACTAGGAATGTGTTTGTTAAATGAAAGGTAGGATTCAATATGAAAACACTCTTTGAAACATTTTGTCAAACACTTAGGATGCAAACTTGAATAATTTAGGATTTTCAAGTGTTTGTTCAAATGTAACCCAAACAACTTTTCAAATTGATAATAACAATAATGCCCAATATGTAGGAATCATGAAATACTCATGGGCATACATAATTTCCAATTTTTTTCAATTTTCATTTTTTTTTTTTTTTTTTTTTTTGAATATCAAGAACAACAACAAGAAAGGTAAAGATAGACTACCAATTTTTAGAGCCAAGCTCTGATACCAAATGATGAGAACCCCCTTTGTGTTTAAACAAAAAAATCCCACAATCAATTTTGTATCAACCCAAGAAAGCTAAAACTGGTAAAGAAAAATGGTTTATCTTGACCCAAGTTTAATCCAACCAAAATTCTAAGGAAGATGAATCCTAGCCCAATGGAGAGATTAAGACAAATACCAAGATATTGTGGAGTAAACAACAACAAATACACAAGATAAACTCTCAATATATAAGTTAAAGAAAATTTCAAGATTAGTTACAAGTAAAGAAATGATGTTACCTCTCTACAAGCTCTCCAATGGAGTGTTCTTCATGTTCCAAAACTAAGCTATGGTTTGAGACCTTTACAATATGTATAAAAAGTTCAAAACAAAAAGTTTGAGAAATTGCACAAAAAACCCCTCCTTTTGAATTCGGGGACTTTCGATCGATTGAATAGGTCGACCGAAATGGAACTTTCGGTCGTACACCGCTTAGCCGAACCCGACTGAGGCTACCTCTAAAATCTTTGCAGAGTTTCGGTCGACCGAAATGTCCTGAGCTTCCAAATTTAGACAATTGACCTCAATCTTGCTCTCTTCCATGTGGACTTGATTTCGGAGCTTGAAAATGAGTCCCGCCATCGACTCTTGGACCTCTTTGGCCTTGGATCTTGTCATAGGCCCCACCGGTATTCTTATTGAGGGTTGACTTGATTGACTTTGACTTGATTGACTCCCTTGATTCTCATCAGAAATTATCGAATGCATAGCTCATTTTCTTTATTTTATTTTATTTCAAGAAAATGTCTGGAAATTCACTGTCCATTATCTTAACTAAAAATCAACTGGTTGGAGAAAATTTCATTGATTGGAAACGTAATTTGATAATTGTTCTCACCACCGAGAAGCATAAATTTGTGCTAATAGAACCCCGTCCCAATGCACTTACTCGGACTTCCACACCCGAACAGAAGGCCGCATATGAGAAGTAGATCCATTCTGATGAGATGGCCCGTTGCCACATTTTGGGTTCTATCTCAAATATGTTACAGTAGAAACATCAGAATATGGAAATCGCTGCTCTGGTTACGGAGAGCCTCAGCAAATGTTCGAACATCAAGGTCATCAGGCCCCATCAAGTTTCCATTAGGTCCATTATGAACATGTGCATGAAACCTGGTACACCCGTTAGGGATCATATGCTTGCATTGATTGGTCAGGTTAACTTGGCTTAGGTTTTGGGGGTTGAAATCAATTCGGAGACGCAGGTTGAGATGGCTTTGGAGACTCTCCCAGAGATGTTCTCTCAGTTCAAGGTTAGTTATAACATGAACAAGATGGATATGTCACTGACCGAGTTGATGCATGAGCTTCAGAATGTTGAGACTGCTCTTAAGACCAGGGCCAATGATGTGCTGGCTGTTGCTTCTACTAGACCATCCTCTTTCAAGCCGAAAGGCAAAGGAGGCAATAAGAGGAAGAAGTCTAACAAGAAGGGACCACAGCAGCAGGTTGAGAAAGCTAAGATAGATGGAAAACCAAAGGGGAAATGATTTCATTGTGGACAGAAAGGTCACTGGAAGAGGAACTGCCAGGGATACCTAGCTTCCAAAAAGCAAGGTAATGGTGAGTTATCTTATATTGAGTCTTGTTTAGTGGTTGATTCTACATATACTTGTATAGTAGATTCTGGAGCCACTAATCATGTTTGCAATTCATTGCAGGGGTTCCAAGTAAACAGGAAACTCGGTGAAGGGGAGCATACTTTAAGGGTTGGCATAGGAGCAGTGATATCTACGAGAGCTGCTGGAGAAGTTTATCTTTATTTTAATAATAAACATTTGGTTTTGAATAATTGTTATTATGTCCAAGATATTACCCGAAATTTGATTTCGGTTGCATTACTTTTTAAACAAGGTTATTCTGTTTATTTCACTTGTTTGACGGTGAAAATTGTTATGAATAAAGTTTTGTGAGGGACTTATGTTTAACAATTTGTGTACTTTAAAATCTACTGATAACTCTCTATATCACATTGCATCTAACAAACGCATTAAGTTATCTCCTACTAATGAGACTTATTTGTGGCACCTGAGACTTGGTCATGTTAACTTAAATAGGATTTAAAGACTTGTAAGGGATGGTCCTTTGAGTGACTTAAAGGTGGAATCCCTACCAATCTGCGAATCATGTTTGGAAGGAAAAATGACCAAGAGACCTTTTACTTCAAAGGGGTATAGGGCCAAAGAAGTCTTGGAATTAGTACATTCTGACGTATGTGGACCAATTAATGTCCAAGGTAGAGGTGGGTATGAGTACTTCATCACCTTTACTGATGATTACTCTAGATATGGTTATGTTTACCTAATGGCACGCAAGTCTAAAGCTTTTGAAAAGTTCAAAGAATTTAGGACTGAAGCGGAGAAGCAATTAGGTAAGAACATTAAAACACTTCGATCAGATCGAGGTGAAGAGTATCTATCCCATGAATTTAGATCATATCTATTAGAGAATGGGATTGTATCCCAATTAAGTGCACGAGGTACTCCCCAACAAAATGGTGTATCTGAAAGGAGAAACAGGACCTTGTTGGACATGGTCAGATCTATGCTAGGCTTCTCAACTCTCAGCACATCCTTTTGGGGATATGCTTTACAAACTGTTATTTACTTGCTTAACATGGTTCCATCTAAATTTGTCCCTAAGACACCCCTGGAATTGTGGAATGGGTGAAAGCCTAATTTGGCACATATACGGATATGGGGATGTCCTGTACATGTGCTTAAGGGAAAGATGGAAAAGATGGAATAAAGATCACAAGTATGCATCTTTGTAGGATATCCTAAGGGAACAAGATGATATTACTTCTATAGTCCTCAAGAAAAGAAAGTTTTTGTGAGTACAAATGCAACTTTCTTAGAGAACAAGTATATAGAAGAACGTGAATCGAAGAGCAAGGTTCTTTTGGAAGAGGTGAATGAAAATGCTCCCAGTTCATCAACTCCAGTAATCCGCATTGAACCTACTCAGAATGAATTCATGTCCCCACCAGTTACGGTACCTGAATTCAGTGAGAGACAAGTGAAGGTTACACCTTCCATGTCTGCTGGATCACTGGCACGTAACTTGGAGGAGGATCAAGCCCCATTGCATAACACTTAATACTGAAGTTGGAAATGAGGGACTTGATACCAGAGAGGCAGTGGTTGAACAATTACAAATTCCAGTCAACAAGGAGCCTCCCTAGCATAGACGTAGTGAGAGAGTCATTATTAATTTATTGGAACTTAGTTCAATTGGGTCCGATCAGGTTCCCTTGGTGGCTTTACTATAACAGGCATAGACAGGCTTATAACTTGTATTGGGCCGTGCAGAAATGGACATGAGTTATAAGATTAGGATTTGTTGGGTTTTAGAGGGACACACTCTAAAGTGTGTAGTGTGTATTTTCTTCTCTTGATTAAAACCCTAATTCTAGTGTAACCTAGACCCAGAGAAAAGTAACCACACACTTGCACAGCCTCTGTTGGAGAACACCAAGGAAAACTTGAACGTTTAGATATTGGTGGAATCAAGAGCAACACGGATAATTGTCAAAACACGCTACAAGGGTAATGATTACTTGACTCTTATCTATTCAAAATTATATAATCTAGTCAAATACATAAAATAATGAATTCCTGCGATGTGATGATCCAAATCACAAGAAATTAATTTTTGTGATTATATATCCCGTTGTGTTTTCCCAACAATTTATGCATTCACAATGTATTGGGTAATTTCCTTGAAGCTATTGCCATGTATAATCCAGTAGAGTGATTATGTATGAATCAAAAAAACAATGGTGTTACTTTTACGAACAAGTTGTACTAACTAGTGTAGATGTCACGATAATTGCATAAGGCCAAATTATCACAATATTTTGGAAAATCTATCTATATTCTATATATTATTAAAAAGAACTGATATTCTGGAATCTTCCATTTCATTTGAATCAATTGTGAACAGGTTCTAATTGTATATAGACTTGAATTTGAATTTTGGTAGTTTATATAATTTTCAGAAGTTATTTATGAGTGAGTTTTAAAATTAATGGGTATAACTATGAATTTAAGCAGCCACGACAGAGGCCAAATAGTGAGCAATTTTTCTTCCACGTCTCTCTCCCTCCCTGAGATTACGCTTCTCTTATTTTTCAAAATTCAATTTGGAGCCTTTGAAGAAGAAACATGTCGCTCTCCCTGTGCAGGGTGTTTCTACTCTCTGTCAACTCATTCACAGATTGCTTCGCTCTAATGAGGAAGCTGCTTTACACGTACAAGTCTTCTACTTTTGTAAAATAAGATTTTAACTTAGCCAAACACTTGTGGATTTAGTTTTGAAGTTCGTTTGGTATACTTATCCTTTCTACTCGAAAGGAACTTGGCAGAGATAGGCTTATCTTGGAGTTGGCTAGGGAGCGTGCAACTAGAGATTCAAGTGAAGATGATGAGGGCAAATCGAACCCATTGACTACTGTTTATATTGGTGCTTTTGTAGGAGCAGGTATTGGAATCCTACTGGCCGTTGTTATGGGCACTGCCTCGACCTTGAGGAAGCCATGAAGATTTTGTGCCATATGCGTTTCCTTCTTCTTCTCCAGTGATTCCTCTCCTCAAACCCTCCTTGTCATCTTTCCAAACTCAGTCTCGAAATACCACTCTCTCTATTTGTCGAATTAGGGTTTTTTTTCCCTCCTTCATTCTCTATTTGATGTTGTTTCTTGGTTAGTGTGTGGATCCGGTGAAAATTTTCATTTGCTATTGATATGCTTTTGAAATTTATGTCGTGGTTAAATGAAGTTTTAGTTTTTTGTTCTCCGATAATGAACGTATAAATGGACATTAGAAAATTTCATGTTCATTTGTGCATGGTTTACAAGAATATGAATTGAAATGAGTTTCCCTTTTGAGAATTTTGCTTAAACTTTGTATTATATACGCGCAGCCTGTGTCTAGTCCTTATGTGTTAGTGGTGAGCTCACGAACTGATGAGCATCAGTTCTTTATATTCATTCCTTCTTTTGATATATCTACAAATGGCTCTAGGTTTATGGTGATTTTAAAAATTTTGTGTTTAAAAATATGTTTTTTATATTTTTAGATGTAAAATATGTGGTTGAAAAAATGAAAAGATATATTTTTTATGGTTAAAAAGTGATTTAAAAAATTATGTTGTAAAAAAAATATTTTAAAACAAGTTTACCAAATAGAACGTGTTGAATAGTGCTTAAGGAATGTGTGGGATCATCCACCTCATGAGATTTCATAGACGTCATAGATGAGGGATCATTTGTGCAAAAATCCAGAAAAGTTAATTTCAAGTTTACGCACTACGCACACGTATATTATAATATTCGTCATCAGTAATTGGGGTTGTGTAGGAGAGGAACAGAATCCTGCCGTTCGCTTGCTCTTCCCCTAAGAAAGAACCCTCTCTTGATTCCTCCGCCACCTTCTACCCTCCACGGCCTCCCTTCCGTTTATCTGATTCTCCGCACACTCTTGCAGCCATACATACGCTTCCAGATATATTGTCCGATTGATTATCTTTTTCGCCATTTCTAATTAAAAAAATTGAATCTTTTTTTATTTTTATTTTTATTTTTATACCTATACCTATCCAGTTGTCAAGAATGGGTTTTTCGTACCCTCATTTGTTCAAAATCGAATCTCTTTCTCCATCGCTATTCTCAAATTGCCTGGAAACATGAATCTGTAGAGTTGGGTATGTTTTGAGATTTTACCAAAAGGGCGCTATTGTTTTGGAAGGTATTTATTCCTGTTTGGAACTTTGAATTATGGGTAAGAGAGGAAAAATGCCAGCTTTGGAGTGTAAAAACAATGGGTTATTGTCGAATCCTCAGTTGAGACTCCAATTGAGTCCCCAAGATTGCAACTTTTATCCAGGTGGTGGATTATTTGCCTCTGTAGGTCAAATGGACAACAATGAAAATGGCAGTTTTAAGTTTCCATGTGTCGATTTATTTGTTAAGTATGTATCATCGCCCGAGAGGTTTAAAATTTTGGGTGAGCAGGAGGAAAAGGGGGTGGTTAAGAAGAAGAAAAATGGATTTAGGCTTAAGTTTAAGATTGAAAATCCTTCATTGAGGAGGCTGATAAGTGGGGCTATTGCTGGGGCGGTTTCAAGGACTGCTGTGGCACCATTGGAGACAATAAGGACTCATTTGATGGTTGGGAGTAGTGGACATTCGACTATGGAGGTGTTCGATAATATTATGAAGACTGATGGATGGCCAGGATTATTTAGGGGCAATTTTGTTAATGTGATTCGCGTTGCGCCAAGCAAAGCCATAGAGGTAAACTAGAAGAAAAAAGTGCAACGCAAATGACCTTATTATGTTATTAAGTTTGAGTTTTCAGCTATTTTCTGTCTTACTTGATTGGGGTTTTGCCTATATGATATTCTTTGTTGCTAATTTTGACTCACGTTTTATCTTTATTTGTTATTAGTTGCCAACCTATCTTGTTTGGATGTATTGGCTTATGTTTGTTTGATTCGGGAGGTTTACCAAAACGCGCATCACTTGTGAATGAACTACATAATTGAGCTTCAGGGTCATATATTGCATTTTCTTTTTGGAAATTCAAAGAGATCTTTAATTATGGCTGCTTTGTGTTTGTTAATGTGAATGTCATCCTATGCCCAACAAGCATTGTTCCGTGTCGAAGACTCAAATAGCATGTTTAGTTTGGTATTTTGGACTCAGTGGTACTCGGTGGTATTAGAGAAGAAAATAAGTTTAGCCTCTGTTTGGCGGCTTTCTAGCCGCCGTTATTTTTGGCTATTTGTATTTACGAGAGGTAAAATTTGTGGTTAAAAAGTGGTTTCGAAAAATGTGTGATTAAAAAGTTGTATTGAAAATTGTAATGTTTATAAATGTGTATTATAACACATTACCCAAAAAGAGGCTTAATCTTTTTAATTGTACCATCTATTCTTGTCCAATATTGTGTACTAAACAAGTTTAAAATGTTTTCTAGCGGCTCCATTATTTCTGATTGTTGGTCAATTCAATTTGACACTCATGGTAACATTGGTTTACATCACCTCATCTTCAGTCTCTTGAATATGTGTCTAGTGATGTTTGCTTATAAGAACCATTTATCAGAAATGGTGTATATTTATTTCTGTTATTCAGTCAAGAATATCATATTTCCCATAGGCATCAAGGTCGCAACAATTTCTGTGGCTTTTGTCGAGAAATTAATTTTAGGGAACAGCTGTCAAAAAACTTGTACTTTATTCGGAACAACTTATTAGCTGATCTCATATCATGAATTCTAAAAGAAATTCACGTGGCCTTCCCTAAACTGGTTGGTAAGAATGCTTAATTTGTTATTGTTGTGATCTTCCCTGGCTCTGGCCTTCTTCTCAGGGTAAATTCTTCGAATCAGCTAATTCTACTTCCCCTGAACCACAAGAGCGATCTCTCTCAATAACTTCAAAAATCTTTTGTCCCAAAACAACATATTCTGTCTTCAGTTCTATCTTTTCTTAAGAACTTCGCTAAGGCAGTCGTCTAGTACCTCCAGCCTTAGACACCATGGTATGTTTGGTACGTGGAACTAGACAGTACTGTAAAAAATATTTCAGCATTTTTCTTTCTTAATTCTTCTATTTCTCTGTAGCCTGCCTTACCAAAGAATCCTTAAAAGGTACAGTACCTGTTTTTTTACGGTCGTCACTTTAATAAGATTATTTCAAATTCCTTTCCAGAGGTTGATGAAAATATATGATGGTCTTTTGGCCAGAGTTTCGTGCTTTACTTTCAGGACAAGACTATTTAACCTGGTCCTGATGTATAAATTTTTTATCTTACAACTTAAATGAAAGAAATTAACAAGTTACATAAAAAAAAAACATGAATAAAAATCAAAAGAAACTTTTGTCATTTCTTCCCTCGAAAATCACTATAACTGCCATTATCTTTATTCTCTCTCTCACACACACACACCCCTCTCGACCCACCATCTCTAGCTACTCATTCCAACCGTCATTTTGCATTTGAGGATTTCTGACTGTAGGTCAGGTGTCATCAGGTGGTAAGGTTTGGTTTTGATAGGCAGTTTGGGTGATTCAAGGATTATGGATGGAGTGGTCGTCCTGTGTATATTGACAACAATGTTCTGTTCATTATTGCAAAGTAAGTCAATTATTTTATTTTCCGCTCCCTTTTCTGCATGTAAGCCGATGCATTATTTGTGTTTGTATGTTAAAAGTTATAATTGAATCTGTAACCTAAATATCTAATGTCATAATTTAACCTCTATCTAGTTTTATCAAAATCGTGCACATTTACAGATTCACTGTCCGATCAGATGTCTTGCTTATTTTTTGTTAGTTTTATTCTTGCATTGTGCTTTTTATATGTTCCTGAAAGCTGTTAATGCTTTGCAGTTATTTGTTTACGATACTATCAATAAAAATTTGTCACCGAAACTTGGTGAGCAACCCAAATTGCGTATACCTCCTTCATTGATCGCGGGAGCTTGTGCTGGAGTTAGCTCGACTTTAGTGACATATCCACTCGAGTTACTCAAGACTCGATTGACTATTCAGGTAACTGAAGGCTTAACTTTCAGGAATATTAAGTTTTCTTCTTAAAATGTGATGCAGATTTCATATTTGGCAAAAATAACTAAAATGTTAGTTCAAATTTCTTTTAAGGCTTTTTTTAATCTTCTTATTATTAGTTCTTGTTCCGCTATACAGGGAGGAGTTTACAATGGTTTGCTAGATGCGTTTATAAAAATACTGCGCGAAGGTGGGCCTGGAGAGCTTTATCGAGGTCTGACTCCTAGTCTTATCGGAGTAATTCCGTATGCTGCCACCAATTACTGCGCATATGACACGCTGAGGAAGGCATACCGGAAGATTTTCAAACAAGAGAAGATTGGCAACATCGAAACGCTTTTGATTGGCTCTGCGGCGGGTGCTATATCCAGTAGTGCTACATTCCCTCTGGAGGTGGCTCGTAAGCACATGCAGGTTGGAGCGCTTAATGGGCGACAAGTGTACAAGAACGTGCTTCATGCTCTTTCCAGCATACTCGAACAAGAAGGGATTCAGGGTTTATACAAAGGGCTGGGTCCGAGTTGCATGAAGTTGGTGCCAGCAGCTGGGATATCTTTCATGTGTTACGAGGCATGCAAGAGGATTTTGATTGAGAACGAAGATAATGCATAGAGAGTTGATTTACAAATGAAATTAACTTCAGGTTGTTTGATGTTGAACCATTTTCCCCACCTAGAAATTTTGCCTTTTTGAGACTTGGATTTTTGATGTCTTGCTAGAACCTTTTCAAAGCGATTTTGGCTTTTATTTTAACGTTTTGAAGAACGACCAAATTTTATGTGAAAGAATGATACAAAAAGAGTTATAGGTACCTGCATGTTCCTTTCTCGACTTAATATATAGCTCTTTTTTAGTAGGAATTAAAATTATATTTTTATTATATTTTGATAGAAGTTCAAAATATATATGATTGAAAAATTATAAAATATAATGTTGACTTTGATTTAAATTAAAACCTAGAATTTAATTAGTACGAAACAAAGATACAATGTAAAAATATGCATATGCTATTCATTTCCATTGGGTAATGCCCAAATGGGATGTGACAGTCACATCTCAACTTCAGTGGACATGAATAACATTACTCATTTTGTAATCATGATCCTTTCTATGCTTTTGGCCTTGTCACGATCAAACATGTTTTTTCCTTTTTGCCGAGTTTACGCGCCAAATGAAATCAAACATGATTCTAAGATGCACTTCAAACTGTGTATAACATAAGAACTTCCTCAAAGTAGAAGAATTTGGTCTGGGAGGGATGTTCTTTACCGAACCATTCTAGAAATATCATCACCGGCGTACTCTACACGGACATACCAAACCCCATTAACCCTTGACAGTAAAACAAACAAACAAACAAACCAACCAACCAAGCCGATAAGTTATTTGCCCAACTACTAGACGCTAGGACTCTATTTGATAGACAAAAGGTGACAGGAAGTATCCATGTCAATTTTGTTCTTCGCCTCCATATTCTCTTTCCTCTGCTTCGGCGGCCATCAATTCATCGAAATTCTGTGTCTTCCCTAGTAATATCTCAATCTACAAGAGAAAATCGAAAACACCATAAAATGCGAGCTTGTCGACCAAAGGTAAATCATAGGATAGAATTCACTAAGGGATACTTATTATATACTGTCTCAAAAATGTGCAACTGAATCAAATATCCAATGTTTAAAGCCTGGGCTAGGCATAGAAGATCAAGGGTTCAACCAGGGGCCATTAAAATATTTGAATCAAAACAAATATTGCCATGCACCCTACCAATAACATTATAATAGTTACTGCATAAACTTAATTTGAATGATTGATATCACTCAAATATTTTGCCCCTATTTGAGACCCTTTAAATTTTCAAAATATTTATCTCTCTTTCTTTCCCACCACACATTTATCAATTAAATAATATTACACATAAAAAAAGAAAGAAAGAAAATCCATACATTTTAACCACACATTGCACTAAAAATCAATATTCAAAAAACTATTTCTTCATATGAACTCTTTAAAATGTAAACCAAACAGGGCTTTATCGTGTGGGTAATAATAAATTGATTCAATATCACTTAATTGAGTACAATTTTCAAAGCATAAATAACAAGATATTACCAAAATGAACATTATCATCTTTAATAGGCAATTATTATACCGATCGAATTACCTCTCAAATCTTTAATAGGTCGGATGTATGATGTGTGCAGATAGCTGAGATAAATATTATTAAACCAAAAATCCTTAATAGAAACAGAATCACTTAAGTCTTAACTACGTTGGTCAGACAGCAAACAGTGAAATGACAAGTTGATGGTACATTGCTGGAACCCAAAGTCAACCATTCTACCATTGGTTAAAAAGTCTTCAGCCAAAGCCCAGCAGTACCAATGTTTTTTTAACACTCAAATAATGTCTAAGCCCTTGTTTGGTCTAGGAGTTTTTGAACATCTTCCCCAAAAAACTTATTTTCAACCACACATTTTTATGGGATTCACCACTTTCACACTTTTCAACCACATATTCTCCAAAAAATTCAAATTTCTTCCAAAATCTCTTACGCCAAATGGGCTCTAAATATCTTCAAGCGATGTCACACACACACACATATTCAAAGATATATTATCAAGTCACTATAGGTAATGCTTCCAACTAGAATCTCTAGAATTATGGAACCGTCTAATTTAGAAGTCACGCAAGAACATCCATATTTTACCAAACTTCATCCATTTACATCCTGTCGTATTTATTTTCATTAGACGAAGAAATTCAAAGTTACCTTTGCCTTAGGGATTGGACGTGCCCCTGGTTCATCCCTCATGTCAACAGTCAATGTCCTGATTTCTGTGTATGGAACAAATATCTGAGTGTGTGTTTGATATTTAGTATAAGAGCATTCAATAATTCTTGGGAGACAATTTTAAGTGACACTGTGATGTAGCGCACATTCATTGGATGATAAAAAAGTAAGTAGTGGGGTAGTTAACAATGTTACTTAAAAATGTCCTTTATTAATGTCATCCTAGAATTAATCAAGATCATTTCGCTAAACAAGATTTTTATTTTCTTTTTCTTCTTTAATATAGTCCTGTGCTGTCATAATCCATCTTAACAAACATTCTACAAAGGCAACATTGGTCTATAAAGTCCAGGAAAGGTTGAAATGAGGAGCAGAAAAGGGAAAGCTGAAAAGGCAAAGGAAACTCCTAAATAAACCTTTGTTTGTTAAAATTTTTTTGTTTAAAAACATTTTTTTTGTGTTTTCGAGGTAAAATATGTGGTTGAAAAGTGGAGAGAGAAAATATGTGTGATTAAAAAGTTGTTTGGGGAATAGTGTAGAAAAAAAATTGTTTTTAAACAAGTTTGCCAAACAAATGCTTAAAAATAATAATAAAAAAGGTCAAATAGTCTTACTCTTTTCAACTGCAAATCCATTGTTCTTCAAAATTTCAGCGATACTGACCACTGTGGATATAGCTGAAGGCAAATAAGAAAGTAACTAGTTATACTATACATTCAAATTATGATCCATTCACGAAAAACATAACTAGCAAATCCTAACATTAAAAAACTGAAAACCCAAAGTTGCAGATAAAAAGAAATACCCATGCCAAGACCACAGAGTTCCACTTCATTTTGTACTGCTGCATGTACCTCTGCAAACATGATTATCAACTCATTAGATGACTACGTAAGGAACACTTGCAATTTGCGAGCATTCATGTACAAACAAACCCTATGAATATGACCTTAAAGAGAGCAATGGCCTTAGAATCAATAATTACTAATAATTTTCACAATACTACAAATAATCCTCATCTTTAACTATCAAACCATGAATTATGAACTTTTCCTTAATTAGGAGTGTAAAATTGATCTACCTGAATCAATATATTGGTGTTCAAGCACGGAAAAAATATGTTGTTCAAGCTCTCTCTCTCTCTCTCTCTCTCCCCCTCTTTTGAAGCATCAGAAGTAAGTTAAATCAAATCTTGTTTACATTTCAAATCAAATCCCAAAGACATTATTTACATGGATCATGACAAGGCCAAGTGCACATTCAAATAATTGAAAGTCTCTTTTAACTCCTGTGACTGGCTCACCTAATACCTATCTTAAACAAGCTTATGCTGGTATTTGGCCACTATAAATTGGAGCTTTAGATACAAAAAGTAGAGATAATATATAGTGAAGGGATAAATGATTCCATACCTCAATTTGAAAAGCTTTTGTGAAGTTCAAAGTTAACGTTAAAAGCTATGAAACACCGATACGGATATGGATACGCGTACCCGACACAAGTACGTGTCCGAGACGCCGATATGGGATTTGAAAAATGTTCCGATACACCGATACGTTGTTGTCGATACGTCGATAAAAAATTAATTTATTTTTTAAATCTTTAATGTAAAGAAAATAAAAAATTGCGTACCTCATGTAACAAAAAAAATTAGTCAAATGGAGCAGTCGACTACGGTGTGAGAAATCAGAAAATGGAGCGGTTGGCTATGGTGTATTTGCAAGAAGCTTCTCCAATAAGTTTTAATTTATGGAGGTTTATTCAATTGAGATTTCGAAAGACATTTAAAGACTTTTTTCAATTAACTTTTTTTAATGGATTTCATTGAATTTTATTGACTTTTATGGATTTATATAGACTTTTAAAGACTTTCGTGGACATTTATTTAAAAGACTTTCATATACTTTCAAAAACTTTTGTAGATTGATTTAAAAGACTTTCAAATACTTTTAAAGACCGTTACAGACATTTATTTTTTAATTGAAAAACTTAAACGCTAATAGATTAATTTTCGTATGATGTCAATGTGAATCGTTAATAATAATTATATGTCAAGTGAATTACAATTTAATTATTATTTTTTTATAAGATCTTATAGAATTTTAGTTAGATTTATTTTCATAGAAAAATTGAAGAAAATGATAAAAAAAAAAAAAAAAAAAGAGAGCTCAAATATAAAGAAAAAATACAAAAAGTTGAAGAGAAGAAATAATGATTTATTTATTCAAAAGTTTAATATTTCTAAAAATAATATGAAAGAAGAAGAATATAGAAAAAATAAAATTAGAATTTAAAAGATTTTTTTTTTTTTTTTTGAAAGTCATTCAAAATCTTGGAGGTTAATGAGACAAATAAAGAGATTTAGTGGTTGTACTTTATGTTTAGAAGTTAGTACATAGATGATTTCGTAGGAATTTTTAAAAGTCATTGATAATTTGAATAACACGGGACTTTTAAAGACTTTTAAAAGTCTTTATACAATACACCGTGATTTTTATGGACTTTTAGAAAGTCCATTAGAATCTATATTAAATACATCAAAATTTTTATGGAGATTCTAAAGTCTAAATTGAATACACCTAAACTTTTCAAATCCTTTAAAATCTTTAAAAGTCATTCAAAATCTACATTGAATTGATATTTTTAGTATTAAATATTGAAAGATTGATGGATGGGCCAATTATAAAAATTGATGGTCAGTGGTTTTAAAATTAATAGACCCAATTTTAAAGTAAATGCACAAGCCCATTTATTCATTATTTAGCCCAACTCAACAAAAGGCTGAGAACATCACAGTCGTCAGTCGTCTTTTAGGGTTATTGTTTCCACCATTGTCGATGTTGCTCGGCTGCTCCTTCAAATTTTCTCTACAATCGGCACCAGAAAAGCTTGAAAATAGGCAAGGAAAGCTTAGGTGACGTTCTGTTTGTATTTTATTTTGTATTTTCATTTTCGAAAATGTTTTGTGTTTTGTGTTTTCATTTTTGTTTTCAAATTTGCTGAAAACGCGTTTGGTTTGTCATTTCTGAAAACTGTTTTTGAAAATGAAAAGCTGGAAAACACGTTCTGTTTGAAATTTTGCAGAACACTATTTAAACTATTTTTAATTAATTTGCTTGCAGAATACTACTAACTCCAACTCAAATTTCCTTTCACAATACACTAAAAATATGGTTACATGCAACACACTAATGTGAGCATTAAGAGTCTATATTAACACAACTTGATCAGGTTCGGGACTTGAGAAAGCTCTACTTATATTAAAATCCAGAAAATGCAAGTTCTTTCAAAACCACCAGAGTCCATTTATCATTGCATTTTTTGAAATATAACAATAAGAATTTTCATTTAATTTTTTTTTTGTAATGTTGATATTGAATTCAATAAAATTTTATTTAAACTAAGTTCCAAGTTAGGATAATTCTCAAAAAAAAAAAAAAAAGAAAAAAAAAAAAATCCCAAAACGCGTTTTCCGTGTTTTGGACATTTTTTGTCGAAATACACACAAAACGCCCAAAACGATGTTTCGGGCGTTTTCCGTTTTGTGTACAAATTTTTTTTTTGTTTTCCAAAATGCGTTTTCGAAAATGGTAAAGAGAACACGTTTTTAGCGTTTTCGAAAATAAAAACAGAAAACGACCTCAAAACAGCAAAGAGAACAGGGGCTATTCTCTTTGTGTTTCGATTTTGAATTTTGAGTTTTGGATTTTGATTGTTTGTTTTGGGATTGCTGAAAACATGTTCTCTTTATGATTTTGGAAAACTGTTTTCAAAAATAGAAAACTGAAAAATGCGTTTACTCTGTAATTTTTTGATATATTTATTTTGTGATATTTTATATGTAAAAAATGGTTGATTTGTTAAATTACATTAATTTTAATTTTAATAAATCAGTTAGTTTTCTATGTCAATAAATTTATCATTAATTTTGTTTCAGTTAAACAAAAATTTAACCACATACCAACAAAATCTTAACATGGATCTATATATAATGGCAAAATAACATAAGAATTTCAAGTGAATGAAGTGTCTCACATTTACCAAAAAAAATTAATAATAATAAAAAAAAAAAAATTTAAAAAATCTTAACATGGATTTATATGATGGCAAAATAACATAAGAATTTCAAGTGAAGGAAGTGTCTCACATTTAACTAAAAAATAATAATAATAAATTAAAAATTAAAAAAAAAAATCTTAACATTGATCTATATGATGGCAAAATAACATAAGAACTTCAAGTGAAAAAAGTGTCTCACTTTTACTAAATAAATAAATAAAAATAAATAAAAAAAATCTACAAAAAAAAAATCTTAACATAAATCTATATGATGGCAAAATAATATAAGAACTTCAAGTGAATGAAGTGTCTCACTTTTACAATAAATAAATAAATCCAAAACATCTATTTTGGTCGTTTTGGACTTTTTAACACAAAATATCCAAAACGCAATAAACTCGTTTTGAGTTTCCTTTTATTTTTTTTGGTGTTTTGGAAAACGCGTTTCTGAAAATGGGCAAAGTGAACGCGTTTTCGATATTTCCAAAAATCGAAAACTCAAAACGGGCTGAAAACAGCAAAGAGAACGAGGCCTTATTTTTTCCCCTTTTCCTTTTTCTTACTTGGGGTAACTCATTTTACTTTTTCTTACTCGCTGTAATTAGGATTTAGGACACGCCGCCAATAAGTATCGAAGGTGTATCGGAGGCATATCCGTGTCCGATACATATCGGACACGGATAAGTCGGCATCGGAGGTGCATCGGTTCTTCTTAGGTTAAAAGTCCTTCAAATATATAGTCTATAAGAAAATGTTCTAAACTTGATTCTAGAGGGGGGAAATACGCAATTATGTATTATCCATTATGCTCAAACTACTGAACCATTAGCCAACATCAAAGATGAATAATCACAAGAAACAAAAATGTAATAAGCTCTCTTTTTAATATTATTATCTCTCTTTAAAAAATAAAGAAAACATAAGATTAGTAGAGATACAAAACTAACAAATTATCGATTTTGTTTAAATTAAAAGCATTAGTTACTAAATAGGGCACTAAATTTTTTTTATTTTTTATTTTTTTTAAAAAGTTGCATTTTAATTTGTAGATCTTCCTTTGGTTCCCTTTAATTAAACACATGCATCGAATTTAATGAGAGAACAAATATGAGACACACGAAGTTAGTAAGTTACTTGTAAATCATGATATTTTCCTCAGCCAACCTTGAAAAACATATGAAATTGCATAAAGTTAAACCCTCAAAATGCTAAACCTCCTCAGGAAAATGCAAACTACAAGCATATGACTATGAGTAAAGGCAAAGAAAATAGTTTAATAAGAAGAAAAGCACAGAAACATGGAGCCCATTTTCTTGAACTCATTTTCAACCACACATTTACTTAATTTTTATCCTAAAAATATGTTTTTCAGGTAAAATCATAAAACTATATATTTGCTAAATCTTTTTTATAATTTACAGGATTGTTCCCTAACCACTCAAAAAGAAAAAAGAAAAAAAAAATAAAAGTAAAGTATATAAAAATTCAGTCTTTGGCTAAACCCTAAAATGCTAGCCCTTGGATGCTTCCCGACAAATAAAAAAGAACAAAAACGTAAAATTTTCTTGAAATCGAAGACTCATAAATTAACACATATTTTACTCAGCAACTCAGTTTGAGAAACAGAAGAAACGAAATCCCAAAATCTATTTACAATTTATACATAAATAAAAATTTAAAAAGGAGAGACCTTGGAGAGATTGACATAGAAGAAGAGGGATTTCTTGGTGTTGGAGACTTGGATTCTGTTCTTCTTTTGCAATTCAGATGACATGCTAATATTGTTAACTCCCTCAGTTATGCCCTCCATTTTCTTCTTGAATTTTTGGTTTTTCTATCAAAATATTAGAATCACAAGCCTCAATCAGGATACGTGTTCTTATCTTGAATTATATACTCCGGATTTTAAACGCAAATCGCATTTTTTAATAAGCGACTACAGTTTGAATATCAGTATTGCGTGGAGATCACGAGTAAAACACGTTTGGTAATGGAAGGTAGTGGAAGTTTTTTTCAATTATTATTACTAGTTACTAGTAATAATTGCACTTGTGACCCAAAAGATATAATTGACAATTATTTATTAAATATAAATTATAAAAGTATAAGATTCGATATAAATTGTACATTCATATATAATAAAAAATATTTAAAAAAATAAAATATAATATTCCGACTTGTATATTTCTTTTAATAGATAATTGTTCATTCTCTAATTTTCTTAGTCTATTTAGGCGAAGTAAGATAAGGATATGTGACTTATTCTGTACTTTACAATTTTGAGTTTGATGACTGAAATCGATCTTACAGTTATTTGATTTCTAAAAGTTGAAATGTTTACAATTTTCAAATCGTAGAATGAAATAAAGAGACTAATAGACATTTACAGAATTAATTTATCGACTCACCTGTTGACCAAAAAATCCGGCTGGACCTTGGACCAACACGTCTCAGCTCCTCCCTCTTGAACACGGGGATCTCCTGCGCACTAGGACAAACAATCAGCTTGCAAAGGGGGTCGAGGTGGCTCCCGTTTGCACTCCGATGCCTAAGTCAGTACTCATTTTAGGCGAATATATCTATTGGGTGCGGGAAATATAAATGTGTTAAAGAGAGAAAAGGGAGTGAGAGAAGTATATTGTTAAGAGTGAGAAATTGCTAACCCCTCACTTGGAGACAATCGTGCTTTATTTATAGAGGAACTTGTTATCTCAGATCATGACACGTGGCGTACTTTACACTTGTCATTACCCTAGCTCATGGAGGTGACAACCTTACTTTTTAACCGTAATCATTGCTACATTTCGTAGGGGATGGGCGTCTGTCACGTCTTGGTAAAGGCAGTGTCCCATCACTGACTCCATCTCTCCTCTGGTCAACGCCGTAAAGCGCCCCGGCTGAGTATAAAGCACTTCGGCTAGGCGTTAACCAGGTCGCTAAAGAGGTTTGATTGTCGTACCACCTCGGCATTCGTCCCAGGTGATACTTTTAGGCCTTTATCCGTGGGTCAAGGTCCATTGGGCCTCTATTGGGCCCTTGCTGGTGAATTACTATACCTTTCTTTGAGCCTGGATTCAACACTAGTCCCTCAAATTCGAAGCGATCATTCATGGATGTGTAGGATTTGTTGTACGCCCGAGGTACTAGCTTTGTTATGGTGGCTTTTGTATGATGTCGCAGATCTAGTGCCTAGGATGATTTTCCTTATTGAAGATTTGGATTTGGCGTGAAGTCGACCTCCTACTTCGGCTTCTCTCCTGAGTGAGGGTTTAGGACGTGTAAGCGCGTATCTTAGGCGGCGTATTTAATAAAAGGGGCTATTGTCTTGAGTTCCCAAGAAATATATAAAAGGTGATGGGAGCAGCGTTATGCAGCGCGTGGCGCTTACTGTGGTAACTGAACAGTTTTGCCCCTCCATTTGACGGCTGGCGTTTTGATTATTCCATTTCCCAAGAAGCATGGGTTAACCACATTAATCATACGGCTCACAAAAATCGATGAACCTAGATCGTTGGGATCCCTATAAATCCTTCTTCATTTCATTATTTCCCCTTTTACCACTTTCTAAGAGTCTTCGTAGCGATACTCTTTTCCTGCAAGTTTCGAGTTTTCTCCCCAAGGGCTTCCTACCCAGCGTCCGCCTTTATTGTTCCACAGTTCCTTTACCGGCAAGTTCTTCAATCCCAGTGCGCGATTTCAAGCATTCGTCATCTAAAGGTAAACCTCTTGGTCTCTGTATATGCGAGATTTTTCTATTTCTAGTTTTTCTTTGTTGTGGGTTTGAAAATTTTGCTTTTGCACCTTACTTTTCTTTCATCGAGTCTGACCCACCTTTAAAACAAAAGAAAAATGGAAAGAGTTGGGGGAACGGGTTCACAGGAGATGTTAGCAATGGCGGTTCCCGTCAGAGGTTTCTGCCCCATCTCTTTATCGATTTTTAGTTCCCGCTTCTTTAGGGAGCAGATTAAGAGGAGAAATAGGAAAAACAGTGGTATAATCTATTTGAGTGATTTTGACAGCGAAGAAGATAAACATCAGACTTACATGGCTCATCTGTCATCCGAAGAGGAGGCATCTTTGGCAGAGCTTCGGAGCAAACGAGATTGGGATCTGAGGAGAGAAAGGACGGCTGGCCCTTCTTCTGGTCACCAGGACCTTGGTTCGACCGTTAGGGCCCCTTTTAGGGCACATAGGGAAGAATTGGGTTTGTCTGCAGAGGAGGTTGCTCAAGTAGAGGAGTGGGTCGACCAAGTTAACAAGGTTTCAGGCTACCACGTCGATCCTGATCCAAACCCAGAGTCATGGGAAAGCAGCGAGGTCGCCACCGAAATTCGAAGGGTTGATTTAGCCGGGGCTTCGGCAAAATTCAGGCTACCAGAAGGGGTCCAATTGGTGCATCCTACACCATCTTTCCGACCTTGCAGCCCTCCCCCGGGCTAGGCGTCCATATGCTATGATGCCTTTTCTTGCGGGATGAGGCTTCCCCTGCACCCCTTCTTCAGGGCACTACTTAGGAGCTACAACCTGTGCTCCTACCAACTGGCCCCCAATTTTTGGACACAGGCTGTGGGCACTTGGTTGGTGTGGCAAGAGGTCAACCCTGATCATCCGATCTCACTGTACATCATTCACACTCTCTATACTTTGAAGAAATCGGTTAGAAGGGAGAGGGATGTGAGGTCGGACGTCAAGGATTGGTACTACTTGTCTCACAGGGGCTCTTATCCTCCCGTTATCACCGGTCACCCTACCTCAATAAAGAACTGGAAGAACCAGTGGTTCTGGGTTGCTGGAGAGTGGGAGAGTTCCCCTGTGGACCCTAGTCCAGAAATTACCGTTCCCCGAACTCTTTCCATACCTAGTGAGTCTTGCACTTGTTTTAGAGTCTTTAAGCATCACACGTCCTCTGCTCCTTTAATTTCCATTCAATTTTCTTGGTTTCTTACTAATATGTCATCGGTTTATGGTAGGGGACACTTTCACTCACCTCCTCCCCGACGCAGACCTAGCGGAAGTGAGGCGTTTGTTCGCTTACAAGGGTACCTTTCAAGGGGTCATTCAGCAAAACAAGATGTTTGTTAAACACAGTCTTATGCGAGCCATGTGTAAGTTTGCTTTGTTACTGCTTTTATATCTCATTCTTTTTCTGTTCGTAACCTCATTTCCCTCTTTTTCTTGCTAGGTTCTAAGGGTTTTCCAAAGATTTCTTTGAAGGGTCTCATGGCCACGAAGATTCCCCCTGCACTTCGCCATGGCAGTGAAGTTGAAAGGAAACAGAAGGCAGTATTGGCCAACCTGCAAGTTAGGGTGGCAAAGGAGGTCTCCGAGGCCTCTACGACCCAACTTCAGGGCCCTCTTCCAGCCCTAATTCCACCGCCTACTCTGCTGCCTGTGGGCCCTCAGAAGCCTAACACAAAAAAAGTGGCCGACCCTAAGGGAGTCCTTCCAAAGTGGAAAGGAAAAAGGTCTGATAGGGGCGGATCCAAGAGAGGTAGGGAGGCTAAGGATGCCTCAGTGCCGCCTCCTTTGTCTGAAGACATATTTGAACATGCCCCTGAGGAGGAGCCCGCCCCCCTGAAGAGACTCAGAAGAGGTAAGGGCAAGTAATCCACCTCTGCGCCTCTGCCTCCCATGATTGAAGATCTGGAGGATGAGCCTTCTGTGCCCATTCCAGGTTTGGCCTATGAGGTGACACCGGAGGGGGCGGAAGAACTTAAATATATTAAAACAAGCGTTCTCCCCAAAGATGTCACTTTCAGCCCTTCTCTATTTGACTCCCTCAGTTCTCCTCCAGCCAGGGCCGCCTTTATTACTGAGCAGTTTTGGACAGAGGGCTGGTCTGCTTTCTCCTCCAGCGTTAGTCCGTCTCGGAAGTTACTCTCCGCCAAGGCCATGAATGCCAAGGCATTGGCCCTTATTGACGAGGTGGAGTCATCTGTGAATGAGGCGCAGAGGGACAAAAAGAATGCTGAGATTGCTCTCCGGCACGCGGACAATATGCTCAAGGAGATCAATGACCTCAAGACCCAGCTATCCATAGCCCGTAAATCTTCCTCAGAGGAGAGGGCTAATGCGAAGCGCCTCCAGGAGGACAACGACAAACTGAAGCATGACCTCCGGGCTTCCGAGTCAGACGTGGCGGTCTTGTGCAAGAAGCTGGATGATTCCAACCGCGCACAATCTATCGCCTCTGAGGCCCTGGCCGTCGCTAACGCAGCCAAGTTGAAGCTGGAAACTGAGGTGGCGACGGTCAATGAGAAACTGGGGAGGGAGCTGGAGGCCAGGAAGAAGGTTGAGGAAGATTATACTTCTCTGGAGAAGCATATTGACTCCAGGATTGCTGAGGCTTTGGAGCGTACCATAGCGACCAGGGTGAAGGAGGTTCTGGACGCAGAAGTGTCAAAAGCAGTTCAAAACTTCAAGGATACTTTTGAAGACACCCCAGAGTACGAGGCTATGCAGAGGGTCTTTGGGAACTTAGGGGCTAGGATGGCTTTGGGGGACGTGAAGGAAGCTTTTCCGACCTTGGACTTGTCTTCCATTGAAGCCTTTTACCCCGAGCCCCAAGATGCTCCTGCCGACCTTTGGAATGCGTCTGACAAGGGTTCTTTAGAAGATGTCCCTCCTCCACAATAATCTTCTTCTGCCTTTGCTTCACTGCTGATTGTTTTGTTAGTTTTAGTTAGTTATTTTTTTTTTAAGTGCCCCGGCACCTGATATTTAACACTCATTTCAACTTGTAAATGTCTTAATTTTTATGAATGAAATGACTTATCCATATTTTTCCTGTAAGTGTAACAAGTATTTAGAACCGTTTACACATGAAAAATCGGATTAGCACATGTATAGCAGTCACATGGACAGTTTGGGGGAGTTTCTTGGTGGAAGAAACTTGAAATCTAACCCTAGCAGTTGGGGGTGTCAACTGCAAACGAATTTTGTATCTACTTGGGCAAGAGTCACAAAGGCCTGCGGAGAAAAAACTGTGCCATTGTTGTGTTCCTTGCAAAAACGTGATTGTTCTTTTATTGAAGTAATAAAAGTTGGGAGGGATTCCTGTATGCTTTGTGTCGTTTGCTGCAGTTCATTTTAGTTCTTCTAAATCTGTTGGCTCTTTCATGATTGTAAGCAAACTGGGACTGGAAAGCTCACTAAGATCGGATCTTAGTGCCGCAGTGGGTGAGAAATTTTGTGTTCAAATTTGAACCTGTTGACATGCAAGAACTTTTATGTTTATCCTTTATGTATAGTTGCAAACGTCTAAGTGTATGTATGAGAGTATCAACAATTTTGTGAAATGTCCAACACTTCGCACAAGAAAGCGCTCCGTACGTATGAGCTAACTTGACGTACCAAGAATTTTGGTTTATACGACAACTATCAACAATTTTGTGAAAACGTACAACACTTCGCACAAGAAAGCGCTCCGTACGTATGAGCTAACTTGACGTACCAAGAATTTTGGTTTATACGACAACATTTGGCTAAATTTGAATCTTTTCAATCGTGTTATATGGCGACATGACATGACGAGTATAGTACCTTAGATCTGAGGGGTTCGAGGCATTTATGTGTACCAGTTAGATCTGATTTTGACAATCATTTGAACGTTTCTTAAATCACATTTTGTAGGACCTATGCAAGCGAATTTGCATGGACCCCTTTCAATTTTTACGAAGAGGTCGCAGTGTGGGCTGATAAAAGTCCCTTGCTTTTTAACACCTTTTATCCGTTATGTTTGTCTAATGTAAAAATTAGCAATATCTCCAACGCAGCTGACCCACAGTTTTATGAAATCATATGATAATGTTGCAATCATTGAGGAGGAGTTTAGTTTATTGAAAATAACGACGAAGGTGATCCGTATTCCAAGGATTGCATAAAGGTACTCCAGACAGGTCTTCAATCATGTATGTTCCAGGCACCACCTCGGCGAATACTTTGTAAGGGCCTTCCCAGTTAGGACCTAAAGTCCCTACTCCTGGTTCCTGTGTTGAAGGGAGAACCTTTTTGAGGACCAAGTCCCCAATATTAAAGCGTCGACTCTTCACCCTTTTGTTGTAGTATCGAGCCATTTTTTATGGTATTTGGTCATTACCACTTGGGAATCATTCCGCTTTTCCATGAGGAAATCTAAACCAGCCCTTTGCGCTTCCTCGTTCCTAACTTCGTCATAATGAATTTGACGAAGCGAAGGGATTCCGATTTCAACGGGGCATACCGCCTTGGCTCCGTAAGCCAGCGAGAAAGGTGTTTCACCAGTAGCGGTGTGCGAGGTGGTTCGAAGCGCCCATAACACCTGTGGGAGTTCATCTACCCATGCGCCCTTTCTGAATTCCAACTTCCTTTTCAGGGTATTTTTTATGGTCTTGTTCACCGCTCCGACCTGTCCGTTGGCCTGTGGGTGATGTGGAGATGAGAACAGCTTCTTAATTCCTAAATCGTCACACAACTCATCAACGCTTCTGTTTTTGAACTGTTTCGCATTGTCACTAACCAGCGAATGTGGTATTCCAAACCGGCATATGATATTTTTCCAAATGAACTTGGTGGTGTTGGCCTCGGTGATCTTCATCAAAGGTTCCGCTTCGACCCACTTGGTGAAGTAGTCAATTGCCACTATCGCAAAGCAATTGTTACCAGCTCCTCTAGGCATAGGACCAATAATGTCAACCCCCCATTTTGCAAAAGGCCAAGGGCTAGTTACCACAGCTAGCTTGTGATGTGGCTAATGTGGTATGGTTGCGTGTCTTTGGCATTTATCGCACTTGCGAACGAAGTCATGGGAATCCTTTCGCATAGTAGGCCAAAAATATCCCTGTTTGAGGGCTTTTCGGGCTAGCGATAACGCCCCGGAATGGTTGTCACATATGTCCTCATGGATTTCTCTCATTACATATTGACCTTCCTCAGGCCCCACACATCTTAGTAACGGAGAGGTGTAGCTTCGTTTATAAAGCAGATCATCCAAGAGCAAGAAATTTGCAGCATATTTTTGTAATTTTCGAGCTGCCTCCGGCTCGTTTGGCACTGTCTGGTGCTTCAAATATGTGACCAGGGGGTTCATCCAGGACCCCTCTTCTTCGATCGCCAAAATCTCCGGTCCTGGCTCAATAGACGAAGTCAACATGCGCTCAACTGGGATTAGATTGTGTAACTCTGAATCGCTGCTGCTTGCTAATTTGGACAACGCATCGGCGTTGGAATTTTCTGTTCTGGGGATGTGTTGCAACTCCATTTTTCTGAAGTGCACAGCCAAATCTCTTACTTTCTTCAAGTAAGCGACCATAGAAGGCTCTTTGGCAGAAAATTGCCCGTTGAATTGACTCACAACAAGCTTCGAATCGTTATTGGCCACTACGGATTTAACCTTCAAGGTTTTCGCAAGTCTTAACCCGGCTAATAACGCCTCATATTTGGCAACATTGTTTGAGGCTTTGAATTCGAAGCGGATTGCGCTGTGTAATTTAAACCCCTCTGGGCTTACTAACAATATCCCTGCGTCGGATCGCCCATCAGCCGAGGACCCATCAACGAACAATTTCCACTCTTGGCTGTCATCTGGGCTGTCATCCGTATTATCTATCATTTCAACCTCAAGGGGATGTGTGAATTCAACTACAAAGTCCGCCAGCGCTTGGCCCTTTACAGCGGTCCGAGGCGTATAATGTAGGTCGAACTGGCTGATTTCTATTGCCCATTTCAGTAGCCTTCCAGATGCGTCTGGTTTTTGCAACACTTGTCTCATGGGAAAGTTGGTGAGCACGCGTATTGAGTGTGCTTGAAAGTAGGGACGAAGTTTGCGAGAGGCTGTGAGTAACGAGAGGGCAAGTTTCTCCATGTCTGGGTATCGTGTCTCCACATCTAACATGGCTTTGCTCACATAGTACACTGGGAACTGATTCCCATCCTCTTCTCTGATCAACACTGAGCTGACAGCCTCTTTGGATATAGCCAAATACAAGTAGAGAGGCTCGCCGGCCTTTGGCTTTGATAGCAATGGGGGCCGTCCCAAAGATGCTTTAAGGTCGAAGAAAGCCTTTTCACATTTCGGTGTCCACTGGAATTGGTTTCCCCCTTTGAGGACCTTAAAAAATGGCAAGCATTTGTCAGTAGATTTGGAGACGAATCGATTCAAGGTCGCAATTCTCCCCGTTAAGCTTTGCACTTCTTTTGGACTTCGAGGCGATTGCATGTTCAACAAAGCGTTGATTTTGTCGGGATTAGCTTTGATTCCTCTCTTATTCACCATGAATCCAAGAAACTTTCCAGACGCTACCCCAAATGCACACTTTGCTGGATTGAGCTTCATTCGATATTTCCTCAACACCTCGAAGGTTTCTGATAAATGGCGGATATGATCTGCGGCGACCATGCTCTTGACCAACATGTCATCGACATACACCTCCACGGTGTTTCCCAATTGTTCTGAAAACATGCGATTCACCAGCCTTTGATAGGTAGCTCCAGCATTTTTCAAGCCGAATGGCATTGCTTTGTAGCAATAGTGTCCTCTATCTGTTATAAAAGAAGTATGCTCCTCGTCCGATTCACACATGGGGATTTGATTGTACCAGGAGTAGGCATCCATGAAGCTCAGCAATTCATGCCCTGCTGTTGAGTCAACCAACTGAACGATCCGGGGCAGTGGGAAACTGTCTTTTTGACATGCCTGGTTCAAGTTTGAAAAATAAATGCATACCCTCAATTTCCCATTGTGTTTTGGTACCAACACAGGGTTTGATGCCCATTTCGGATAGCGGGATTCTCTGATGAAGTCATTTTTCAGCAGCTTTGTGACCTCGTCTTTCAAGGCCTCATATTTGTCTGAACTCATGGGTCTTCTCTTCTGCCTATGCCCGGGGCTTCGAGGGTCAATCTGGAGTCTGTGGCAGGCCTCTTTAGGATCAATCCCAACCATGTCGCCATGCTTCCACGCGAATACATCGAGATTTTTAAGTAAGAAATTCTTCAATTGATCTTTGTATTCAATTGGTGAATCCAACCCAATCTGCAATTCCTTGATTGGGTCATGTGGGTCTACGCCGAAGCATTCTAGCCTTTCTGCCGAGGTGGAGCAATTGTCTCCTGCAATTCTTGGGTCCAGATCTTCCAAATCTTCTTCTAGTGTCATTGTGATGTCCTTATTTTCAAAGAGCTCTCTACCCAATCTTTCAGGGTCTGGAGCAGCCTCGGCCATGGCTACATCGCTAATCATGTTCGAGCTTCGATCTTGAAACTTTCGGATTGCGTTCGTGTAACAGGCCCGCGACTCAGTTTGGCTTCCCCTTACAATTGCAACGCCATGCTCCGTGGGGAATTTCATGCAAATGTATTTCGTATGTGTTGCAGCCCCCAAGTCAATGAGACCTGGTCTCCCAATTGAGCCATGATAGAAGGATATTTTGTCCACAACATAAAATTCCATGGGGACTCTGGAAATAGTTGGTGCTTGCCCTACCTCAGTTATTAGGGTTATGGACCCTTTGGGGGTTATGCTGTCTCCCGTGAATCCATATATTGGATCCGGGACCGGAATAAGGGGAGTGTTGATCCCCATTTTATCAAACGTTACCCCGTAAATCACATTTACCGAGGCACCATCATCAACCATCATCCGTGATAACCCATTTCGAGCCACCACTACCCTGATAACCAATGGGTCGTTGTGGGGGAAATGTACTCCAATGGCATCGTCTTGGGTGAATGTGATTGGCTCTGTCCGAGGCATCCCTAAAGGATGTGAATGGATATGATAATTCACGTTGGCGAGTTGTTTGGCCTCTCTGATGTACCTCTTTTGGGAGTTGTTTGTGCTCCCACCTGGGTAGGGGCCTCCCAGTATTGTGTCGATTTCACGAATGAGGAGGTCGGACATAGGCACAGGTGGTTCCCGTGTATCTTTAGCATGCGCCGAGGCGGTATCCTGGCCCTTATTCCTGTCTCTTTGACGATTGTTAATTCTTTCCTTAGTTGAGTTCTTCCACGGAGCTCTTCTATCAGCTCGGTTGAACTTCTGACCACCAGTTTTTTGAGCTCTCCCTGTGTCGGGGGGATAGTCACCTCCCCTTCTTCCTTGCGCCTTTTGGTTAGCTAACAGGTGGATTTCCCTGCAATCCTCCGTTGCGTGACCGTAATATCTGTGATAGGCCCAGTAAGCCCCAATCATGGGCTGCTTTCCACTTCGGCCACTTTCCACTCTCCCTTGAGCCGTGGGAGGATTTTGGGAAAGGGTGTTAGAGTGCAAGTGAGGGATAGCTTCCGTGATTTCTGCGGAAAAGCTAGATCCTGTCCCCGAGAATGGGCGAGGCGCTCCACCTCGGTTACCGTCGACCCTATCTTGTTTCCTCCTTTCTTGAGGTCAGCTTCATTGGAATATCCAAGGTTATATCTCCCTTGGGGATGATTATCTCTGGCCCTAGCCATTTCCTCCGATACAATCTCTTCCTTCATCAGGTCTACCAGGGTATTGTAATCCCTTGGTTTCCTGCTCCGAACATCCCTCTAGAACATGCTGGTCATATCTAGCCCTCCTTTTAAAGCGAAAAACATCTCCGCTTCTGTGATATTTTCGCAGATATGCATCTCTTCAGTAAACCTAGCTAGGTAACTTTTCAGAGACTCGTCCCTTCCTTGCCTCGGATCCTGAAGGCGTTAGAGTGGGAGTTGGCCAGGCCTAGAGGAAACAAAGCCATTTTTAAAAACCGTCTTCATATCTCTCCAACCGTGAATGCTGCCAGGAGGGAGTTTTTTATACCATCGTATGGCACTTCCCTCAAGGGTTAAAGCAAAGGCTTTACATTTCAATGCCGGAGTGGCTCCGGCTATTTCCATGCTGGCGCGGTAATTTAACAGGTGATCATCAGGATCACCTCGGCCAGAGTACTTTGCTATTTCTGGCATCTCGAAGTCATGAGGTACGGGGCACCTACGGAGGCCCTCTGTGAAGGGACTTACTTCCTCTTCGTCATCCAACTCGTAAGAGGGCAGTTCACTGTTTTCATCGTGACCGGAATACATTGGACCATGGTATTGGTCGTGGAGCAGCGGAGCATACTCTTGCCTTTGTGGTGGCAAAACATGGCCGTGGTTTAGCCTTCCATGGGCTGGTAACTCATTGCGAGATCTTGTCCGGACTGCTTCAGCTCTTCTTTCCTGCCTATTCCCAGGCCCATGTGCTGATGCCAACCTTTCTGCTCCCGTACCATGTTTGTCCCTATACATTTGACCATGCGACAAGGCTACTTTAACGCGTCGCTCCCGCCTATTTCTAGGCTCTGCGGCATCGTGCCGACCTGGGTTTGTTTGCCCCCGTCGTTGGCCCCTGAATAACCCTCCTATTCGGCTGAAGACACTGCCGGATTTTGTGGGAGAAGCCTCCCTGTGTCTAGGTGGGAGTGGATTTTGTTCTTCATGTGCTTCATGCTCCGGGCCTAGCTCGTAGGAGGGCTCGGATTCTACCTCGGCATATGCCTGTGGATTTTGATAATAATATGAGGCAGTGGCCGCCTCAGATGGTGAATAATGTGGATTTGGGTATTGCTGAGGCATCACAGGTTCGTTCAACATACCCTCTCTGGCCATAAAGGCATTCATTGCAGCAATCTGTTCTATCTGCTGCTTCTGCATCTTCAGCATTTGAGCCGCCATGCGTGTCATGTCACGCATCATGTGGCGATTTCGGTGCCGGCGAGGCGGGTTAGGTCGTGCCACTTTCTCATTGGCGTTTTCATGGAGTCCTTGAGGAACCTTACCCTCGCTGTGTTGGCCACTTCTTCCCCTACGGGGGTTAACATCACCATCACTTTCGTTCATGTTTAGGGAAATTCCTTAATCCTATCTCGTCATTTAAAGATGAGTGGACTTTCGTTTCAAAAATCCCTGCCTTTTTCAAGGTTACTAAACTTATATCTCAAAGTTATACGTCTTTTTCAAGGGTGTTAAACTTATGTTTCAAGGTTATCACACTTATATTTCAAAGTTTTTCAAGGTTAACGGACTTGTCTTTCAAAGTTCTTACCTTTTTCAAAGTCAACCAGCTTATCTTTCAAAAGCTCTTACCTTTTTCAATGCCAACTAGCTTATCTTTCAAAGCTCTTACCTTTTTCAAGGCCGACCAGCTTATCTTTCAAAGCTCTTACCTTTTTCAAGGCCAAACAGCTTATCTTTCAAATCTCTTACCTTTTTCAAGGCCAACCAGCTTATCTTTCAAATCTCTTACCTTTTTCAAGGTCAACCAGCTTATCTTTCAAAGCTCTTACCTTTTTCAAGGCCAACCTTTCTATGTGTGGCTTTTTACAATGTGTTTTCGTGGTTAGCAGTATGTTTCCCACAGACGGCGCCAAAATGTTGACCACAAAATCCGGCTGGACCTTAGACCAACACGTCTCAGCTCCTCCCTCTTGAACACGGGGATCTCCTGCGCACTAGGACAAACAATCAGCTTGCAAAGGGGGTCGAGGTGGCTCCCGTTTGCACTCCGATGCCTAAGTCAGTACTCATTTTAGGCGAATATATCTATTGGGTGCGGGAAATATAAATGTGTTAAAGAGAGAAAAGGGAGTGAGAGAAGTATATTGTTAAGAGTGAGAAATTGCTAACCCCTCACTTGGAGACAATCGTGCTTTATTTATAGAGGAACTTGTTATCTCAGATCACGACACGTAGCGTACTTTACACTTGTCATTACCATAGCTCATGGAGGTGACAACCTTACTTTTTAACCGTAATCATTGCTACATTTCGTAGGGGATGGGCGCCTGTCACGTCTTGGTAAAGGCAGTGTCCCATCACTGACTCCATCTCTCCTCTGGTCAACGCCGTAAAGCGCCCTGGCTGAGTATAAAGCACTTCGGTTAGGCATTAACCAGGTCGGCTAAAGAGGTTTGCTTGTCGTACCACCTCGGCATTCGTCCGAGGTGATACTTTTAGGCCTTTATCCGTGGGTCAAGGTCCATTGGGCCCTTGCCGGTGAATTACTGTACCTTTCTTTGGGTCTGGATTCAACATCACCTATAGCACTTTAAGAATTTGTACTAACTATCTTAATACAATAATCGATATTTAAATATATTAAACAAATTTTTCATTTCATTACATGTAAAAAACAAATATATTACGACCCAAATTTACCTAACATTTTAAAAAATAAAAAATTGCATAAACTTAAATTATATGTTGCAATTTGTTAAACTCACACTTGACAAACTTATATACAGTCATATATTTAAATGAATGTAACAAATAAATAATATGAAATACAAATTTTAATTAAATTTTATTGAATGAATATTATAAATATAATTAACTTTATATACAAAAAATCATCTATACATCTCAATTTATAAATGAGGGTTTAACTCACAAGATATAAAATTTTATCACTTATTCGTATAGAATTAATTATTCAAAAATAATTTTTTTCAATGTTCATTTTCAACTACATATTCTTCAAAACTCGTTTTCTACAATTGCACATACTATTTTTGTGCATGTTAAATAAACGTGTTTATCATATTCTATTTTAAATAGAATAATTTTATTAACACCTTCTATTTTACAAATTGAATCAATGATGAGTTTATCGAAACCTAAAGTTGTAGAAAATTAAATGATTTAATTGAGGTTATTTAGAAATATGGAATATCTATTATTTCTATCAATTTCATAAGAAAAAGATTCAAAATTAATCATTTAGGTCAAATTGAATTTAGGTAAAACTTTTACATTTAGTATTTAAGACGACTTTACGAATGACATGTTTAGGAATTTGCTCTCATTTGATAGTTTGTATTAAACTTTTCGTTGTGATTTTGGATTTGACACCTATATTACATATTTTTTTACTTCAAAATAATGCAATAATTATCAAAAGAAAAAAATCTATAATTTGATGTTTTATAGATTTTTTTTTTTTTGCATAAATCCATAAATCATTTACTACATACATTAATTGAACTTTCCTAATTCATGTATTAAAATAAATTAATAAAAATAAGAAATTTCCTAAAATTTCAAGTGAAAATGGGCTAAAAATTATGTGCGTAAAATGGTGACGACTATCCTATTATTATATATGTACAGATATAAATTATTATTATTCCTAAAACTCATTATCTATCATATATTTTTATGCGATCATCACTTTTCACAATTTTAATTATGTTTCAACCACACATTCTTTCAAAATATTTTTCTTCTAGAGCACTGATTCGTGCCCGTTGAGGCACTAATACAGCCCTCTACATACAGGTGGGGGCCACATCTTGTGCCTGTGAAGGGCACTAGATCATCGACGTTTTCTTTCATTACTAAAAATGGTCTAAGGTTTGAAATCGAACGTAAAAATAGAATATTGCATTCTATGAGTAAAAAATAAATGTAAAACATACACTGCAACAAAATGGGGCTTTTGCAACACTTAAACGACAACATTTATTCACTGAATGTTGCATTTGGTTTATATTTTTGAGATTTATACCTTTTTGCAACGTTTAAAGATTGTTGCGATAAGTTGAAATTTTTGCGACACTCAAATTAAGCTTTTGCAGCGTTTTATAAATGTTTCAAAAGATACCTTTTGCAGCGTTATTAAACGTTGCAAAAACATTTCGGGGGGCTAATTCACCTTATTTAAACATGGGGTGGTAATTGTAAATATTATAGAACTTGTGGTCTTAATTATGCACATGGAGAGAAAACGAGGGACTAATTCGCAAATTTCCAAAATTTTAAACCTAAACTTACCCCAAACCCTCCCAAAACCAGTCATTCTTCCCTCACCTCTCTCACAACTCTCAATCTCTCACTCTCGGCTCTCTTCCAATCCCTGACCACCCGGCTCCTGTCCCGCCGCCCTCACTCACCTCGACCACCTCCCCGCCCACGGTAAGATTACTTCTCCCTCCCTTCCTGTGCACACTCACGCACACAGACACACACACACACACCTACACGGGTTTACACACAGTTCACGCACACAGATACACAAACGTACACTAACACTCGCACATATATCTATTTCTATTAATGAATAAGTGTATTGTTTATATGTATAAATTTCAGATTCAAGATTTTTGTTAGACTTCAAATTTTAAATGTTAATTGAAATTTTGGGTAATGCTAATGTATGTATATATGACAGATTTCAGTTTTACTAATTTATGTGGTTATGTTATTTGGTTTAACTGTTGGGATTATGTTTGAGGATTATAAAAGTTTGGAGTGGTTCCGGTTAAATATGAAGGAGTTATCCTCTATCGATAAACACCTCGAATCTCTGGTAGAATTTTGTTGTTTTTTCCATTTTTTGTTTTGAAAATCAATTTGTGACTATACGTATGATTGTAACGTGAGATAATTACTGATATTGGTCCCTTGTGAAGGGATGGGTTTCTCCTCAATAAAACGAAGTATGGTTTCTTGTTTAACTTTAGCAAATTAGTGCGGAAAATGGTAGTTGGAGGCTGCCTCGCGTCTTCATTTCAGAGAAAAACCAATGTCCAGAAGAGACTTCCTTTTGTCAAAAAGAACTACAGCTTCGCTTGCTACATGTCTGACTAAATATCCCAAACGGTTTTCTTCTTATTTTGAGGTTTGAGAATAGCTAAAATTACTTTAATGATAATGACAAATTATGAATCCATTGCAAAAAAGGTAATGGTCGATGTAAGGCAAAATCTGAAAGTAATATGTCAAATACTCTTACCTCTCTATGATCTGAATTATTGCTGGACTTTCCTTTGAGATCAATATTATATTATATTTTCACAATAATACCCCCATCCTAGAATCCAATTACAGGAGGGGGACAATATAAGATAAAATCAGACTTACCATAACATATCAGATTGAGCTACTAGAAATTAATATTGAGTTTGTTGCAGTTTGGAGCTCTTCCTGTTATGCCATGCAGGCAATGACGCAGCAGGTTGTTTTTTCTATCGATTTAATCTAGTTCTTGTTGCATGCAAATTACCTTCTATTAACTAAATAATCCTTTTAAATGTTGCATTTCAGGCTACTAGGCATGCCCGGCGAGTCTATGTTGGTGGACTTCTCTTCACTGCTAATAAACAGGTAGTAATTCTCCATCGTATAAAATTTTGTCGTCCCATTTAGTAGGATGTAACAAACAGGCATGAATGGTGTCATATATGATAAACTTAGCATTAATGTCTAAGTGGTTACTCATAAATAACTTCTTTTGCATTGAAGAGGGCTTTTCTTTTCTTCCAAATTAGTTCAAACATATCATGTAATTTGTATTTGGTAATAAAATTTTAAGACCAATGGTTCTTTTTTGTTCTATGATTCATATTATATCAACTCACTGTAGAATCAATACGATTAAAATTGCACTATATGTACTGAAATTTCATTGAATCAAGTTGCCAAGATTGAATTCTCCCTTAATTATTAAATGCTACTCTCTCTCTCTCTAGCATTTTGTTCTTATTAGTATCTTGTTAAATAATTTCATAAACCCCATTGTTTAACTGCCTCAGTTATTGGGAACTATTTATGTATTTTTTGCCTTATAACTGTTTAGAATGCATATTGTATTAATGCTCCTCCACCGCCATAAAAAAAGGAAATAATAGAAATAGCAAATAGTTTTAATGGGAAAAATGAACTGTAGATTTATTGTTTGCTGTTGTGATTCTGTCTCAGTTAGGGGCTAGGTCGCATGGTTCATCATTTGGAAACCATGGAAGTCGGGAATCATTTTCATTCTCTAGTCTATTTCAATTCACAAAGACCTTTCATGGATACCTTTTTTTTTTTTTTTTTTTTGCCATGGCCTTTTATAATTCAAAATGAATTATTCACATCATTTCAGTTTTAGAAAAAGAAGTAATAAAGAAACAGAGTTAATTAACATTAGGTTGTTTAACTTGTCTACACATTGATATGAATCGAAGTGCGGAATAAACAACACAATAATAGAAAAGATCTAGACTCAGCAAAAAACAAGAAAACAAGAAAATAAATTAACTGGAAAAGATAAAATTGACAATAGGACCTTGACTCGACAATCATGACGCGAAGATTCGATGATGCGGATTGAAGATCCAAGGTTTTCGAAGCACCACAAGGATTTGTCAATTTCCTTGATAAGTTTCTGATGGGAACGCCACAAATATCTCACAATATTTGATAAGCTCAATTGATTGTTCTTGAAGAACACACAAAGGGAATCCTCAACATTTCAAAGAGAACACTCTTAATCTCATTCAATAATATCAAAGTTAATGTTTACAATGGTGAAAATTGTTAATATAAAGTAAAACTAACCTAAAACTAGGTTTAGTCGCTAATGGGCCCAAAAATATGGAAATAATAAAACAAAATGAAAAATAAACCTAAATTCACGTAATTCTGGAAATTTGACATTTACGGCCATGAAGATGAGCATTACGGCCGTAAGTGACCTTCTGTTCGCGAGTTACAGTCGTGACGATATTTCTTACTGCCGTAAGTAAGGTTATGTTGGAAATCTTCATTTTTTATCCGATAGAGTCTTACGGCCGTGAGTTGCATGGTTTATGGCCGTAAATATGTTTTTGGACTTCAAACTTCGACTTTTTGATTCGACTTGATCCATTCGCCCTCCAGACTCGACTCTAAAATGAAACTTGCTCCGTTTCTCATGTAAATCAGTGTCGTATTGCCGATGGCTCAACTTCTCCCTTCGATGCCTGGTCCGGATCAAATCACACATGTTGCTAAATTTTATTCTGCAAAGTGTTTCTCAATTTTCTTGAGTAGCTAATGTAAAAAAATTTTATACTCCCATTACTTTAACTGAAACATATTAGTTGATGGTTCAGTACTTAAGCAGGAAAGTATCTTTCATCACTTCTCATCAAACTTTGGCCTCTCTTTCTGTGCTTTTGAATTCGAGTGGCCTTAGACTGTAAATCAAATCCCCTTTGGCTTCCAGTTCAGAAATTTTAACTTAGCTTATTCACAGTTTACGTCATGTGAATTTGAATCCATGTATAGCATCTTTTAAGTTTCTGTAAATTACTTTAGCATTATTCTTATGTTAACTTGATTGCAAATTATCTGGAACTTTTGGAAGTTAGGTTAATAAGCCCCTCTTTCCTTGTCCAATTCAGAAGAATCTGATTTTACTACGGTGAATTTCAAAAATGAAAGACGTGAAAATAATTTCCGTGTTTAAGGATTTTAATTTTTTAGTCTATGTTTGGCTCATATTTATAAACTGTTTATAAATACTAAAAAAAACTTGTTATCCCCACATTTTGAGGGATTGTCAAATACTATCTACTTATGCATCACTCATTTCTGTATATTTATAATTTGGTTTATAAACATTTCCCTTTGTTTTTTTTAAGAATGTCTACAGTAGAGAAAAATACCTTCTCTTCCTTTTGTTTTTTTTAAATGGTTGTCTGATTTTAAAGGGTAATGCTTATCCTTATTAAAATATGTATGAATTTTGTAATTTCAAAAGAAAAAAGAAGACGTGTGATTGAGAGATGGAGGAGCTACTGTTAAACTTGCATATAGTTCAAGATTAATGTACAAGCATGTGGAGTTAAGTTGTTAAAATGAGATGTGAGTCAAAATGAATAAAACTACTCGTTGAAAAAAGAAAAACGATCGGCCTTTATACTTCTGGATTTGGGCTCTTTAAAGGAATGTTTTTTAACCTTGAAATAAAGAACTTTGTCATTCAAATTTTTTATGCTTTTGTTTGATAGTAAAAATTAGTTATAAATTTGATTTGAGTTTAAATACTCAAATAGTGTCAAAGAAGAAAGCAACAACTTATACTATTTAGTAGTTTATTAATGTCCTATTTAGTTAGATGGAATTTATTGTTGAATTTGTGATGTTGAGGAGTTGGAGATTGATGTTGGATGTTGTTTGAGGTGTTGGTTTGATTTTTAAGTTATTATGTTTGGTCATTATGTCTCTCTATAGGTTGGCCAAGTCCAATTTATAGGAGAAGTTTTGTTAAAATTTCTATAGAATTTTTTGCAATAGAAGGAAAGGGAAGGGAAGTTGACATGTCTAAGTTTAGGATTTCCTTGGTGTTAGTTCTAGTATCTAGTTGATCTATCTGTCATCAGTGCACTTCACGTCTCAAGTCTACTAGATTGATTTAGGACAAGTTATATCAATTTCTATAAAATCACATTGAAAAAATATAAATTTATTTTCCCTTTAACTCTTTTTTTATTTTTTCTACCATTTATTAAGTAAAGCGTGATATTCACTTATAACTTTGCTCAAATTTGTTATAGGTGCAACTTTGAAGATATTATTTTGGAAATGGACCGGGTTTTGCAATCTAAATGTGCACTTATATTGCGGGATGAAGTTAATGTTCCTTTAGTAAAATATTTCTTTTGTGATATGATGATGATGATGGTATTCTTTTGCGAATTTATTAAACATTATCAAAACTTTTTTTTCATGGATTTGTTATTCAGTATGGTTTGTGAATTTGTTAAACATTATCAAGAATTATTTTGTATGAATTTGAAAATTCATAATGTATTTACTTTTGTTTTCCGTGTAAATTATCATTTTAATGAATTAATTAAAAAATTGTGTTTTATAAATAATTTCTTCAATAATATTTAAAAAGAAAAAAAAAAATAGCAACGTTCAAAAAATGCTGCAAAAGATTTTACCGCAACATTCAATAAACGTTGTAAAAGATTGGGTTAAAAGTTTTTGCAACACTTAAAAAACGTTACAAAAGGTATATGACAACACTCAATAAACGTTGCAAAATGTTAGGTTCAAAGTTACGACAATATTTAAAAAAATGTTATGAAATAATCTACCGCAACACTTAAAAAACGTTGCAAAAGGGTCTACGGAAACACTTAAAAAATGTTGCAAAAGATTTATGGCAACATTTATTCCAGTCTTTTGCAACGTTTAAAAAACGTTGCAAAAATTTTTTCCTCTACGGCAACACTGCGATTTGCAACACTTGTCAAACGCTGCAAAATGCTTTTGGCATCGTTTTTCGAATGTTGAAAAATGCAATTTTTGTTGTAGGGATATAAATAACAACATAATTAGGAAAAAGTGGCACTTGCTTCTCGTCCCTCTTTTGCTTCCCCAAGCTACCTATTTTCCTTCACTCGAGAGCTTTCGAACTTCTCCTTGTTTTGGGAGGTTTGGTACATAATTTTGTCAATGATATTGACAAGAGTAATATCTTGATGTCAGAAGTTGATCTAAATGATTAAGAGACTTGCCTTCCACGCCCTCTTCAATGTCCTCCATATTAAAGATGGAATGGTGGATTCAGTCCTTTTCGCTGCTCTCTTGGTGTCAATGGATTTCTTATCAACATGCCTTCCCTTCATCTGGAGCCGCAGCAACTCTTGACTAATGTTTGGTTGCAAATCTTCCTCAGTTAGGACTGGATCATACCCGTACAAAGCTTTCTTGTTAAAGCAACATCCAGTTCCCACATACCCTGAATTCCGTCGAGCCCTTTCAAGTTGATCTGTAGCATGACGAGACCATAACTTAAAGTTGATGATGCGTGGATGTAAAAGTATGATAGAGAAGTTGTAAAGATTCAAGCGACACGTACATCAAAGAATACAATATTGCAGTTAGCATATCTATCGTGCAAGTCGATGCCATCAAACCGTTGTGGGAATTGAACATAGCAAGTCCTCTTTCCAAGAACGGGATCCATCATGAAACATTACTTCTTTAAGAGCTTTGTTGTTGTTAAAGTAGTGATCACAAGCCACATTCAAAAGATATGCACCATTTGTAAGAACAACAGAAACACGAATCTGCAAAACATACAAAAAAATGAGATCATAGAGAAATTCATCCTTCACTTAAAAGCCCTTCCAAAATTTTTTTAAAAAATTAACATAGAAGAAAAGCAAAGGATGGTTACAGAAACTCGTTCGAGCACTATGGTGGACCGACTTGACAGCATATATTGGAGAGAAAAAAATATCAAGATCAAGGAATAAGTTTTCGTTACTCTCTTTCTTATACTTCTCTCCAAAATAAATAAATCCAAAGTCCACTGTAGTATTATGTGACGATGTGAAATAACAGTATGCTATGCCCAGTTAGAGTTGAGGTTAAATAGTACAAAGGTGCTTAAATTTGATTAGCTTAATATATAATGTAAGTAAATATAAACGTCAATCTTATACTGGAAATTTGGCACTTCTTTTAAGAACGGGTGCGATTATTAACTATATCCAATCATCACCTCCAAGCACGATCATATGATTATTAAAAATTTACTTCACAAACTAGCAAGTTAATCAAACGGCATATGATTAGTTATTCACCAAATTCAAACAACTCTTATCAATTGTTTGTTGATACATTAATAGCAATAGGGATCGGTAACCAATAACCTACCAAAGCATTCATAGCTCAAGCTTTCTTCTGATGTTAAAGACATGGGGAAGGGTGATAACTTTAGAATCAAAGACATCCCGAATGTAATGGCAATCCACCTCAATATGTTTGGTGCACTCATGGTACACAGGATTAGCAGCAATCTGAATAACATTAGTGTTATCTCCATGGAGAGGCATAAGATATAACTGGGAAAAATCAAGTTCAATAAGAAGACCACGTAACCACACAATCTCAGAACATGCAGTAGACAAAGCTTGGTATTCAGCCTCTGTAGAGGACTTAGAAACACTATCTTGTTTCTTACACTTCCAAGAAATGAGAGCATCACCAAGAAAAATACACCACCCAGTGTAGAGCGACGAGAATCAGGACAACAAGTCCAATCAGCATCACTATAAGCGATGAGCTGAAGTGGAATCCCCTTAGGAAAGATCAACCCTCGATGAGGAGTCCCAATGAGGTAGCGAATAACGCGACGGACGGCTGTCATATGAAGATGACGAGGAGCGTCCATAAATTTGCTAAGAATATGAACAGCGAAGTAAATGTCCGGAAGTTTGATAATGGGATAAATAAGACTTCCTACCAACTTCCAATACAAGGTAGGATCTGGAATAATATCGCCTTCATCCTTGAGATATTTAACATTTAGCTCTAGCGAAGCATCAATAGAAGAAGCATCAGATAAGTATACTCAAGTCTTGAGTATACTTATGTTGATTCAAGAAGATACCATGAGGTGTAGTACAAACCTCCAAACCAAGAAAGTAAGTTAGATGACCGAGGTCCTTCATATGAAAAATCGAGTGAAGATGTCCCTGAAACTTCTGAATAAGGATGAGATCAGACCCAGAGATTATAATATCATCAACATATACTTATAAAAAAAACTATACCAGCTAGACTTTTGTGAAAAAAGAGAGATGCATCATACTGACTCTAAATGAAGGAGAAGACTAAGAGAGTACTACGGAACTTGTCAAACCATGCTCGAGGAGCCTGTTTGAGACCATACAAAGAACGTTTTAATTTACATACAGAGTTAGTTGAGGGAAGGGGCATACCAGAGGGAAACTTCATATAAATTTCTTCTTTCAGATCTCCATGTAAGAATGCATTTTTTACATCCATCTGATGTAAAGACCAAGACTGAGAAGTAGCAATCGACAACAAGAGACGAACTATGGTCATTTTAGCAACGGGAGCAAATGTCTCATCATAGTCAATGCCATACTCCTGATGATTTCCCAAGGCCACGAATAACCATCAGAATGAAGTTTGACTGAGTACACCCATTTACTGCCAATGGGTTTTATGGTCAGGGGGTACGAAACAACATCCCATGTCTGATTTGCTATAAGTGCCTCAAGTTCAGCATTCATCGCTAGTTGCCAACACTCTTGTTCCATAGCATGTCTATAGGAGGAAGGGATCGAAATAGAGTTAAGAGTAGCGTCCAAATAGATATGGGAAGTATGAACAAACCTATTTGGAGGGTGAGTGATACGAGAAGTACGACTCAAAATGGGCAAAGGCTGAGTAGTAACTGTAGCAGGATTTGATGTCTCAGGAAAAGGATTGTGAAGGCTTGGCAAGGCTAATGTCGGAGGAAGAGGCTCAGAAGGAACATGCCGACGAGTGTAAACTAGACTAGGTTTGTATCGAGAAGATTCTTCAAGAAAGTTTGGCAACACAGAAAACAGAGGAGAGGGAGTAGCAGGCTCTGAAATAAAGAAATTTTTTTTTTCAAAGAAAATAACGTTACGAGAGATCCGGAGGTGTTGAGCCTTAGAATCATAACATATATATCCTTTTTGAGTTGCAGCATATCCTAAAAACACTTAACAGATTGTGGGGTGAGTTTTGTCCTTTCATGAGGTGGCAGATGAACAAAACAAACAAACCTAAAATGACGAAGATGAGAATACGTGGGATGATGATCGAACCTATAAAATGGAGAAACATTACCAAGAACTGGAGATGGCAATCTATTTATCAGATGAACAGCAGTAGATAGAGCTTCACACCAAAAACGAGAAGGAACAGAAGACTCGATCAAAAGAGTTCTAACCATGTCTAGAAGGTGGCAATTTTTTTCTTTCAGCCACCCCATTTTGTTGGGCGGGGGGGTAGAGGGACATGATCGCTACGAGATAATACCTTTGATTTGTAAAAAGGATTGAAATGCAGTAGACATATATTCGCCACCTGAATCAGAGCATGAGATCTTAATGGAGGACGAGAATTTAGTTTTAATGAGAGCCACAAAAGTCTGAAAAAGGGTAAAAACTTCACTTCTTGCACGGAGAAAGTAAACCCAAGTGAATCTACTATGATCATCGATAAAGGTAACAAAGTATTTATAATGAGCATGCGAAATAACAGGTGCAATACCCCATACAACACTATGAACAATATCAAAAATATGCAAAGCATGTGAACCATTAGAAGGAAAGGTAATACTTTACTTTTAGCAAGTTTACATGAAGCACATTCAAGAGAATTAGATGAAAACAAAGCCGAAATCTTATTACTAAGGAAACCAGAATTTAACAATTGTTGTAATACATGAGAATTGGGATGTCCCAATTTCTTATGCCAAGCAAGAATGTCAAAAGTAGCAGAATTAAAAACTAGAGGAAAAGACAAAAAAGGCTTCGGTAAAACTGAAATGGGAAAGAGACATCCGTCCTTAGGCCCCTTCACTATCGTCTGTCCTAACACATGATCCTGCACAAGACAACCAGAAGAAGAAAAAGACACAGTAAAATTGTTATCAACAAGTTGACCAACTGAGATAAGATTGGAGGACAATTGAGGAGAGACTAAAACATTTGGAAAGTCTGGTGGAATATCACCTACGGTTGTGATAGGAAGAGTCTTACCATTAGCAGTATGTATTAGAGCCAGTATAAGGTCTAACTTTACTAAGTAATCTAAAGTCATGAGTCATATGGTTAGAGACACCTGAGTCTAGCAAACAAGGAGAAGAAGTAGATTTTTTTATTACCTGAGAGTCCTATGGCTGATAGAGCAGAGATGATCATTTGTTGGATCATCTCAGAGTGATCGAGACAGGGGAAGAACTGGAAGATGCTGGAACTTGAGGAGCAACAATGTGTTGAGCTGAACTAGAGGCTGAAGCAACATAACATGTTTCATGTTTGCGTGGGGGACGAATAGGACATTCTTTGAGAACATGTCTCGGCTTCTTACAATAATTGCAAACTTTTCTGGGACATTGAGAAGCTATGTGATCGAAATTCTTACAATTGTAACATTGCACACTAGACATATCTTGAGTTTTAGATTTTCCTTGAGCAACAGAAGCAGGAGCAGTTTGACTCTATAGATGTTCCAGCGATGTACAAGTGATATCACCCAAACAACCATCCAAACTGAGTTGCTGAGGGAGGAGCAGCGACTAGGGGTGGGCATTAACCCACCAAAACCGACCAACCCGATCGGTTTTGGTCGGTTTTTTATGAAAATGGGATTGGGTTCGGGTTCTACCCAAAAAAAATTGGTTGGTTTGGGTTGGGCGCAAAATCCAACATAATATCAGATTAATATAGGACCATTTAAAATTCAAGAATCTCAAGCCCATTTTTAATTTTGATGAAATTCGAATATGGTTTGAACATATTTTAGTTTTATTAGCAAATATTCAATTTATTATATTTGAGCTTATTGTATTGTACATAATTGATTTAATAGTTAATTTATGAGCTTAATTTTTTAATTTTCAATTTTTTTTGTTAATTGGACCAAAGTCCAAATCACCCAACCCGACCGAAACTTAATTCGATTGGGTTGGGTTGATAACCCAACCATAGTGGGTTAGGCAAAAAATTGACCCTCTAACCCACGCCCACCCCTAGCAACAACTTATCACTCGTACATCGCTGGAACATCTATAGAGTCAGACTGCTCCAACTTCTGTTGCTCAAGTAAAATCTAAAACTCAAGATATGTCTAGTGTGCAATGTTACAATTGTAAGAGTTTTGGTCACAGAAGCATATACAATATCGGTATACTCAGTCCAAATATTAGAAAAACCAGAATAGTACTATTCAATAGTGCTAGAATCCTGAGAGAATGTGGCCAATTCAAACTCCAATTGAAGTCGCCAAGCATTGTTGTTTTGAGTATAGATTTTCTTCAAGTATTCCCACATAGTACGAGCTGTCTTATGGTGCCTAAGATTAAGGATAATCTAAGCATCAACAGACCCAAGAATCCAGGCCATAAGTCAAGAGTCCATGATTTTCCAAGCAAGATATTTTTCCTTTTCCCTCTCGGGGTCAGGAGAGGGAATAATCCCATCAAAATGTTCCCACAAGTCTCATTTCCCTTCAATTAATAACTGAAAATGAAATGCCCATGAAGAATAGTTTTTCCCAGTAAAGCGAACACGAATTGAAGTATTTTGCTCACTTGATATTATGAAGTCGGAAATAAGAACTCAATATAAAAGAAGTGCAAACTGCCCACACAAGTTACTGTGTAAATAAATTAAGTCTTCAACGTTAGTTACGAATCTGGACACTGAAGACAAACCACGACCAACCACAGAAAGTAACGCACAAACCAGACCACATGACGGAGCATATGAACTAGATGAAACCAAAGGAACTAGAAAATCAAGAACCTGAGGTGCGAAGATCCAGACAGAGATGCACAGCAATCGTGCCTAAAACAAGGCACCGCCAGAGATATCGCGCTAAAGAAGCAACGCTGATCGTGACCTAGATCGAGAAAGAGAGCAGCGATATTTTGACCTACCCAGAAGCAATCGATGAACTCCCAAAAGAAACAGGTTGAGCCTCAAGGGAAGCCCTAGCTGATGTCAACAGAAAGAACTCCATCAACTTAAAGAGAACGATAGGGCTCTGACACCATGTCAATTTGATTAATAATTTGCTCAATAATTTCAAGACTTTGGGTTTGTTCTTTATATAAAGATAAAATTACAACTATACAAAGAAATAAATCAAACTATACAAAATAGGAGTATTGGAATCAATCCTTGATTCTATGCTAATCTATACAAGGAAAGAATATATATAAGATATTCTAGTAGCGAGAAACATAAACCAGACGAGGAAGTTCATTTCCATCTGTATCAAGGCCCCCACTGTGATGTGATTTGGGATAGGCATTCAAAGAAGATACCATCACACAAAGAACCAAGTAACATACACAAGTTTAGGGACTTAAAAGAACTAACAAGAAGTGATAAAAGACGTCCCCAGACCAGTGAAAGCGAATGGAAGTCAAAATTCAAGTCAAAGGACGAAGTGAAGAATTTTGAGCAGAAAACAACTTACAATCGTAAATTGTTTAGTCACGGCCATAACTGTGGAAATTCAGCAAAAACGCAGTTTGGAACAGAATGTCACTTACGGCCGTAAGTGTCAACATCACAGCTGTAACTGTCTAGCGGACCAGATTTCGCGATTTTTTATTTAAATTCTATTTTAATTATTTATTTCAATATTTTTGAACCCTTTAGCGGCTAGGGTTAGTATTAAGTTGTTTTACTTTATATTATGTTTTCCTTTCATTATTGTAACATCCTTTCATTATTGTAACAACAACTTTGATATTATTGAGAATTCAAATTGAGTTTTTACTCTTTGAGAGAAAGGATGATTCATTTTCTTGTTCTTCAAGAACAATTATGAACTTATCAAATATTTGTGACGTTCACCTAACGAACTTATCAAGGAATTGCCACCCCTTGTGGCATTCATCAATCTTGGTTCATATTCCGTATCGTCCTCCCGTCATGAATATTAGGTCAAGGTTTTATCTTCAATTCTATCTTTTAATTACCTTGTTTTCTTGTGTTTGGCTGAATTTAGATCTTTCCTATTGTTGTATCGTTTATTCTTGATATTTTCTTGATTTTCCTGAGTTTTCTTGATTTTCTTGTTCTTCATGTTTTCATAGTTTCTTTAGTTTTTTGATCCATTTGAAAATCCCAAAAAAATTCAAAGGTGTTTATTTTTGTCAATTCTTATCCGAATTCAGTTTCGTTTGTTTTGCTGTGTTCATAGTCAAAATTCGAATTATATATATATATGTGTGTATATATATATATATATTTGAGAATTTCTCAATTGTTGTTTTCTTCCATAAATTCCTTATTTGTGATCTTTGATAGGTTCTTGGGTGATATTTGAAAGGGAATTTTAAGTGATACATGAGTGAGGAATTTTATCTCTTTTTCATGTTATTAAACATGTCTCATAGGGGAAAATCTTCATCATCTTCATCAATGAGTGCCAAATGGAAAATTAAATTGATTAAATCCATGGAGGCACAATGGGATAAATTCTTGGCCAGGATGGATGAAAAAGAAGCACGATGGCGAAAGGAGCAATCTCAAGGGGATTCTAGAGCTAGGAGGGATAAGAGGTGTGAATCCAATACTAGGGGTGGAGATGGGGTTGATGAAAGGCCATTGAAGTAAAATAAGACATCAAAGCGAGAGAGTAGTGATCATATTCCAAAGAGAAGGGAGGAACCATGATGTGAACCACATAGCAATTGTAGCCACGCAACCCACAAAAGATTGACACAACCCAAGAATGCCAAAAGAATCACGATTTAGAGATTGATTCAAAATTAATGGAACCAAACAACCAATACAATCAAACGACATATTGACCTCTTGATCACAATAATAATAAATCTCACCCAAGATAAGTTTTTGAAAGCAAATTGCCTCACTATAATCTCAAAGTTGTCTCCAATAATAAGTTGTATTCAATAATACAAAGAACATCTCTATATATAGGCAAAGAAATAAAATCCTATTCTAATTAGGAAACTAAATAAATGACCTAATCTAATTGAAAGAGCAATAAATTTATTTCCTAATCTCATTAGGAATATAACAACATAATAATGGTGAAAATTAAAAGTTACCAAAAACTAGACTTCAAATTGAACTAAAATTGGAATAAACTGAAAATTCGCAATATTCTGCCCCGAAAAAAGCAGAAATTGAGTTACGGCCATGAGTCTCTTTGTTACTGTCGTATCTGTGGAATTTCAAGAAATGCCCATTTCAAGCAGGGATTTACTTACGGTTGTAAGTGATTCAATTACGGCCGTGACTGAGGTCCGTTTTCTACTGCTTGAATGATGTTGATCCACTTGGTTTCTCGGCTCGACTCCAACGTGAGACTTGCTTCTTTAGTTTCCAAGAACGTGTTTTCGTCCATTGTTGCTTGAGTACTTGCATTCATGCTCTGGATCACATCATTCTCTCATTCTTCAGGATGATTCGTCCAGAATCATAGCTTGGTTCATGGTATTTCAGTGCATCGCCTGGATCAAAAGGAAAGTTCTTGCCTCCATTACATAGGATCAACCAATAGTAGTTCAATACTTGGATTGCGTGGATGAGTTGGAATATGAACTTCCTTGGCCATAGTGGTGTAGCTCAAGCTTCCAATTATTTTCAACCTGCAAGAAAGATTCAAATAAAATGGGGAGGGGAATGTTAGTTTCACAATGTACAAGGTATGTATCGTTGTACTCTTGATGAATCGTCACCACTTCATCATGTCCAACAATGAGGCTCTTCTCTTCACTTCCTTCCTTTGTTGTAACTTCTTGCTCAATCTCTTCTATTTCTTTTCTCTCAAGCCCATCCACCTCTTCTAACTCCACATTTTCAAGCTCAACCACCTCTTCTAAATTTTTGGCCTCAACCAACTCTTTCACATTTTCATTCTATACTCCCTCAACTTTAGATTCATGCATATCCTTATATATAATTTTAACTTCTTGCTCAAGCTCATCCTCATCACCACTCAAATTTTTATTTTCTACCCCAATGTTCAAATTTTGATCAAATTTATTTTTCAATTCACCCTCCTTCTCAACATTCATATCCTAAGGCTCTTCTTGCAACTTAATTACTTTACCCTTCCGTGCAATCATGTGTTCTTCTAGAATTTTTAATTGATAATTCAATCTAGATAACGGATCAATCTTTTCCTTCACCTTCTTTTGATATTCAAGTACTTGTTCTAGTGTTAAACTGGCTAGGGTGATTGATTCTCCATCCTTCACAAATTTGTACATGTTTCTATTCTTATCATAAAATGCTTTACTCTCATGTCTTCATGGCCAACACAACAACATATGACAAGACTGTAGAGGCACCACATCACATAATACTTCATCACTATACCTCCCAATGGTGAAATTCACTAAGACTTGCTTGGTCGCTTTGAACTCCCAAAACTCCTTCAACCATGTCATCCAATAAGGTCTAGGATGTTTTAGTAAATGCAACCACAATTTCTCAACCATGTTGATACTAGCCAAATTAGAGATGTACTCCCTATGAATAGCCAAACTACAAAGCTCATCACCCACATGACATCTAGTCTTGAAAGTAGGATTTAGCTCATAATCCATCCCTTTATGTGGATTTCAAGAAAATCCAAAATAAGAGGATCTGGACATCAAATAGCAAGAAGGAATTTTAATTTGACTACAAAGGAAACGAATATCAAGAATTTTAAAGAAATTCAAGAAAGTGGTTCTATAATTTTCAATTTTTTTTTTTTGGATTTTTTGGAATATATATGAATTTTCGGAATTTTTTACTCGAAAACTCGACTACGAATACGACAAAACAAACTAAACTTAATTTGGATGAAAAATGAGAACAATAACGACTTTTTACTTTTTTGGATACTTTTCTGGATTAAAAACTCACAAATATGAAAAACACGAAAGAAAGACTCTAAAAAAAAAAAAAAAAGGATATGAATGATTTTATGTGGCATACTCTATGATAAACACATAAAAATCAAACTAGAATAGAAAGATAAAATCTTAATTTTTGGAGCCTATGCTCTGATACAAACTGATGCGAACCACGTAGCAATTATAGTCACGCAACCCACAAAAGATTGACACGACCCAAGAACGTCAAAAGAATCACGATTTAGATACTGATTCAAGATTAATTGAACCAAGCAACCAATACAATCAAACGATATATTGACCTCTTGATCACAATAATAATAAATCTCACCCGAGTTTAAACACACAAGAATAAACACGCAAGTTCGGATTTTATTCAATGAAAAATAAGTTTTTTGAAACCAAATTGCCTCACAATAATCTCAAAGTTGTCTCCAATAATAAGTTGTGGTCAATAATACAAAGAACATCTCGATATATAGGCAAAGAAATAAAATCTTATTCTAATTAAGAAACTAAATAAATAACCTAATCTAATTGAAAGAGCAATAAAGTTATTTCCTAATCTCATTAGGAATATAACAACATAAAACCTAAATAATGGTGAAAATTAAAAGTTACCAAAAACTAGACTTGTAATTGAACTAAAATTGGAATAAACTGAAAATTCGTAATATTCTGTCTCGAAAAAAGTAGAAATTGAGTTACAGTCGTGAGTCCCTTGTTGCGGTCGTATCTGTGGAATTTCAAGAAACGCACATTTCAAGCAGGGATTTACTTACGGCCGTAAGTGATTCAATTACGGCTGTGACTGAGGTATATTTTCGACTGTTTGAATGATGTTGATCCACTTGGTTTCTCGGCTCGACTCCAACGTGAGACTTGCTTCTTTAGTTGCCAAGAATGTGTTTTCGTCCATTGTTGCTTGAAGACTTGTATTCGAGCACTGGATCACATTAAAAAGAATGGATGGAGGAGAATATTTTGAATACCTATTTTATCCCTATATATATTTAGCTATATACCTAATACCATTACCCATATTTAATAACTTTAAATTATTTATTACATTAATTAATTTACTGTTAAGAATTACATTGTTATAATATAATTTCATAATATTATGTTATTTTATTTATTAGGTATTAAATTAATTTACTATCAACATTTTATAATGTTATATCAAGATTTCGTATTATTATTCTCTCATTATTACATTTTTTTTATTTAGTACTAAAAAAAGAAGAAAAACTACTCTGTCATTTAATAAATATTATTAGAATATTTAAAATATTACATCCAAAATTTTAAAAATTCTACTAAAATTCCATAGTTTATATTGTATATATACTATATTATGAATATAATAACCATATATGTGAACTTCAATTTAAAATGTTATAATTTCATTAACACGTAGCTTTTATTTCATAGGTTACATAAAAAATATTTCAACAATGGATGAAAACACATTCTTCAAGCAACAATGGATGAAAACACATTCTTCAAGCAGAAACTGGATTACCTTTAATGAAACATCCAAAGCCATATAAATTGCAGTGGTTGACTGAATCATGGGAAATTAAGGTGAATAAACAGGTTTTGGTGACTTTTTCTTTTGGTAGATATTCAGATGAGGTCGTTTGTGATGTGGTGCATATGCATGCTGACCACATATTGTTGGGGATGTCATGGAAACATGAAAAGGCAGTGTTACACGATGGGTATACGAATAGATGCAGTCTTGTGAAAGGTGGGAAGAAGTTTACTCTAGTTCCACTATCTCCAACGCAGGCTCTAGAAGACCAATTGAAATTGAAAAGTGAGTTTGAGGGGGAAAATAAGAGAGTTGAGTCCCCGACCTCAGAAAAAAGAGATTGAGTGAAAATTAAAGAAAAAAGAGTTGAGGTCACGACCTCAGAAAAAGGAGAGAAAGTGAAATTAAAGAAAAAAATGGTTGAGGTTCAAACCTCAGAAAAATGAGAGATTGAGTGCAGAAAGTAAAAGAAAAGAGAGTCTACCAAAAAATTAAGTTTATTTGTACTTACTCATGCTAACACACCCCTCCCCAGTTCTATAAAATCTGTTTTGCAGGTACCTAAGTCAAACAATGATCTTAAAGTAGGGATGAAATTCATTAGCACAAATGAACAGCCCAAAAGGCCGAGAAAGTTTGAAGAAAATATGAGGCAATCCAAAAAGTGGAAAGGAAGCACCAAACATGTGAATGTTCCGCAAACAAACAATCAAAAGATACTTGAAGATTGGACAAGATGCAGATTCAGGTCGAATCATCTTCAAGAGAGAGGGGATGATGTGATATGGGATAAGCGTTCACAGAAGAGACCATCACACAAAGAACCAAGTAACATACACAAGTTTAGGGACTTAAAAGAACCAACAAGAAGTGATAAAAGAGGTCCCAAGACAAGTGAAAGCGAATGGAAGCCGAAATTCAAGTCGAAGGATGAAGTGAAGAATTTTGAGCAGGAAACAATTTACGGTCGTAAGTTGTTTAGTCACGGCCGTAACTATGGAAATTCAACAAAAACGCAGTTTGGAACAGAAGGTCACTTACGACTGTAAGTGTCAACACCACGGCTGTAACTGTCTAGCGGACTAGATTTCACAATTTTTTAATTAATTACCTTTTAATTATTTATTTCCATATTTTTGAGCCCTTTAGCGGCGAGGGTTAGTATTAGGTTGTTTTACCTTATATTATGTTTTCCTTTCATTATTATAACAACAACTTTAATTTTATTGAGAACTCAAATTGAGTTTTTATTCTTTGAGAGAAAGGAAAATTCATTTTCTTGTTCTTCAAGAACAATTCTGAACTTATCAAATATTTGTGGCGTTCACCAATCTTGGTTCGTATTCCGTATCATCCTCGCGTTGTGAATATTGAGAGTTTTATAGTCAACTCTATCTTTTAATTCCGTTGTTTTCTTGTGTTTGGCTGAATTTAGATCTTTCCTATTATTATGTCGATTATTCCGCGTGTTTTTCGTCGCGTTTTATGTGCGGGATCGCATCACACTGTGCCCCAGACAAGTGACAAGTGATAAAAGAGATCCCAAGACAAGTGAAAGCGAATGGAAGCCGAAATTCAAGTCGAAGGACGAAGTGAAGAATTTTGAGCAGGAAACAATTTACGGTCGTAAGTTGTTTAGTCACGGCCGTAACTATGGAAATTCAACAAAAACGCAGTTTGGAACAGAAGGTCACTTACGACTGTAAGTATCAACATCAAGGCTGTAACTGTCTAGCGGACTAGATTTCAAAATTTTTTAATTAATTACCTTTTAATTATTTATTTCCATATTTTTGAACCCTTTAGCGGCTAGGGTTAGTATTAGGTTGTTTTACCTTATATTATGTTTTCCTTTCATTATTATAACAACAACTTTAATATTATTGAGAATTCAAATTGAGTTTTTATTCTTTGAGAGAAAGGAAAATTCATTTTCTTGTTCTTCAAGAACAATTCTGAACTTATCAAATATTTGTGGCATTCACCAATCTTGGTTCATATTTCGTATCGTCCTTGCGTTGTGAATATTGAGAGTTTTATCGTCAATTCTATCTTTTAATTCCGTTGTTTTCTTGTGTTTGGCTGAATTTAGATCTTTCCTATTATTATGTCGATTATTCTGCGTGTTTTTCGTCGCGTTTCATGTGCGGGATCGCATCACACTGTGCCCCAGAAAAACCTGCAATTCGCAAGTGAGTTAAGTGTTAAAACAGGATGTATGGCTAAGGCATAAACTTGGATACTTCTAAACTCAAAAGACAACTACATCACCTGGATCATTCCTGGATGATCACGAGGGTTATTTTCAGGCCAAGAAGTTCCGTCTTGCATTGTCCATCCTTCTTCAGGCATCTTTTGAGCCTTGGCAACAAGTCACAAGTGCATTGATGTGTACCTTAAATTCATCATATTCTCTGCAGAAATTTTTTTACACATAATTATCAACAATGTACTGTATTTTTCTGCTTTGACAAACGACTTTTTGGAGGCTATGTAAAGTTTTGTATAGAAATTTACAACTAGTTAGGGATAGTAATGGGTAGGGTTCGGTTTGGGGCGGAGCGACCCTCCCGCCTTGTTTATAGACCCATTTTTATTTTTTAATTATTTTTAATTTTTACTTTTTTATTGTTTCTTTTTATAATATGGAAAAAAGAAAAAAAATCACGATCCATAGCAGGGCGGACAACCGTCCCATGGACCCAATTGTTCGAGACGGGGCACCGTAATAGGATCAGGTCCCTGCAAGTCTTGGATTTTTTGTCCTCCCTACAAGCAGTTTATCTCCATGGAAAAGGGAATGGATGGTTAAATTCGAAAGATCCAAAAAAACTTTTGTTTTCTTATTTTCTATGGGTACTGTTGTCAGTTACCTTCATTGCCCTCCGTTCTTTCACAGAGGATGGCTGAATATTGTCCTTAAGGTAATCTATCTTATGAGCAAAATAGAATTCAGCGGCCCTTGGCTCAATACAATGCTTCTTCCAGAAAAGGCACCCATTTCCTAGCGAACTCTGCAATTTCAGAAAGGGCTTCAAAGGTTAGCATTGCTGAACCATCATCTGACACATAACTGGAGACATTGTCAATAGGGGAAAAAAAAAGGTTGAACCCCAACCTTAGGGACCCCCACCTGCCCTACCCTAGACCTTGATGAAGGATGTAAATCGTAGGTTATACCTCCCAGAGTGCAGGGTGAGGGCTTACCTTTTAACTTGGCAAGGGCCGGATTCGAACTCCTGACCAAGCGAGGCTGGTCTTTAAATCACCATCCCTTTCACCGCTGGGAGATGTGCTCTGGGGGCGATATTGTCAATAGGGTAATCCACATAAAGTATGGACAACACAGTATTGGCGGTAACAAGAGGAGGCGCTTTCATGGGGTCCACTGTACTGACAAATATATCAACATGGGCTAACTGGGATGGCTCACCCTCCGTGTCATGTTTGAGAAAAAAATGCAAAAAAAGAATATTGGCGTCGTTTAGTGCTCATGGTATTTATTCAAACTTCCTTACAAGGGCATATAACTTTAACATGTTTGGGATATTTTGTATATAGTGACACCAAATAAATATACAAACTTCGTGTCGATAAATGGATAGAATAATGACACAAAAAACAAGAAGAAAGAAGAAATGACAAAGTCGAGACAAGAGTTGGACTCTTTGTCCCTAAGTCGAATTTGCCGGCAAGGTGCCAATGGTTTATGGCAATCAACTCTCAAGATACAACGACTTCAACTTGTGTTTGTAGCACTCCAAAACACAAGCACAACAAACCAAAAATTTGACTTATGTACTTCAAAATGAAATGAACAAGGAAAGATCAAATAATGCAATAAATATGCAAGAATTTGATTTAGGACGAGAGAAGAGAGTGATAATGATATTGCATATCATTGGTGTGATTTTGGGACACCTCAATGGTCCCTTTTATAGAGCATGAAAGGTTGTGGACGAAGTGGTGGGAGTCAAACCATGCAACATTTCCAAAAATTGCAACTCTTCAAAAAGACACATTTTTTCGGACAACCGTGCGACCGCACGCTTATTAAGCCGTGCGGCCGAACGCCTTTACGCCAAACAAAAATTTAATTCTTTTGAGTTGTGATCGCACGGTATTTGTTGAGATCGTACCCAAAAATGTGGCACATTGGGCCACCAGTGAAGGCACAATGAGGGCCCACGAACTTTAGCCCATGATTAGAAGTTCAAGATATCCCCCTGGGCCAATGGCCAAGGTGGAAAAGCACACGAGCTCCTCTGATCGAACTGGTTTGTGTCTAGTAGAGGCGCTTTATGCTTAGCCGAGGTGCTTACGGTAGCGCCTCGGATGTAAGGATGGGATAAGGGATGAAGTCAGAGATGTGACAATGCCTTTACCAAGGATGGGATAAGGGATCGAAGCCAATCCTGATAAAATCGATGCGTTGTTAAACATGCGATCACCTCGGAATTCAAAAGAAATGCAAAGCTTGATGGGGAGAATTGCAGCCTTAAGTCGATTCGTTTCCAAGTCCACTTACAAATGCTTGTCATTCTTTAGGACATGCCCCGTTGCTATCAAAACCGATTTTGAAGGGAGGGTAGCGATTTCAATGGACGCCGGAATGTGAGCAGGCTTTTTCCGACCTGAAAGCATTCTTAGGACAGGCCCCGTTGCTATCAAAACCGAAGGCGGCGAGCCTCTCTACTTTTATTTAGCCGTATCAAAAGAGGCTGTCAGATCGGTATTGGTCAGAGAGGAGGATGGGAATCAGTTCCCAGTATATTATGTAAGTAAAGCCATGATAGATGCTGAGACGCGGTATCCAGATATGGAAAAGCTTGCTCTCTCGTTGATCACAGTCTCTCGCAAACTTCGTCCCTACTTTCAGTCACACTCCATACATGTGCTTACCAACTTTCATATGAGATAGGTGTTGCAAAAACCAGATGTATCTGGGAGGTTAATGAAGTGGGCAATTGAAGTCAGCCAGTTCGACCTATATTATGAGCCTCGGACCGCTGTAAAGGGTCAAGCGTTGGCAGATTTCATAGTCGAATTCACACATCCACCGGAGGTTGAAATGATTGATAACTTGGATGACAGTCGAGATTGGAAATTGTTCGCTGATGGGTCCTCGGTTGAGGGATGATCCGGTGCGGGAATATTGCTAATAAGCCCAAAAGGATTCAAACTGCACAGTGCGATCCGTTTCGACTTTAAAGCTTCAAATGTTGTTGAATACGAGGCGCTATTAGCCGGGCTGAGACTTACGAAAGCTTTGAAGATTAAGTTGGTAGTGGCGAATAGTGATTCGCAGCTCGTTGTAAGTCAGTTTAATGGACAATTTTCTGCCAAAAAACCAGCTATGATCGCTTACTTGAAAAAAGTAAGAGATTTGGCTGCGCACTTCGGAAAAATGGAGTTACGGCACATTCCCAGAACTGAGAATTCCAACGCCGATGCTTTATCCAAATTAGCGAGCAGCAGTGATTCGGAGCTCCATAATCTGATCCCAATTGAGCACTTGTTGACTTCTTCTATTGATCCAGGGCCGGAGATTTTTAAAATAGAAGAGGAAGGATCTTGGATGAATCCTATACTAGCATACTTGAAGCATCTGACAGTTCCAAGTGAGCTAGAAGAAGCTCGAAAATTGCAAAGATACGTAGCAAACTTCGTACTTTTGGACTACCTGCTCTATAAACGGAGCTATACCTCCCCTTTGCTGAGATGTGTGGGGCCGAAGGAAGGACGTTATGTAATGAAAGAAATCCATGAAGGCATATGTGGCAACCACGCCGGGGCGTTGTCATTAGCTCGGAAAGCCCTTAAACAGGGATATTTTTGGCCGACTATGTGAAAGGACTCTCATGACTTTGTGCGCAAATGCGATAAATGCCAAAGACATGCAACCATACCGCGTTGCCGCATCACAAGGTAACTGTGGTGACTAGCCCTTGGCCTTTTGCGAAGTGGGGGTTGATATTATTGGTCCTATGCCTAAGGGTGCTGGTAATAATTGTTTTGCGATAGTAGCAATTGACTACTTCACCAAGTGGGTTGAGGCGGAACCTCTGATGAGAATCACCGAGGCCAGCACCACCAAGTTCATTTGGAAGACTGTCATATGCCGGTTCGGAGTACCGCACTCACTGGTTAGTGATAATGCAAAACAGTTCAAAAACAGAAGCGTAGATGAATTGTGCGACGATTTGGGAATTAAGAAACTGTTTTCATCCCCACATCACCTATAGGCTAACGGACAGGTCGAAGCTGTGAACAAGACCATAAAAATACCCTGAAAAGGAAGTTGGAGTCCAAAAAGGGTGCATGGGTAGACGAACTCCCACAAGTACTATGGGGACTCCCACTTTAACATTGGGGACTTAGTCCTCAAAAAGGTTCTTCCTTCAACTCAAGAACCAGGAGTAGGGACTTTAGGTCCTAACTGGGAAGGCCCTTACAAAGTCTTTGCCGAGGTGGTACCCGAAACGTACATGATCGAGGACTTATCTGGGGTACCTTTATGTAATCCTTGAAACACGGACCACCTTCGTCGCTATTTTCAATGAATCAAATTCCTCTTCAGTGGTTACAGCATTACCATATAATTTTATAAAATCATAAGTGAGTTACTTTGGGGATTATACCATTTACTAATTAGATAAACATAATGGATAAACACAAATTTCAAGATTATTTTGGTTATAACACCATACGTCTACGCCATGCATAAAGTTTGTTAAAAACAAGGGACTCTTATAAGCCTACACTACGATCACTGCGTAAGGGTTGAGAGTGTTAGCACCATCAAAGGGAGTTCATACAAATTTGTATACACAGGTCTTACAAAGTGTGACTTAGATATGTTCAAATGATTGTCAAATCCGATCTAACTGGTAAACATGAATGTCTTAAACCACTCAGATCTGAGGAACTATCCTCATATAACCGTGCGATGCGTTTAAAAGACATTTGCGTTTGGAAGCATTCAAACTTAATCAAATGTTGCTGCGTTTGGAAGCATTCAAATTTAATCAAATGTTGTCATATAAACCAAAACTTGTGGTCAGAATCAAACCTAACCAGCAAACGTAAATGCCTTGAGCTACTTAGGTCCGAGGAACTGTACACTTAATATCTTCGTACGGTATTTGCAAAACCAAACTAAGGCATTAAGCTAAATACGGAAAATCATCGCATTCATAAAGGCGAAGTATATAAAAATTGAATGATTGTTAATAAAGGCAAAGTATATACAAATTGAATGATTGTGAACAAAGGCAAAGTATAAACAAATTGAATGATTGTTACATTTACAGTGTCAGGTGCTATTGCACTTACAAAAAAAGAGAGAGAGAGAGAGAGAAAAGAGAAATTACAATAGAAAGGCAGGTACAAACTATGATCACTGCGGAGGGACATCCTCTGAAGATCCCTTGTCTTGAGGTTCGACGTATAGGGCTTCAATGGAGGACAGATCCAGGGTTGGGAAAGTTTCTTTCACGTCACCTAAAGTCATCCCGACCCCTATGTTTACAAAAATCCTCTGCATGGCCTCGTATTCTGGGGTCTCTTCAAAAGCGTCTTTAAAGTTCTGGATAGCCTCAGACACTTTGGCACTTAGAGCGTTCTCCACCCGTGTCATGACGGTCTACTCCAGAACCTCCGTAATCCTTGTTTGCATGTGTCGTTCTAAAGAGGCAAGGTCCTCCTCCGCCTTTGCCTTAACCTCCATCTCCCTCCCTAATTTTTCGTTAGCTGTTGCCACCTCGACCTCCAGCTTAGACTTAGCTGCATTAGCGACGGTCAGGGCTTCAGATGTGATGGACTGTGCACAGTTGGAGTCATCTAGATTCTTGCACAAAGCAACCACATCTTCCTCAGAGGCCTGGAGGTCATGCTTCAGTTTGTCGTTATCTTCCTGGAGGCGCTTCCCGTGAGCCCTCTCCTCTGAGGAAGATTTGCGAGCTAGGTACAGCTGAGTTTTAAGATCATTAATCTCCTTCAGCATGTTGTCCACGTGACGGAGTGTGGTCTCAGCATCTTTCTTGTCCCATTGAGCCTCCTCCACTGATGACTCCACCTCGTCAATGAGGGCCAGTGCCCTAGCATTCATCGCTTTAGCGGCGAGCAACTTCCTAGACGGACTGGCACTGGAAGAAAAGGCAGATCAACCCTCCGTCTAAAATTATTCAATAATTAATGCGGCCCTGGTGGGAGGGGAGTTGGGGGATTCGAACAGGGAAGGACTGAAGGTGACATCTCTGGGGAGAACACTGGTTTTAATACGTTTGAGCTCTTCTGCCCCCTTAGGAGTCACTTCATAAGCCAAATTTGGAACGGACACAGACGGCTCATCCTCCAAGTCTTGAATCACTGGTGGCGGAGGTGCGAAGGTGGATTCCTTGCCCTTACCCCTTTTAAGCCTCTTCAAGGGAGCGGGATCCTCCTCGGATAAACGCTCAAGAATATCCTCGGAGAAGGAGGATGGCGCAAAAACATCCTTAGCCTCCCTTTCTCTCTTAGAGCCCCCTCTATCTGACATTTTCCCTTTCTCCTTTGTGAGGACTCCTTTAAGATCAGCCTCCTTTTCTATGCTGGGCTGCTGGGAACCCATTGGCAGCAAAATGGGTGGTGGCAGTAAGGCTGGAAGAGGACCCTGAAGTTAGGCTATAGACGCCTCGGACACCTCCTTTGCCACCCTAACTTGCAGGTTGGCCAATACCGTTTTCTGCCTCTTTTCAATTTCACTGTCATGGCAAATGACAGGAGGGATCTTCTTAGCCATGAGACCCTTTAAAGAAATTTTCGAGAATTCCTTGGAACCTAGCAAGAAAAGAAGGAAAATGGAGTTATGAACAGAAGAAGCATAAGACATAACGGAAATAGGGAAACGAACTTACTCATGGCTCGCATAAGACCGTGCTTAACAAATAATTGGTTCTGTTGGATGACCCCCTGGAAAGTGCCCTTGTAAGCAAACAAGTGTCTTACTGCCGCTAAGTCTGCGTAAGGGAGGAGGCGGGCAAAAGTGTCCCCTGCCATAAACCAACTTAATGTTAGGAAACAGTCAAGGAAAGTGAATAGAAATTAAAAAGCAAATGACACGTGACACTTAAAGACGCTAAAGCAAGTACAATACTCACTGGGTAGGGAAATAGATCGGGGAACGGTAATTTCTGGACTAGGGTCCACAGGAGAGCTCTGCCACTCCCCAGCAACCCAGAACTACTGGTTCCTCCAGTTCTTTATTGAGGTTGGGTGACCGATGATAACATGAGGATATGAGCCCCTGGGAGACAGGTAATATCAATCCTTGACGTCCGACCTCACGTCTCTCTCCCTTCTGACTGATTTCTTCAAAGTATAGAGAGTATGAATGATGTGCAGTGAGATGGGATAGTCGGGGTTGACCTCTTGCCACACTAACCAAGTACCCACAGCCTGTGTCCAGAAGTTGGTGGCCAGTTGGTAGGGACACAGGTTATAGCTCCTAAGCAACGCCCTGAAGAAGGGGTGCAGGGGTAGCCTCATCCCGCAAGATAGAGCATCGTAGCATATGACCGCTTAACCTGGAGGAGGGCTGCAAGGTCGGAAATATGGTGTAGGGTGCACCAATTGAACCCCTTTTGGCATCCTGAATTTTTTCGAAGCCCCAGCCAAGTCAACCCCTCGAATTTCAGTGGCAATCTCACTGCTCTCCCATGACTCTGGGTTTGGATCAGGATCAACGTGATATCCAGAAACTTTGTTAACCTGATCAACCCAATTCTCCACTTGGGCAATCTCCTCTGCAGTCAGGCCCAACTCTTCCCTATGCCTAAATGGGGCCCTAACGATTAAATCGAGGTCCTGGTGACCGGAAGAAGAGCCTGCCTCCTCTTCTCTTCCCAAATCCATGTCTCGCTTGCTTCGAAGCTCTCTCAAAGATGCCTCCTCCTCGGATGATAGATAAGCCATGTAGTTCTGATCTTTTTCTTCTTCAATGTCAGAATCACTCAAATAAATTTTACCGCTTATTTTCCTATTTCTCCTCTTAATTTGCTCCCTAAAGAAGCGGGAACTAAAAATTGATAAAGATATGGGGCAGAAACCTCTGACAGGAATCGTCATTGCTAACATTTCCTGTGAACCCGTTCCCCCAACTCTTTCCATTTTCTTTGTTCTTAAAGATGGGTCAGACTCGTCAAAAAGGGAAAACAAAATGCAAAACCGAATTTTCAAACCCACACTCGAAGATTAGGAATAAAGAAGTTTGGCACATACAAAGGAAAAAAAATTTACCTTTAAAGAACGAATGTTCGAGACTGTACACTTGAAAGGAGGAACACGCCAATGAAAGCTGTTGAACAGTAGGGATGGTTTGCTGGATAGAAAACCCTTGTAGAGAAGACGTGAGACTTGCAAGAAAGGAAAAAGCAACACAACCTTTGGTGAGAGTGTTACTGCAAAAAGTTCTGAGAAAATGGTAAAGGGAGGATAATGGGATGAAGGAGGATTAATAGGAACCTAAGGAATGCCATTCCTGACCCAAAAAACCGCTGCGCTACATAGCGACTCCCAGCGAGCGGATGGCGGAACAATTGCAAAATATTGGATATAACAAGTGATGAAACTTGGACAAAATTATTGTTGCGAAACTATGACAAATTCGATCCGCCCATGAATGACCACATCGAATTTGAGGGACTAGTGTTGAGATCGTACCCAAAAATGTGGCACATTAGGCCACCAGTGAAGACCCAATGAGGGCCCACGAACTTTAGCCCATGATTAGAAGTTCAAGATATCTCCCTGGGCCAATGGCCGAGGTGGAAAAGCACACGAGCTCCTCTGGTCGAACTGGTTTGTGTCTAGTAAAGGCGTTTTATGCTTAGCCGAGGTGCTTACGGTAGTGCCTCGGATGTAAGGATGGGATAAGGGATGAAGTTAGAGATGTGACACTGCCTTTACCAAAATGTAACAGGCGCACATCCCCTACGAAATGTAGCAATGATTAAAGTCAAAAATCAAGGTTGTCCCCTTCAAGAGCTAGGGTGAATACACGTGTAAAAGTCCGCCATGTGTCACAATCCAGGGCAACGAATCCTCCTATAAATAGAGCGCACTTGCCTCCAAGGAAGGGGTTAGCAATTTCATACTCTTGACTTAATATATTTCTCACTCCATTTTCTCTCTTTTACGCACTTATATTTCCTGCACTAAAATTATATTTTCTGAACATGGGCGCTGACTTTGGCATCGGAGTGCAAACGAGAGCCACCTCGGCCCCCTTTGCAAACTGATTGTTTGTCACAGTGCGCAGGAAATCCACATGTTCAAGAGGGAGGAGCTGAGATGTGTTGGTCCAAGGTCCAGCCGGATTTTGTGGTCAACATTTTGGCGTCGTCTGTGGGAAACCATACTGCTAATCACGAAAACGCATGGTGAAAAGTCACACATAGAAAGGAAGTTTTGAAAAAGGCTTAAAACTTTGGAATACAAGTTTATTAAAACCGTGTGATCGCATGGGCAAATTTTGACCATATTTTTGTCATTTTCCGTAATTTCTCATTCATCCGATATTGGTTTCGAAATGCCAATTATACCCTTTCGAAATGCATGCAGAGAAATCTAAATTCTCTTTCGGGGGCCCCGAGCCCCTATAGGGGGCGCTGCCCCCTCGACCCCGCGACCGACCAGGTAGGTCGATCCCCGTTTGTGCGCCCTGAAGCGGAGAAGTGGTAAACAAATTTTCCTAAACGGATTGAGCCGAGTTTGAGTATTTGGCCGAAGTCGACACAAAGTCACTTTAGTTGGTTTTCAATACTTAACCTATATCTAATATAACAATCATATGACATTCACAAACCTTAGTGCGAGTCTGTCCAAGTATGTCTCACGATCGATAGGATACCACTTTGGAAACTGATCCAAAAACCAGGACAGGGGAGGGCAAACCAAACCTCACAGATAACTGATGTTAACCACAAAGGATAAGCATCCTTTATCGGATGAGTACAACAGTATTGCAAGAAGAAGCCCAAAATAATCAATCTAAGAACGATTACAACACGATACGAGGTAAGATAAGAAGAAGAAGAAATAGGTACAACACAACTCATGGGTTGGAAAGCATCATCTATTAGCAGTCCAGAAGGATGTATATTTCAAAGTTGCATGGTGTGAAACTACATGAATGATCTCCCTTAAAATAATTTATGCACCAATAGAGCAGCTAACTTAAAACTAATTATCTAAATCAATACTTTTTGTCCATGTTTCAATTGCTTTGTTTGTGTCTACAAAGTTTAAATCTAATCATATTCCTGTTGTGTGAATTGGTTCATTATATGATTTTATTGGATTAACTTCTTTTATAGATTGTTTTATAATATTTCCACTATGTTTTCCTATATTTTTGGAATCTTTCTTTTCTAGGTATGAAAGTTCCGTATGGATCACTTCATCAATACTAAATTCTTCTTTTACATTACTTGCAAATGAGTTTGTATTCATTTTAGTATTTTCTACTTGTTTTGCTAATTCATCTAATTGATGTTTATATTCATCATATTCTTCTACAGCATATTCTAAAAATTTTCTTTCTAATTCTTCTATATCTGTTATCATAAAAAAAAAAAAAAATTTATTTCAAGTGTTTTGTCCTTTCCTTTATTTTTATCTTTAATTTTTCTTGTATAATCTTGAGGATGATTTAATATGATTTTTCCTTTCCTTTTAGATTTTTATCTAAAATAGCATTTCCTATTTGTAAATTAAATTCTAAATTTTCTAATTTCTTATTCATTTCTTCGAATCCTTCTTTCAAATTATTTTTTGGTAAATAAGGATAACTTGATTTTTTATGTTTTTCTACATTTTTTAGAATTTCTTCAATTATATTTTTTTCTTCTAATAAATTCATTATGATTTTTGGTTCGTAACAGGACTCTGATACTAGTGTTACCAGGTGCGCAGAACACACTCCCTAGTTTCTTGTGGAATTATACGCAAAATTATAATCGTCTCCTGATTCTTCTCAAAAATATTTCTTCTTGTACTAATTCGTTTATTTCTATTAATCTCAAATATTCAATATGTTGTCTAACTAATCATTTAAGTTTTTCGTATAATTCTGTAGTTCTAGTACTTGATTCTCTTCCAATACTAACTAATTTTATATATTCTCTATGTAAACTCCTGATTAAATCTTTCTTTTTTTCTTCAAGTATGTGGGGGTCGTAAACATGCATAAATTTAATTAGGTAAAAACTAAACAAAATTATTTAGTGACTAAATTTAAGTTGTTTTATATTTGAGTAATTCTAGAGAGACATTTTTAAGTGACATTTTGACAGAGGGCACATACATTAGGTTGTGAAAAGTAAGTGGTAAGGTAGTTATTTACATTACTAAATGTATGTGTATCACGTCACAATGTTACTTAAAAATGTCAATTAAAAATGTCTTCCAAAAATTACTCTTTATATTTAGATGGCTTTGGTTGAAAATTCTATGTATGAGGGTGTTTGAGGAAGTTTGAATGATCAAAGTTTATTTTCCAAATTTTTTAATTTCAAAGTCTATTTTTCAAGATGTTTATGTTGGTAGGTATATGGGAATTTCCCAAAAGAAAAATAATGTAAATTAGGACTGGTCGAAATGGATTTTTACAAAAAGCATACCGCTCTAACAGAATCATGACGAATTCTAACGAGCTCATTCCTCTTGTGAGATCCAGCCACCATTCCACCATTTGCCTCCATTTTCTCAAAAGGGAAAATTATGTAACTACCTAGATGTAATCTATTGTAATTGAAAAATACTTGATTTTTATACTATTTGCAATATTGCTGGATTTCATTCCATGACTTTAGAAAAATACTAGATTTTACCCCCAACTTTGGGGTATGGTTGGAGATGGCCTAAGGATTTTTTACTTGATGCACTGATAGTCAGTACACGTTAGGGATGAATTGAACGCGTTACGGTTTGGATGATTTATGACATTTATTCAAATCCAGTCAAATTATTTTAAATCAAACAAACCATTTTTCGCGATTTGTATCGATCTTAATTAGCGATTTTTACCTATCGACATAATATAACATTTTTAGATGTTAAATTAATACGTGTATTTTAATATATAAAGATAAAATAAGTTAATATATAAGGTAATATGAGAATTAATAATGTTAGATGTTAAATTCTTTCGTATTTGTTTCCAATTCAAAATAAAAAATGAAGGCAAAGAAAACAATTGTTCTTGCATTGTATTTGTTCTCTAACTTCTTTCTGAACAAACTTGATAGGTTGTTCACATCCACCAAAATCCTTAGAAAAATCACTAGTCTTAGACATACACCATAACTAGTCATTCTTTTTTGCTTTTTGTCTGAAACCATCTATAGATAATTCTTGCATAAATGTATGATATAATTCCATAAAGTACTAGTCTCACGATTTTTGGTATGATACTCATACAATTTTCCAAAATAATTATGTTCTGTCTTGGCTCTCTTCTTCTTGGCCTTGGCGTTCTTATCCAGATTCTGGGTTTCACCAAGGAAGAAATTCTGAAAATTAAAATAATCGAATGATATTTCTTCCAAAGAAATTTATGATATTCAAATTCTTACCATGATTCAAACCTTCTTACACCGATCCAAAAATCTCTCCAAACTAAAATCAAATGCAGACAGAAAATGGAAGTACGTCACGCCTCTATCAATTGTTCTTAGAATATAATTGAGATTAGTGGAGCGAAACTTGGAAGTTGAAAGGAAATAAGGAAGACGAATGAAAATAGAAAATGACTTATTGAATTAGGGAAGTGGGAATGTAGGTTTTGGCTTTTGAATCTCAATTAAATGGACTTTTGAGGGTGAAGCATGTGGTTTAAGAGTGGTATGGATTATAGGTTAATGGGCTTTTAGGCTTGGAGTATGTGGGTTATAGGTTAATATGAGGTTGGACATTGAACGAGAACTTTAATTCATTAGATAAATTTGAATTTTTTTAGGAAAACTATAAATCTAAATGACTAAAACTATTTTTTTAATTAAAAAAATTAGCGGTTTGGTTTGGTTTAAATGGGTTTTAAAAATTGAAATTGAAACCAAACAATTTTGAAACTGTTTGGTTCAATTTGGTTTGAAAACATTGACGGGTCTAGTAGAACCGAATCAACTGCTTTTAGTAACAGCATTTTTTTTTTAAAAAAAAACTCTACTATTAAAAGTTGTACTGCAAAAAGCTATATTCACAATAACTGTGCCAAACGAGTTCTTAGAGTAACTTCAATATATTAAAGTCTTATTTCTTAATCTAAGTATTATCCAGAAAATATGTCCAGAATTTAGAATATTGTAATTTGTAAGAATATGCCCAAAACTGTAAAATGTTAATAGAAGCCTCCGTTTTGCCTTTGTTCATGCTTCTTATCGCCTCTTTCTCAAAAGAATATGTGAAACTAACACCACAAATACATAAATCAAGTTTTACTCGCATCTTATCTTAATCTCAATCTCAGTCTCAATCTTAATTTTATATATATTAAAGTAGACAAGTCGTCACCAAAATCCGCACATAGTTTCCCGTCAAAAACAATTTTCTATATTTTTGTCAAAAAAATAGTATATTAATTATTTTAGCAATTATTATGGTACACGTGTCATTACTGCATTAGCATTTGTGCTATGCTACTAAAGACATCAAAATGTTATTTTTTTCTATTTTATTATTATTCTTTTAATAATTACTGTATTATTTTGAAGTCGAAAAATATGTAATATTGGTGTCAAATTAAAGATCTCGATGAGAAGTTTAATGCAAGATAACAAATAAGAGAAAATTGTAAATATATTGTCCATAAAATGGTATCAAAGATAAAAGGTATAAATTTTATTTTATAAATTTTTTTTCCTCAATTTCTAATTCATTTTAAATTATATCATTTAAATCCTATAATACTATCTAAAATTTGTTAACTTAATTCAATTTAGTTATAGACAATTAATTTTAGTTCGAATTTTTTCTCATCAAATTAAAATAAACAATAAATAAATAGATTTTCAAAGTAAATTCAATTAAGTTGTATTAATTTTTACACTTAAGATTTCTTCAATTCATTCATCATTTTCATATTATTTTTATTGATTGATTGATTCTGTTCAGTTTCTATTTTTCATTATAAATTTAAAAAATTACAATATGCAAAAAACATATTAAGGATTTGAATAATTAGTTCATATAATTTTTATTAAACAATTGATCGATTAGTAATTTTTATTAAAATAATAATGTAACAATATGAATAAAGAACTTGTCAATATAAAAAAAAGAATCAATTTATGTAATAATATTTATTAAAATTAATGATTTTTTTTTTATAAAAACACTTGAAATTAATAATTAATTCTTAAAAATCAAAATATATAAAAAATTCTATCCTACACCTCTTTTTAGGAAGATTATGATGAATAATAATATATGAAAAGAAAAGCATCGGCTTAAGGAGAATATGTAAGTTATGTCTTGCAAATATATTTTATGAGCTTAATTTTGTAGTTCAAAAGTTTTTATAAAAAATAATATTTTATTTATTGAACGTTAAATCTAGAAATCGAGTTGATATATTCACGGTACAATCTCTAAAACACTTAATTCATGACCCGTTTCCCCTAAAGATAATAAAACAATTAATTGGTCCACAATTTTATTAAAATATTAAAAAATAATTATATGCCGTTAAAAATGGTAAAACTTCATTTCTTAATTTTATTAACATATAAGATAAAAAGACTCACTATATATATTTTATTTATATTTTCATTAATAATTTTTTTAATTTTTTTTATTGACCTATAATTAAATATGTATTTAATTATGCTCAATTAATTGCATCGCATTAAAAAATAAAAAAAATTAATCATGCGAAGTCTTTTGAGTTGAATTGCACGTTGGTGCGCAACAAATCTTGAGGTAGATTTTCACTTTCGTGCATCGTCAATATTGTTTAATTTGTAATATTTATTTAAATATATGACCGCATATATTTAATTTGTTGTAATTACTTTATTTTATGTAAATTATAATATTTTGAGGGTTATTATTTCTATTCACGTTAGTAAAAAATATTTGGACAATTTTTTTTATTTATTCTATACAACATATATTTGAAAAATTACATTATTTAATTTAAATTTGAGCAATTGTTTAAAACATATTTTGTCTATAACAATTTTTGTGTATCACACGGGTGTGAACAACTACAAATTGTTCAAACAGTGTATTATTTAAAGAGATTTTTCAAAATTGATGAGAATTGTAATTTATTTCTATTTTGAGCATTCGTTAACAATTTGTATCATTAATCAAAGAAAATTATGTGTTCAAACTTTTTTCTATTTTTTAATGATATTTACGGTAAAATCATTTCATATTGTTCTTTCGTGCAACGCACAAGTGTAATACTAGTTCCAACTTAAAAAAGATGATTTTGAACCTTTACACTATAATTATGTAGCCAAGTGTGAGAGCAACTTCAGTATATTATAAAGTCTTACTTCTTAATCTAAGTATTATCCAGAAAACTTGCCTTGAATTGAGAATCTCATGATTTGCAAGAATCTATCTAGAACTGTAAAATGCTACTAGAAGTCTCCGTTTTGCCTTCGTTCATGCTTCTAACATGCCATGATTATGGATCAACACACCACACACACAAGGGTCGTAAAGTTAGGCTCAATCCCATAGCAAAACTGAAAATAAGCTGAAGTTTCCTAAAATTTTCAACTCACTCCTCATTGGGAGGATTGTTAGGGTTTGGGTGGGATATAGTGTGTAATTGGTAGTTGAGGGATAAACCTGAGTTTTGAATTAATACTTTCATTTTCTTATTAAGAAATGAAAATTTGGAAACTGGATCTCCATGTAATTTCATCAAATTTTTAAGTATTTAAACCCGATCTACCCAAAATTCGGTCGGGTCCGGTTTGCGGCCAACTCTCATTAGCACAGTAAAGAAAGGACCAAAAAATCCCATAAAACACTTTTGTTAAAAGTTGTGGGTCTCATGAAATATTTAATTAAAATTTCCTTATTAACTTAAGGTAAAACTTAGATTTTAATCCCTATTAAACACTTTCGTTAAAAGTTGTGGGTCTCATGAAATATGTAATTAAAATTACTTTATTAACTTAAGGTAAAACTTAGATTTTAATCCCTATTAAACACGTTCATTAATGTCAATTAGGACACCTTTTCTCTTGTCTCATTAGTAATTTCAATTTAATAAAAATAAGTAGATATATAAATTATTATGTCTCTTGTACACTGAGGATGAACAATCATGGGTAGTACTAGCGTTAATTTAAGTACAAACAAATTAAATGCAGTGTTCAAATTGATAAGGATCAGTTTATTAAAAGTTTTGTCTTTAAAAACACATTTTACATGTTTTCAAGGTAAAATATGTGATTGAAAAGTGAAGAAAAAAATATTTATGATTAAAAAGTAATTTGAAGAATTATATTATTTAAAAACATGTTTTTTTTATAATTTGTCAAATCATCACATAGAAGGTCTTTTATGTCTTCATGTATTGATGATGTTTTAGGTAAAGATGTCCACTTTTCTTTTCATAATATTTGATTCGTACGTCTCAAGGTAGAAATTCAAGTAAATTTTGAATGTAAAAATTGTTTGAACATTCACGTCAATTATAAGCCCTTGTTTGATGCTCTTGCTTTTTGATAAAATTTACTAATTTTTTCTACAGTAATCAATCTCAATTATTCAAAAAAGTCAAGTACACAATTTTTTTATTTTTCAAACACTTTTTAACCACAAGATTTCTTAAAATTATCTTTTTTTTTCAAAAAGTAGGAACATTAAACAAGGGCTAAATTATACAATAGATAAATATCTCTATTTTATTTCATCAGGAAAAAATATATGACATGAGTGTTGAAATTAGTCTCTTTGCACAAGTTTTGAACTAGCCAGAGACGATATGAATTTTTTAAATATATTTCCATGTTTGACATTATTTGAAAATTCACGTCAAGTACATTTTATACGGAGCTTGACATTAATAGTTAGTTGATTTCATTAAAAGAAATCTTAAGTGCAAATATCAGTCTGAAAATGATGACGATTAGAGAAAAATAATATCATAAATAATTAAACTTTCGTTTTGAAAATTACGATGATATTTTTAATATTTTCTATGATGACTTAGACTTTAGTCATCACACAAGTGTTTAACACAACAATTATAATGTGACACAAAGAAAGTCTTAAAAAATACTATTTTATAATAATTTAGTTCACGATGATTATCTGTAACGTATAAAATGAAAATAGTGTGACAGGCTGACAGCTAAACTTTTAACCTCATGAATAGATAGCTTTTATTTGGACTTTCATAGAGCATTTTATTTTGAGTGTACGTTTGAAAGCTTTCCTTTTTCATGGAATTGAAAAATGGATGATTTTCATCCATTTTTCATCTTTCAATATTCGAAATGTAAATTTTTTTTTGGCAACTCCATTTCCTTCTTTTACCTTCACTCGAGCGTGTTTCCTTCTATTTGAGGAATTGCTTTTTCCATCCATGTACTAGAATTAATTTTCTAGGGAAAATATTGAACTATTTTCGTCACGTTGGATTTCGGATACGAATGAAACCAAATCTACGAGTGGATATGTTTTCACTTTGGCTGGCGGTGCCGTATCATGGAAATCCACAAAGCAAACCTGCATTGCGAGATCTACTATGGAGTTTGAATTCATAGCTTTAGATAAAGCAGGTGAGGAGGCTGAATGGTTAAGGAATTTCCTTATGGATGTTCCTTTGTGGTCAAAACCACTTCCAGCTATTTCTGTTCATTGTGACAGTCAAGCAGCTATTTCGAGAGCTCAAAATTCATCCTACAATGGAAAGTCTAGACATATCCGTAGGAGGCACAATACTGTGCGTCAGCTGCTTAAGGATGGGGTTATAGCTATTGACTATGTAAAGTCAAGTGATAATATTGCTGACCCGTTAACCAAAGGATTAGCTAGAGAGCTAATTCAGAAAACATCGAGGGGGATGGGGCTAAAGCCTATTAGAAAATAGATCATCTATAACGGAAACCCAACCTTGCGAATGGAGATCCCATGGATAAGGTTCAATGGGACAACAAAGTTATTGGAGTGATCTGTGGGGGTACTACATTGGATTTATTCTAAACCCCTCCCTATGATGTTGTAGTACCAACTGTATTAGTTAGAGGATGAGCTAATGCTCTTAATGCTTACTATAGCTGTAATCAGTGGGGTGTTTAGATACAATACACTCTTGATAGAAGCACCTATTTGAGTGTGGAAGTGGGCCGCTTCCTATGAGAATTAAGGCTAATTTTCTAGAGCACTCAAAGAAATTGGGAAAGTTCATGGTCAAAATGAACACAACCGCGAGAACTCAATGATTGTCTTAGAAATTATGTGTGTCTTCTATTGTCCAAGTTTGTAATCATAATTGATGAGTTCAAGATATAATTCACTCTACAATTAGCAAACTCGATAGAATATACAAAGCCAAGGTTCAAGTCGAAAGACACCTAAGCCTGCATGATTTCTTCCTTACTCCAGAATAATATTTATAATTATCTTATTTCTTTCATGTGGGAGATTGTTAGATATATATTATATATATATATATATTAATTGAAAGAAATAAATAAATTACGTATAGTGCCCAAGTGGTGGAAAATGTGGAATTTACATGGGAGGTCGGTGGTTCGATTCACATTCCACGCACATATTTAAATAGTCTTTGATAGGGCCTTGTGCATTGGGCTTCTTTGATTAAAAAAAAATATATATTTTTATTATTTATTTTTAATCATTTCTGAATTAATTTTATTTCTGACTGTTGAGGCAGTTTCTTGTGAAATAATGAAATTCATAAAGTTTCAGTTTTCTTCATTAATCCCTGTGGAAGTTATGCATAATTTTTATCTATAAATTCAAGCTATTTTTCAGAATAACACACGAAAACAACTTATATAAAAAACAAATCTTCTTGTCTTATTTATCTATTTTCTTTACGCTATTCTGAAGTAACCTTGAGAGTTCTGAAATCACTTGTGATTGCTGCACATAGTGATCCGATCGTTGTATCCTGGGAGTGATTGTCCAAAGAGGTCGCAGCAAATTACGGCGGGCCATTTCACTTTAGAACATCGTGCTGTCACGAGTCTCGATCGATAAGTTTTCTTTTCTGAAATTTTATTGTTCTAAATAACAGTGCCTGCAACTAGTTTTGTCTAACAACTTAGTACAAATATATCTCCTACACATACATATTAGGGAAATTCGAACATGTCCACTTGTTGTTGGAATTAAATTTGAAAAAGCTACGCATGCAAGGGCAAGGGAAATTTTGGAAAATATGGAAAAAAACATGCTGCATCAACTTTTGGCAAGTTTTCCGCTTAAAATGATAAACCTGATCTATATAATTGAAGCTTGACAATGACAAAAAATCGTAGAAACTTTCTTTGAGCTCATTATTCTCAAATTTGTATTTTCTCAAACTTATTTTCAATCACATTTAATCAATAAAATAATTTATACGGGAATCAAAAGTTTATTCTTACTTTTTAAACACATTCCCCAAAAATTATATTACATAACTCCTATTTTTTTTTTTTTTTTTCCAATAATGAAGCTTAAACAAGGGCTAAAATGAGATTTTAATTTGAATCAAACAGGTTGTTTCAACATCTTCTGCAAACAAAAATTAATGTTGACACATCGATTGTTTGTATATGTATTTTTAATAATAAAAGGACTGTAGAAAAATGAAGTAATACGTTAAAATGAGATTTTAATTGGGATCAAACAGGCGTGTAAATTTGGTCCACTTAATTTGTTTTTTAATTTAATCATGTGTCGTTAGGGAAGAATACATAACTAAGATTTTTAAAGTATACATTTTCAAAATTAAGAAATTTAAGGTTTTATTTCAAAAATCATGTCATAATTAATTATATATTTTATTGTTTATGGTCACAAGTCACGTTTTTTGGATCACAGCTTATTATGGTCACAAGTCACAATTTTCAGGTCACAAATCACAAATCAGGTCATAAGTTTATGATCACAGTCACAATTTTTTAGGTCACAATTTATTTCTCGATCACAGATTTCGAATTTTGCGGGTCACAATTTTTTTCGGTTGCAAATCTTGAGTCAATTGGTCACAACTTAACAAATTATGTGATGAGAATTCAGGGAGTCAATCGAGTCAAAGTCAAACAGGTCAACCCTCTATCAGAATACCGGTGGGGCCCATGACAAGATCCAAGGCTAAAGAGGTCCAAGAGTCGATGGCGGGACTCATTTTCAAGCTCCGAAATCAAGTCCACATGGAAGAGAGCAAGATCGAGGTCAATTGCCTAAGTTTGGAAGTTCAGGACATTTCGGTCGACCGAAAGTCTATCCGGTCGACCGAAACTCTGCAAGGATTTTTGGAGCAAGCCTCAGGAGGGTTCGGCTGAGCTCTGTACGACTGAAAGTGCTATTTCGGTCGACCTGTTGTTCGACCTAAAGTTTCCCGAATGTAAATGCGAGGTTTTTTGTGCAATTTTGCAAACTTTCTTTCCTTTCATTTTGTATATCTTTTGTAAAGCCTCAAACCCTAGCTAGTTTTGGATGAACATTGAAGACTCCATTGAGAGCATTTAAGAGAGGTAAATCCTTTCTTCCCTTGTAACTTTTCTTGGAATATTACTTCAACTTGTATATTGAGAGTTTATCTTGTGTATTTGGTTGTTGTTGTTTATTCCACAAATCTTGGTATTTGTCTTAATCTCTCCATTGGGCCAGGGTTAACTTTTCTTAGAATTTTTGTTGGGTTAAACTTGGGTCAAGATTCTTCCTTTATTACCTTTTTAGCTTTCTTGGGGTGATACAAAATTGTTGTGGGAGTTTTTGGTTCAAACACCAAAGGGGTTCGCATCATTTGGTATCAGAGCTTGACTCTAAAATTGGTAATCCTATCTTTACATTTATTGTTGTTGTTCTTCAAAAAAAAAAATTACAAAAAAATTGGAGGAAATTAGTTGCCCATGAATATTTCATGATTCCTACATATTGAGCATTGTTGTTATCATCAATTTGAAAGTTTCTTGGGGATACATTTGAACAAACACTTGAAAATTCCAAACTATTCAAGTTTGCATCCTAAGTATTTGATAAAATGTTTCAAAGAGTGTTTTCATATTGAAACCTACCATTCAACTACCAAACACATTCCTAAGTGAATTCCTTGTGTCTTACATCAAGTTATTGTGACTATACCCTTGAAAATCTTATTGGTCAAGTTAAATTCCTTACTTCCTTGTATAGTAGCAATCAACTAAATTCTACTTGCTATTGTGTCAATCCTCCCTTTTTGCTTCCTTTAAATGTTTGTGGAATTTGTGCTACACAAGAATTGAATTCTCAATTTAGTTGAATTACGTTCCTTGGAAAGTTTGGGTAAGAAAGTGAGGAGTGGTAAAAGGCAAGAGTGGTGAGCTCATTAGAGGGAAAACGCCTAATTGAGTGAAACACGAGCAAACATAATTTGTGAGGACACTTGCATACTTACACTCCATGGCTAGTGCACATACTTCGAGTGGACAAGATTCTAATGCACAAACTCAAGAGTTGAGGGATATGATACAAGCTCTCACGGTTACCATGGCAGATATGGGGGGAAGATTGGAAGGGATGTTAGCGAGGTTGGAAACTAGGAGGGAAGCTCCACCCCAAGGGATGATAATGTTAGGAGGGGTGATAGGAGAAGGTCTAGGGATGAGTATGAGGATGATGATGTTGATGATGATGAATTGAAGAGTGAAGGAGGTAGTGACCAAAATTGGAACATGGGTAGGAATAGAGGAGGAAGGAATGTGAGGGGAGTTGGTCGAGGTCATGGGAGGAACCCTAGGGGTAGGGATGGAGCGGATGGTAATCTTGGTAGTATCAAGATGAAAATTCCTTCGTTCCATGGGAAGAGTGATCCGGATGCCTATTTAGAGTGGGATAGGAAGATGGAGTTGATTTTTGAATGTCATAGGTACTCCGAGGATAAAAAGGTTAAGTTAGCGGTAGTGAAGTTTACCGCTATGCCTTAGCTTGGTGGGATAATTTATTACTCACTTGGAGAAGGAATTTAGAGGATAGTGTGGATACTTGGATGAATTGAAGAGCCTTATGAGAAAAAGATTTGTACCAAGTCACTACTATAGGGGGTTCTATCAAAGATTACAAACTCTTACTCAAGAAACAAAAGGGGTTGAAGATTATTACAAGGAGTTGGAGAAAGCTTTGATGAGGGCCGACATAGAGGAGGATAGAGAAGCCACTATGGCTCGATTCATGAGTGGGTTGAATAGGGAGATAACCAATGTGGTTGAATTACACCATTATGTTGAGATGGAGGAGTTGGTACACATGGCTATTAAAGTGGAGGTTCAATTGAAGAAGAATGAGCAATTTAAAAGAAAGGGACAAGAAAAATTCTTGAGGGGTCCTAGTTCCAATTGGAAGTCTAAGTGGGGGAGTGAAAAGGTTGATAAGGCACCACTTAAGGACAATATTGAAACCTCCAAGGGAAAGGAAGTTAGCTTCGTTAAGGATAAACCAAAGGTTGTTCCTACCACTTCTAGGAGTCGGGATATAGAATGCTTCAAGTGTAGAGGACGGGGGCATTATGCTCGAGGGTGCCCTAACAATAGGGTGATGATTATTAGAAATGGGGAGTGGTACTCGGAAGATGAAGATGACGAAGAGGGGATGCCATGTAGAGGAGATAGTGATGGCGAGGAAGAAGAGGTGGAGGGAATTGTTAGTCCACCCAAGTCTTTAGTCACCATTAGGTCTCTCAACACCCAAGTCAAGGTGGATGAGGCGGCTAAGCAAAGGGAGAATATCTTCCATACTAGGTGTCTTGTAAAGGACAAAGCGTGTAGTCTCATCATTGATGGGGGGAGTTACACCAATGTAGTTAGCGCTAGTATGGTCAAGAGGTTGGGATTACCTTTAATGTCACATTCTAATCCTTATAAGTTACAATGGTTGAGTGATTATGGTGAGTTGAAAGTAAGCAAGCAAGTATTACTTATTTTCAACATAGGGACCTATGAGGATCAAGTACTTTGTGATGTGGTGCCCATGCAAGCTACACATATATTATTGGGGCGGCCATGGAAATATGATAGGAGGGTATTGCATGATGGTAGGAAAAATCTGTATAGTTTCCAAATGAATGGAAAACCCGTGACACTCCTACCTTTAAGTCCGGAAGAAGTTTACAAGGACCAATTGAAACTCAAGGAGGAGGAGGAGGAAAAAGAAAGAAGAAAAAAAAAGATGGAGTTGAGTGAGGGGCAAAACGAAAGTGAGAAAAAAAGTAGTGAAAAACGAAAAGAGGGGATGCAAGAAAAAAGAAAGAGAGCAAAAGATATTGAGAAAAAAAATGAATTTTTATACGAGTAGAGGTGATGTAGAGAGAGCTTTAAAAGAAAATCATTCAATTCTTTTGTTGGTCTATAAGGAGTCCCTACTTACACTTGATGACCCTCACACTTCCCTCCCCACTTTAGCTACTTCTTTGTTGTAGGAGTTCGAGGATGTCTTCCCGGAGGAAATGCCTAGTGGGCTTCCACCCATTAGAGGCATCGAGCATCAAATTGACTTCATCCCCGGAGCCGTCATTCCAAATAGACCGGCATACCGAAGCAACCCGGAGGAGACCAAGGAACTCCAAAAACAAGTTGAGGAGTTGATGAGTAAAGGATATGTTCGTAAGAGCATGAGTCCTTGTGCCGTTCCCGTGCTACTGGTGCCCAAGAAGGATGGAACCTTTAGAATGTGAGTTGATTGCCGAGCCATTAACAACATAACGGTAAAGTATCGACACCCCATTCCTAGGTTAGATGATATGCTAGATGAGTTGCATGGTTCTTGCATTTTTAGTAAAATCGACTTGAGAAGTTGATACCACCAAATTAGGATGAGAGAAGGAGATGAATGGAAAACGCTTTTAAAACTAAATATGGTTTATATTAGTGGTTGGTTATGCCCTTCGGTCTCACTAATGCACCGAGCACTTTTATGAGATTAATGAACTATGTTTTGCGTGCATTCATTGGGAAATTTGTGGTAGTTTACTTCGATGATATTTTGATTTATAGAAAAAATTTGAATGAGCATATTGAACGCTTGAGAAGTGTACTTGTGGTTTTGAAAGAAGAACAATTGTATGCTAATCTCAACAAGTGTAATTTTTGCATGAAGAGTGTGGTCTTTTTTGGATTTGTAATTAGTACTAAGGGAATAGAGGTCGATGAGGAGAAGATCAAAGCCATTAAGGAATGACCCACTCCCACAAGTGTCACCGAGGTAAGATGCTTCCATGAGTTAGCTAGTTTTTTCCGTCGTTTTGTCAAAGATTTTAGCACACTAGCTTCACCACTTACCGATGTTGTTAAAAAACATGTTGGGTTTAAATGGGGGGAGGCGCAAGAAAAGGCCTTTACTGAAATAAAGAACAAATTGTGCACCGCCCCGGTTTTATCCTTGCCTAATTTTGATAAAACTTTTGAGATTGAATGTGATGCTTCAGGCACAGGTATTGGAGCAGTTTTGATGCAGGAGAAAAGGCTGATTGCCTACTTTAGCGAGAAGCTCAGTGGAGCCGCCCTGAACTACCCCACCTATGACAAGGAGCTCTATGCGTTGGTGAGATCGTTAGAAACATGACACCACTACTTGTGGCCTAGAGAGTTCGTCATCCACACCGACCATGAGTCATTGAAGCATTTGAAGGGGCAAGGAAAGTTGAGCAAGAGGCATGCCAAATGGGTGGAGTACGTAGAAACTTTTTCCTATGTCATCAAATACAAACAAGGTAAGGAGAATGTGGTAGCCGACGCCCTTTCTCGAAGGTATGCTCTTATTACTACCTTGAGTGCTAAATTGTTGGGTTTTGAGAGCATTAAGGACTTGTACGCGCTTGATGCGGATTTTGCTAGTATATTTATATCATGTGAGAGGGTTGGATTTGGAAAGTATTATGGGCATGAGGGGTTTTTGTTTCGATCGAGTCAAAGTCAAACAGGTCAACCCTCTATCAGAATACCGGTGGGGCCCATGACAAGATCCAAGGCTAAAGAGGTCCAAGAGTCGATGGCGGGTTTCATTTTCAAGCTCCGAAATCAAGTCCACATGGAAGAGAGCAAGATCGAGGTCAATTGCCTAAGTTTGGAAGCTCAGGACATTTCGGTCGACCGAAAGTCTATCCGGTCGACCGAAACTCTGCAGGGATTTTTGGAGCAAGCCTCAGGAGGGTTCGACTGAGCTCTGTACGACCGAAAGTGCTATTTCGGTCGACCTGTTGTTCGACCGAAAGTTTCCCGAATGTAAATGCGAGGTTTTTTGTGCAATTTTGCAAACTTTCTTTCCTTTCATTTTGTATATCTTTTGTAAAGCCTCAAACCTTAGCTAGCTTTGGATGAACATTGAAGACTCCATTGAGAGCATTTAAGAGAGGTAAATCCTTTCTTCCCTTATAACTTTTCTTGGAATATTACTTTAACTTGTATATTGAGAGTTTATCTTGTGTATTTGGTTGTTGTTGTTTATTCCACAAATCTTGGTATTTGTCTTAATCTCTCCATTGAGCTAGGGTTAACTTTCCTTAGAATTTTGGTTGGGTTAAATTTGGGTCAAGATTCTTCCTTTATTACCATTTTAGCTTTCTTGGGGTGATACAAAATTGTTGTGGGAATTTTTTGTTCAAACACCAAAAGGGTTCGCATCATTTGGTATCAGAGCTTGGCTCTAAAATTGGTAATCATATCTAAAATTTGGTCACAAATTATCAATTTAATTAGTCACAATCTATTTCTCGATCACAAATCACAAATTTATAGGTTACAAATTATTATCACATAAATTAATTGATCACAACTTATTTTTAGGTCACAATTATCAAATATTTAGATCACAATAATGAATAATTCAATTAAATGTCACAAATCATCAAAAATTTAAGTCACATACTATTTACTATTCACAAATTATATATTATTGGTCAAACATCATCACCACCACATACCGCCACCATTGACCACCGTCGCCGCCACCAACCCCCACCACCATCACACCTAACCTCCCCACCAACCAACACCACTGCCACCACACCCGCCACCACAAACAAATGAACCACCCTACCCTAACCCCACTCCTCCACCATCACAGCCGCCACCACCACCAAGCGGCACCCTAATCACCTCCACCACCACTTAAAAAATGATGCACTCCTAGCCCTTAGGACCTGCCCCACCACAAAACCTCCACTGAGGTGCCACCACCACCATCATTTCACCTCCACCAACACCAGATGCCATGGCCTGAACCTCCACGACCAAATATAAACACACCACCCCGTTGAACTACACCACAACCACAACACCGCCAGATCTCTAAGCTCACGATCCGCGAGTAGCGGCTGCACTCCTAGCCCCTAGGACCTGCCACCACCACAAAACCTCCGCTGAGGTGCCACCACCACCGTCATTTCACCTCCACCAACACCAGATGTCATGGCCTAAACCATCACCACCAAATATAAACACACCACCCCGACGAACTACACCATAACCACAACGCCGCCAGATCTGTAAGCTCACGATCCACGAGTGGTGAGTCTCCGCCGCTATAGGGACAAGAGGACAGAGAGAGATAGTTGATTGGAGACGATGACATAGCGGCTCAGTATTGGTCATCGCCGGCGATTGTGACCATCAACGATTTACAGGCCGATAGATTAGAGAGAGAGTAGAGAGGTTGGAGTCTTGGATATACGAATTGGGGGGGGATGAAATAGATTTCTGGTGATTATTGATTAGGTTAGTATAATTTACTTTTAGTAATAAAATATTTGATTAACAAAATTAAAAATGACCTGATTTGTGTATAAATTGCTTTTAAATCTTACTTTTGAATTGTGTAGTTGAAAAACATGTCCCTATTTAATTTCCACATGTCATTAATCCAAGTCCAATTTATGCTCCTTTGTTTCTATTCAAAATAATGACCGCGGTCTTCTTCTCCCTCCTGCATAAATCGATTTATGACCTACTAAGTAAATGAAGCAGCTCTTTGGTAAATGGTTTATAATAGCACATTTCTTCAAATTATTTGTTAATCACACATTTCTCTAAATTATTTTTAATCAGATACTTTACTTCGAAAACATTATATTCTTTGTTTATTAAAAAAAAAAAAAAAGAAGTTGTCAAACAAAGGCTAAAATAACTCAAAACTAAGCCTATGTTTGATTGTCACTATTTGAGAGAGAGAATATTGATTGATATGATATTGTGTGGTTGAAAATGAGAGAAAATTTTTGTGTATATTTTATTGTTAAATATTTGATTAAAATTTAATATTGTAAAAAAAAAAAAGGAGAGTTAAAAATAATGAGGATCTTGGCTAAGTGATCCAAATTAGGGGCCTTCATCTCTTGAAATTAAGGGCGCTGATGTATTTTTCCTCTCTTTTGTCGGAGACACTGGTTTATTTCATCGTTCTTAGAGAAATATAGGTTTTCTAATTTAAGCAACAATTTGGTAGAAGATTTTTATTTATAAACAAGGAATGTGATATTTTTAAGGTAAAATATGTGGTTAATTAAAAATAATTTGGAGAAATATATACGATTAAAAAGTGGGTTAGAAAAATTTATATGTCGACAAATTTACCAAAGGGATGCTTGATCGCGTTTCAGGACTGATTGATTTTGATTACTACGAAAATGATATGTTGTCCATCGTGGACAACATAATAGTTGCCCACCTCCAATGTAAAACAGTCAAATGTCCCTATTCGACACTTGATTATTTTTCATTAAACTAGTAATCGCACCCGTGCGATGCACGGAATAAATAATATTTATTGAATAAGTTGTAAAAATACAATGTCCGATAAAAATAACACAATAAAAAAATAATAATAATAACTTGCATACACGAATTTTGAATAATTTGTAATTTCATTTCTCCCTATAAGATTTTTTACTTTAATGCATAAATTGTATATTCAATATACAATCAAAATATCAAAAAAGAAAAGAAAAGAAAAGTTATGAATTGCATTTTTTTTAACAGTTAATTGTTCATTATCTAGTTTCCTTAGTTTATTTATTCATATAGAATTGATTATTCAAAAATAACTTTTTTTTAATGTTCATTTACAACCACATATTATTTAAAAACTAATTTTTCACAATTGCACATACTACTTTTTAACCACACATTCTAAAAAAAAGAAAATCAATTTTTAACCACTCAATTGATTGATTTGACAATTATTTTATTTTTTATACTACCTTCTTTCACTTTCAATCACACATTTAAAACAATTTCTATAATTTATATCAAACTTACTCATATTCAATGGTTTCAAATACAATGTGACATTTTATTTTTTACAAACTATTGAAAATGGCCATGTACACACACAAAAAACTATTTTTTTTGCATGTTAAATCAATGTATGGACTATATTTTATTTTTAAATAGAATAAGTTTGATAAAACCTTATATTTATTTTCTATAGAATTAATTGTTAAAGTCTGTAGTATATATTTTACAAATTGATGTTATTTTAAATTTATAAAAATTAAAAAATAGATAAATGAACAAAATGAGTAAATTTATAAAATTAATTTCAAAATTACCAAAGAATTTATCGAAACCTGAAGTTGTAGAAATTAAAATGATTCAATTGAATTTACTTAGAAAGATCAGATATCATTATTTCTTTTAATTTGATAAGAAAAAAGATTTGAAACTAATCATTTATGTCAAATTGAAGTTAGGTAATAAATGATAAATATCATTTTATGTCTTAAATGAGATAAATTAAAAAGATTAGATATTGAAAAAAGTAAAAAGTATAAGTAAAACTTTTACCTTTATTATTTGAGGCAATTTTAAGAATGATATATTTAGAGTTTGCTCGCATTTGTTAACTTGTATTGAACTTCTCGTTAAGATAATGAATTTGACACCTATATTGCATATTTTTTGACAAAAAAATATTACAATAATTATTAAAAGAGTAAAAATAATATATAATTTGATCTTTTTATAGATTTTTTTATTTTTTACAATCAATAAGTCATTTATTACATGTCACTTATAATTAATTTTGCATTAATTGAAGTTTCCTCATTCAATTATTAAAATAATTAATAAAATTACAAAGTTTCCTAAAATAGCAGGGAAAAAAGGAGGGAAACTATGTGTGGATTTTTTTGACGACTATACTATTATTATATATATTAAGATGTTGGCAGTTGTTATGTTGCCCACGGTGGTGGGCAACACATCGGAACGGTTGATTACTATGTTGGGAAGTCGTTCACATTTAAGAAAAAAAATCTGCTTCATCCCCACCTCTAGCAATTATTTCCTCTTATTGCATTGTATACTACGTGTGTGTTTAATATTGTTTAAAAAGAGTTTTTTTACACGTGTTTAATATTGTTTAAAAAAAGTTTTTTTGAAAAGAATAATGATTTTTTTGGAGAATTGATGATTGAAATTTGGGTGAAAAGTCAAATATTATGGACTTAACTTTTAATGAATGATTGAGATAGAATACTGTAGAAAAGGAGAAAATTTTGAAGGATACCACACGTCATTTCTGCATTTCTCGTATAAAAGTTTTTTTTTTTATATATACATACAAAGAATATGATATTTTCAAGATAAATTATGTGATTAAAAACTGATTTTGAAAAATATATGTGATTAAAAAATAATTTGAAAGAATGTATTATTTATAAACAAATTTACCATAGGAAAAAATATCCGCTTCAACCTACCGCGCCACCAGATATTTTGCTCTAAATGATGTTGACAATACAACGTAGATTTGAACTTATTTAATATTAATTAAATAATATTATCTGTTTCATTTTACCAAACACGTACTATTTTGTTATAAGAAATCTTATGCAAGAGATTTATCTTTCCAAACTTTGTACGTATCTCAACAAAAGCCATTTACCAATTTGTTGAGTTGATTTTTCCGCTACCAATTCATGCTATAATTGTCACTCGTAGTCCAAACTCATCACGAAAACCTTAAGGGCCGTTCTATTTGTATTTCGATTTTGGATTTTGAGTTTTGAATTTTGTTTTGAATTTTGAATTTTGGTTGTTTGTTTTGGGATTACTGAAAACATGTTCTCTTTGTGATTTTGAAAAACTGTTTTCAAAAATAGAAAACTAAAAAATGTGTTTACTTTGTAATTTTTTGATATATTTATTTTGTGATATTTTATATGTAAAAAATGGCTGATTTGTTGAATTACATTAATTTTAATATTAATAAATCAATTATTTCTCTATGTCAATAAATTCATCATTAATATTGTTTCAACTAAACAAAAATTTAACATCATACCAATAAAATCTTAACATGGATCTATATATAATGGCAAAATAATATAAGAATTTCAAGTGAAGGAAGTGTCTCATATTTACAAAAATAATAATAATAATAATTAAAAAATTACAAAAAAAAAAAAATCTTAACATGGATCTATATAATAGCAAAATAATATAAGAATTTCAAATGAATGAAGTGTCTTACTTTTACAAAAAAAATAAAATAAAATAAAAATAAAAAATTTACAAGAAAAAAAACTTAACATTGATCTATATATATAATGGCAAAATAACATAAAAACTTCAAGTGAAAGAAGTGTCCCACTATTACAAAAAGTAAAAATAAAAATAATTTACAAAAAAAAAAAAAATAACATGAATCTATATATAATAACAAAATAATATAAGAATTTCAAGTGAAGGAAGTGTCTCACATTTAAAAAAATAATAATAATAAAAAAAAAATTACAAAAAAAATCTTAACATGGATCTATATATAATGACAAAATAATATAAGAATTTCAAGTGAATGAAGTATTTCACATTTAAAAAAAAAAAATCCAAAACGCGCGTTTTGGTCGTTCTGGATTTTTTAACACAAAATATCCAAAACGAAAAAAAATCGTTTTGAGTTTCCTTTGTATTTTTTTTTTTTTTTTTTTGTGTTTTGGAAAACGTGTTTCTGAAAATGGGTAAAGTGAACGCGTTTTCGATATTTTCAAAAATCGAAAACTCAAAACGGGCTCAAAACAGTAAAGAGAATGGAGCCTTAGTTATTCGCCCATCTTTTTATTTAAATCGACATGGTATGGAGGAATCATTCCTGCTTCCTTTTGTTTTTTTCCTAAATATATAGGTTCCAAACAATGTTCTTGTTAAGATGCATGCACCCAAAAAATAAAAAAGGTTAAGATGGACCATCAATTTGTTGAGGGGGGAAAAAATTTCACCCTTACACCGAACAAGTAATAAAAAAACAAGAATTTATAAATTAAGCCTCTGCTCTGATCTTCTTGCTGATTATAAAATTGGTTGTTTTCGTTTTTCGAGATAAGGTGTGTGATTGAAAAGTAGATAAAAAAAATGTGTGATTAAAAAATAATTTAAAAAATTATACAGATTATAAATTGATTTATAAATCAAAAAATCTCCATTACCGAATAGAAGCTAAAAGAAACCCAGCTGACCGAGATAAAGTCTTATCAATTTACCAAGAAAAATGAAAACCCAAGAGTCAAATCAAGATAACCATTGAATAAAATTTAATAATTAGGTCCCCACAAATTAAAGAAGACAGTCTCGTACACGCATGATAAGCAACTGTACCAGGAAGATAGTGAAGTTTTAAGCATACAAACAAAATACGTACAGAGGTGGAATTGATAAGAAGCACACGTTATCAGGTGCAGTAGGCATTGATGACCATCTTCTTCTTATCGCCACTCATTTCTTTTCCATTCGACCTTTGCTTCCTTAGGGTTAACGTGTTTTTAATAGACACAAAACTTTAAATATTTTTCAATGGTTCACTACTAAATTTATATTTTGCTTCCCTTCAACCACTTCGTCTCATTTCCTTAAGGGCTATTAACCAAAAGAATATCGAGGAGTTTAACTAAAATGCAAGATATCTCTGCTGGTATGTAAGGGAGTTGTAATTAGAGGATAAAAAGTTAATAAAATTAAGGAATAAATATCACGTTTAACTACATATTTTATTTAAAAAATATAATATTCTTTATTTATGAATAATCTTGGACCGCCTAATATATGAAAGAATTAAACGAGATATGTAGGTTGTACACCATAAATGATTATATAGTCAAATCTATATGAAGATAAGGATATACTTGTTGAGAGAGTGGGATTAGTCTTCGGAGTCTAGATTATTCCTCTCTAGATCTCCAAAAACGAAGGTAAAAAAGGACTACTCAAATAGTTACTTGAAAAAATTATCAAAATGATAAAAATGTTGTAGCCAATTTAATTAGCTACCTAACTTATACTTTTTAATTACAACAAAAAACTATTTTGATTTGATTAGTGATTTCGAACCTTAACATAGTAAGGTGTTGACGGTGTCCAGTCTCGGGGGTACTTACGGGACGTCAATTAGCTTAGTGGTACTAGGAGGCCTTTGAAATTCATAAGTTTCATAGGTCCAAGGTTCGAAACTCTCTGGGTACACGTCCACCTCGTGTGGAACAAATTCACACCATGCGATGGACAATACACTGTGTTGACGTCATGTAAGTACCCCCGAGGCTAGGCACCTTCAACATAAGGGATCGTTTGACAAGTTTTTTGGAAAAGTTGAAAGATCTTGAAATTAATTAAACTAGTGTTAGACAAGTACATGTTAAAACATGTAATGTTTATTTAAGAAAAAAGAAGAACGGTATAAACATAACTAATTAAAAATTCGATGGTGAACAATATGTAATTTTATTACAATGCAATATCTATAAATTCTTAAAAACTTCTTTAAAAACTATATTTGTTTTGGAGTTTGTTTGTTTCCATCATTATCATGACAAATGATCATTTTAAGTCCTCTACAATTTGTAACTCTAGAAACTGCAACATACAGTTGGCTGTGACTAAAAACTAGTTGTTCGATTCGATTGTCCTCAACTTACTCTCTTGAAGGTTGTTCGATTCGATTGTCTTCCTATTCAACCCCCGTCTGACTGCAACTTCACTCCAAAATTGTGTGCTATTGTTAGAGTACATCGTAAGTTCAAACGGGAGAATCTAAATGAATACGTGCTTATAATAAAGAAATAATAATTAGTGTAATATGAATTTAAACAAAGTAATTCATAATTTACTTTATTTAGACTAAATTAATATCAATTATGTTGTGATTATTAACAATTATGCAATTAATCAAGGCGGTTAGCAATTCTAAATAGATGTTATGAACTTATAGAAAATAGATGGTTAACAATTTTTAAACTCTATGGACATAATCATATATTAATTTGTTAACATATATTATTAATTTACATAATTATTTCTTTTTAAAAAATTAAATACTTGTCAAAATTAACTATCACATATCATTAACACTGTCAACTAATTAAAATAAATTTTATTTTATTTAAAATGGGAATTAAAAACTCGACTCCAACGTTTTTAGAAACTAGATATAGGCTGAAAAAGGGATTTAGGAGGTAGTCTCCTTTTATATATTTTATAATATAGATGGTTATCAATTTTTAAGCTCTATGGATATAATCATATATTAATTTGTTACCATATATTATTAATTTACATAATTATTTCTTTTTAAAAAATTAAATACTTGTCAAAATTAACTATCATGTATCATTAACATTGTCAACTAATTAAAATAAATTTTATTTTATTCAAAATGGGAATTAAAAACTCGACTCCACCATTTTTAGAAACTGAATTTAGGCGGGAAAACGGATTTAAGAAGTAATCTCCTTTTATATATTAATTAATTAATTAATTATATAAAGATAAAGTTAATAAAGATTTATCTAAATAATTTTTCAAAGTATTTTATTTAGTTAGAAGAATTTTTAAAGAAAGTTGATTTAAGATAACTTCATCAAAAATATTGTTACAATAACAAATATTGAAAGAACACCCAGAGATTTTATGTTCGAATGCCCAAGTTCACCTAACCACTTGCTACTTCTCGTTGAAGGTCCACAGATGCATGTAGATTCCGACTTCGATTTTATTAAGTATTCACAAAGAATTATAATATAATGAAGCACATATCTCAAAAGATCGCTCAAGAAAATTGAATCAGAAAACCCTTAAACCTCGCACAAATTATTTATTGATAGAATGTGTAGTTCAAAATAGATTGTGCAAAAATGAATTTTTCAATAATTAGCATAAACCGCATAAAATTGAAATAATTAGTAATTACTTACACTTCTGACAGTGAAGAACTTTCTAACTATAAAATTGCTCTTTTCCTCGTAAAATATATATATACATCCCTGTCAATTCATTTCATTTCATTATCATACAGAAGAGGCCAAGCATGAGAAAAATGCAAGAAAATTTATGAGAAGATAAATAAAAACCTTAAAGAAAATGACATTTTATAGCAGTATTGAAACATTTGTGACCCACCCCTAGCAAATTGCACATGGAGAACTTATTTAATGCCAAAACGTGGCCGTCTGTACAGCTTGGCTGCTGCCACACCCAAGTCCCAACACTCGTTTTATCGAATTATTATCATTCTAGGGTTAAAAATTCAAATGATCATTTTCTTGACACAATATTTTTAATGATCATGAAACCTTTAAAAAAATTTGAATGGTGGTGATCAAATCGTTATGTTATTGATCATTAAATTTTCAGAAAAAGCCCAACTTATTAAACCCTTATTACGTATATATATCATTAAACTTCAAAAGTTTTTTGGATAATCATCGAACTTATAAAATTGTTACTTCAATTCATCCATCACTATATAAACCATTGATACTAGTGTGTTTATAAATTGCCCCTGTTTGACCCCATTATTTAAGAAATAATGTGGATTGAATAGTATTTTTGAAGAATGTGTGGTTAAAAAATATTTGAAAATGTCAAAAATAGTAAGTTTGACTAAGATGGATGATTAGTTGAATAATTTCATTTCATTTCAAAGGAGACATTTTATTGTCTATCGTGTTGATTAATAATTCCATCTCTTTAAAGAGTTGAAAATTTTCTTTAAAAAAATCCGACTTCAAGCTTCAAATTCATCACTACCACATAGAATTAAGAATAATTCTACTCGTACAAACTATGGATGACAAACTGGGTTACTCCCCCCTCCATGTGAGGGTGGAGTAACCCAGTTTGTCATCCAGTTTGTACGTATAGCAAGACCCTAGAATTAAGGGGTTTTTAATTAAATGAGTTTGCTAGACTATAACTTTAGTAAAATAGACCTTCTTGTTAAAATATCAGAATTATCCTTAATGAAAAAAATTGTTTATTTTGCAAGATATATCATTAATTTAGTTAGGTTGATTTAATTCAGTACTTCTTATTATATTCATATTTTTTAACCTTTTAAATTCTTTTAAAAATGTTCTATATTGTAATAATTTCTCAAAAGATTTGGGATGATTTTCTTTAGTTATATATCCTAACATTATTCCTCTGAAACTTCTTCTTCTATATCTTCGTATTCTTCTATAATTTTATGAACTGTATTTATATTCTTTGTTGTTTCAACAGAATTAAATTTTATTCTATTTAAGATAGCATAGTCAATATCTTCGTATATTTCTTTTAGTTTAGATTGTCCAACAGAATGTATATTTTTAGATTTTCAACAATAGCTAATAAAAATGAAATTTCTTTATTTTCTAAATATAGTTTATGATCACAGTTATTAGAAGTTGATGCTTGTGAAGTATCCATAAATTATCGGGTTGGTAAATTATTATACAAAATTTTTTGGTATAAGTCCATTCTTTGATCTAGTAAAATACAATAATCTGCAATATATTGTTCGTATTTTTCTAAGAGTTTATTATATTCTTCAGAAGATATGTTTTCATTTTCCATTTGAAGTTTAATATCTTCCATTTTATCTTTCAATTTTTCTAAAAGGTTATCTAGTCCTTCTATTGTATATCATGGCATTAGGTTTGAACTGTATTTGTCATTATTTTATTTTCTAAATCTATTTTAAGATGTAATACATCAGAATAATCTATAATATATTGGTCATGATTTTCTGAAAGTATATAATATTGTTCAGATAATTCATCCATATCTATTAATTGAGATATAATGTTATCTATTTTTTCCATTATTCTCTCAAATAAATTGTCTAATCCTTCAATAGTATATCCAGGCATTATAAATATAGAGATAAATAATTTATAAAGTTTCAAGTAATTTTTCAAATTCTATCAGTGTTTGGGAATTGATAATATATATATCAGCCATAATATCTATGTTTGGTTCAAATGGTATATTATATTTTGAAATATTTTTCTTTTTCTTTTCTAATTTATCAATTATATCTTGAATATCTTATATTATTATAGATCTTACAGTACCTCGAGCAAAGTTTTCTATCAAATTTTCTTTAAGACTTTTTAATATCTCTTGTGATGCGTAGAGTTGCTCTTGGTATCCTATTTTATCAATTTCATTCTCATATTCAATACATTTTTTACTTTTGATATTCTTTTTAACTTTATATGGACCTCTCTTAAATCTGAGTTTTTTCATGATATAATTACTTTCATTCATGATATTAAGATTTTCAAAAACTGGTAAAAAAAGATTCGTCTCTTCCATCACTGTCACAATCTATTATAGGATCATAATCATTATCGCTACTAAAAACATATCCTAAATATAATTCATTATTTATTTCAGTATTATCACTATCAAGCCAAAAGTAAATGATTGATTTTGCAATTATCATTCCTAATAATTCTTTTAATTTAGGAAAAATAGCTAACAAACATGGCATATAGACATGATATAACTTTTTTATTTCATTATTGGGTCTAGTAAACTATTCATGCGTGAATAAAGGTTCAGTTATGCTATGATATTCATCATTATAAGGACTGTTTTGATAATTAAATTTAACAATTCTTATGTTTTTTGTCATGTTAAAAGCTCTTCTTCCTCATAATTCCGAAAAGATGGATATATTAAGAATACTAACCTCTTTTCCTGTTCTCGGTACCTTTGTATTTTCCTTCTATTGTTAGTGAGCTTCAGACTTACAGGTTTCTGCTCCACACCCTTCAATGGCCTCCTGCCTTCATGGGTTATTAGTTAAACCTTGATATATGCCTTCACTGTATAACCTTGTTAGATGGAAAATATTTTAGGACAGAGTGTAGGGAGTTTTCTTAATAATATATCTTCTTTTGGAAATAAAATTTAGAAGACAAGAATTTAGAATCTCATCATAATTTGATAAATAGATTAGGATTTTATTGATAATATGAAGATTGAAATAAGATTGGTAAGAGAATTTTTCAAAGACAGAAGATTTTTGGCTTTCTCACAAACTAAGTGTTCAAGTGAATTCTATCTTTCAACTAGCCCGGAGGCCTCTATTTATAATGTTACATTGAACACAATTACATCATTGACCTAACAATTTCACAGCTTTTATCACATAAGGACACACCTGTCCCTCTATTATTTATTACATCACATGACTCTTACATTATAGGGACACCTGTCCCTCTATTTTTTGTCTTTATATGACCCCAACATTGTCCTGCCTTGTTGCATTAAAGTAGATTTATCAAATAGCTTCCACCTGTCCATCAATTCTATTGGCATGTGAGGCAGATTTATCAAGTTGCTTCCACTTGTCCATCAGTTCTGTTGGCATGTGGGGCAATTCCTGTCTATACACGCTTCTTGTAAGGTAGCAAAGGTTCCATGGATTTGATGGGTGTCCAACTTGTTGATGTATTATTTCAAGATTGTTGACTTTTCTTTTCCTCCATTAGTGAGGAGGGTCCATCCATTATACTGACATATGCATTTAAATTTTTTATCATACAAGTTTTTGGCAATGTTGTAGAGAACCTTTATTCCCAACAGCCTTCGAGATCTAAACCATGACTTTGTGACATTTGGTACTTACTTGGTATTTTTTCCAACTTCAATTTGAAGATTTCAAGCAACATGCCCAATCGTGATAATATGCTCAGCAGGATAATATATACTTCCATCAATTTCAGGACTGATCGAATAAAATTTTAAATAAATGGGTCTTCCTTGGACAAACTTTGAAATTTCTCCTTTTAGTAAATCATCAAAATTTTCAATTCTTTCAAATCTTTCCCTGGGTAGATAAGATCCAAAAATCCATAATCTGCTGCCATTTTTGTCATAACGAGATCTCCTCCCTGAGTAACGATCAATCGTGGGTATACATGACCTCCAGATGAAATGTAATAACAATCACATTCTTGAAGTTCATATATAACTTTGACAATAGTTTTATATTCGTCTTCTTTTGGTAAAAAAGGGGAATCATCTTCTACCTCAGCACGAATTTTGATTACCCTTGTATGTTCATCTTTGATTGTCACTTTTTGAGGACTGGCTTCATTTATGGTTACTTTCTTTGGACTTGGTTCATCTCTTTTAATTGTTGGTCCACCACTGCTTCCATAAGATGTACCTGTTTGTATTTTAGATATAACCTGTTTGGTAATTAATGATTCAAACTGAGATTCAATCTCAATTATATTATCACTCAATTCTTTGGTACAATTGTAATGAAATTTCGAGATTTCCATCAATTGCTTGAAACTTTCCTGGAGAGTTTTTGCTAATTGCTCAATTTCAAGTTTTATATCTTCAACTTCCTCTGTGAGGAAGTTCATTCGCTGTTTGGAGTCTATCAAGGTTTTTTTGATATTATCCATCTGCAAATTTCATATTCCTGCTTAAAAAGTCTGCAAGATAATTATTGACACCTTTAATATGAACTATATCAAAATTATAAAATTCCAAATAGACTTGCCATCTATGAAGCCTTCTATATTGAGGTTCTGGTGGTAACTTATTTTTTACTAAGCCTGCAACTTGAGAATTATTAATTTCAATAATAAATTTTTTTGATAATAAAAATAATGAAAACTTTTTTATTCCTCTAATAATTACTAACAATTCTTTCTCATGAGTAGTATAATTATTTCTGCTTGGTTAAACGTTCCACTAGAATATCTGCAAATTTCATTAAGATCTGTTTTTAATATTGCTGCCCAATATTTATCCGAGACATCAGTATTAACAATTAGATTATCTTTTTCATCTGATAATTTTAATTTTGGTAAATTTTTACATTTTTCCTTAAGTGATTTAACAATTTCTGTGTGATCATTACTCCATCCTTTAGTATTTATTTTTCTATGTAAAATCTGAATTTTATATCTCTTTTTTGAAAGATTTTCAATAAATCATTCCGCATAATTTAAACATCCTAAATTTTTTTGTATTTGTTATTTAGATTCTAATTTATCTGGAAAACTTTCTATCTTTTTAGATATATGGATTTGTAATTTTATTCATCTTTTATCTATTAATAATTCAAGAAAATCAATTTCTTATTTTTCTATTATAACTTTATTTTTTGAAAGAACAATTCCTTCTTTTTTGCATTCATTTATAAATTTTATCAAATGATTTCTATGTTCTTCTCTATTATTAGAACATATCAATATATCATCAACATAGACAATTAAGAATTCATTAAATTTTCTGAATATGTTATTCATTCTTCTTTGATATATTTGTGGTGCATTTTTAAACCAAATGGTATAACCGTCTATTCATACTTACCTTGGGGTGTACTAAATGCGGTATATTGAATACTGTCTTCTTCTATTTTTACTTGCCAAAATCCTGATTTACAGTCAAATCTAGAATAATATTGTTTTCCTTCTGCAAGATTTATTAGTACCTCTTTATTTGGTAAAAAATATCCATCAAATTTGGTATATTTGTTTAATTCTTTATAATTTATTACCATTCTAGCTTTCCTCTTTTTTGTTCAGAATGTTTCATTACCATGAAAGCTGGACTACTATGGGGTCCATTACTTGGTCTGGTTAATTTTTGTTTGAGTAATTCTTTTATTTGATTTTTAAATTCTTGTGTATTTTGTATAGTATACATCATTAGTCTAACTCTTATAATAACATTTTCTATTAATTCTATTTTAGCTTTTAGATGATGTGGTTTCCAAAATAATAATGGATTTTATCCACAAATTTTTTCTATTTTTTTCATGTTTATTTGTATATTTGTTTTTAAGAATTTTTTATACATTATTCTTTTATTTTCTATTTCATTTTGTGTAATTGGTTTTTTCTCCCATTTATCACCACGCTGTGTTGGCTGAATTATGTAATGTCTAAATTCCCTTGATATTTTTAGTAAATGTCCACAAGGTGTTTGGAACATTATCATGTAATTATTTTGTTTGTAATATTGAAATTGTTGTATAAAGTCATTTCCTAGTAATATATCACATTCTAATTTGTTGTAATTATATATTTTATTTACAACGATTTGTTTACTTCCAAATATTATATCAATTTTATCAGTACTATTAATTATCTGAGTACTTTCTCCTGTAATTTTTATTTTTCCATTAGTATTACATGATTTTATTAGGAAATTTTTGAATATCGTTATATCATTTCCTGTGTCTATTAATACACATGTTGTTATATTTGTTTCAATAATAGTAACTTGAATATAAACAACTAATGAAAAACTTATTTGGTTATTCATTTATTCAGCTTTTCTACATAGTATAGTTTGACCATTATGGGGTTATATATAATCCTTCACGTTTTATACTATAATATTCTAATCCATCTAGGAAGCTCATTCCTAATAATACATGAGGATTTACCATACTGTTATCTACATGACATGGTATTAAGAGATTTATTCCTCCTATTTTTATTGGTACTTTAACTTCAAGTTCAGTCATATGTATTTGTCCATCAAAATTTATATATCTATACGGATCAGTTCTGTGAGATATTAGTCATTTGTTCCTGTTTGAAGCTATATGACTTTCACTAGCTCTTGTATCAATTAATATATTTGATCTTTTTATATGTTCTTTTCCATTGAAATATTCACCTTCTATTTTCATATTTCCAGCATTTCTATAAAGTCTTCTTTCTCTTGTATTACTAGTTTCTCCTAATTGTTTTCTATTGGGTAAACTTGTTGATCTCCTAATTAATCTGTCATCTTCAAATGTTATGTTATTATTATGGTATTCTTCTTCTCTCAACTCTATAATTTCTGGTTTATTTTTTGTTATAGTAAATTCATAATTTCTTGGGATTAAACTTATTTGTTTATTTGGTTCCACAGCTTTATCAAAGTCTTTGCATTCTTTATGAATTTCAAAATATGGTTTTTTAGAATAAATGTTTCCATAATTAGAATTAGTAAATGTGTGTAATGTTCTATATTCTATAGTCATAATTTTATCTCCTGATTCCATTATATCATCTTTATGTAATTTGAAATGTAGTTCTAAATCTTCATTAAAGTTTTTATCTTTTAACGATATACAATATTTTGGATAATATGAAAATATTAGTTTCTTATATGCTAGATTTCCTTCTACTGTTCCTAAATGACTGTCTTGTAAATTTATAATTCTTCCATCATTTAAACTTACAGTAAAAGGTGAATCTAATCCTTCTCTAAACAATGATTTAAACATTATTTGAATACCTGCTAAATAAACATATTGGATTTTTTCACTTTATTTTCTATTGATCTTTGTTAATAATTTTGTAACCGTATTTTTTGTTAAAAGATTTAATTTGTATGTTCCTTGAGTAGTTTTAACATCTATTGCCCTTTCAATTTTATGATATTCATTTATTGCAACTCTTTCTCTTTTCCCTATTTTGTCTAATATTTCCTTTTTTTCTATTTTCAAATCTAAAGATAATTTTTGTATTTTTCTGAACTTGTTATTGTCAAAAGTTACTTTTAATTCATAACATTTTATTCCTTCATATTCTTGTTTATCTATGTTCTTTTCTATTTTTTCTATTTCTCTATTTTGATTGTGATTGTGATTCATTACTTTCTGAATCTGTTTCACTTATATAGACTTCTTGATCATAGTATTCTTCAATATCAGATATTTCACTTAGTTCACTTTCTATTTCTAGATATTCTTTTTATAATATTTTAACTTTTTTTGTTACAATTAGGGCTTATATGTCCAATTTCTCCACAATTTCAACATTTGCATTGGCTTTTGTCTTTCTTATAAGTACTATTTTTCTATTTTTTATTTGGGTTATTTCTTCTTTTATAATATTTTCTCTTAGGTTTTATATATTTTTTCCTAAAGTTTCTGAATTTTTTAAACTTTCTATTTTTATATTTTCTTTTATTATTTTTTCTTCTTTCAGGGTTACATCCTTATTAGGTAGATTTTTTTCATATCTTCACAACATATTCCAGTTAATTTTTCTGATTTCTTTAATAATTGTCTTTGTTGACATATATATTCTAATCTTTTAAATAAGAATTTTATCCTTGATCCTAATGTTCTAGATGTTCCAGGGTTGTCTTTGATAAATTTTTTAAATTCTATTTTAAAGTATATTCTCCATGAACCTGGTAATTTATTGTAATACATATCTCTATATACTTCTTGATTTTCATTACTATAGAATTGGACATAATAATATTCTTTGAATTCACAAGTGTATTCTTTTATTTTACACATATCACATATTGTTAAATTTATTAATCTTACTCTTGCATTAACTTTTTCTCTAATTGTTTCTGTTTCAGCATTACTTATCCAATTTTCTCCTAAAAATTCATCCGCGGTATAATCTACTAACTTTTCTATATCTTTTCTATCTGATTTTATTAGTTCTGTTTGTACATTTCTTCTTATTAATGCTTTTGTATCACTACTTATTCCTTCCCACCAGTTCCTAACATGTCCTTCAAAAGATGATGTTAAAAAGTCTATCATTCTTTCAATATTTTCCCATGTGTCATCTTTATTGTATAAAAAGAATAGTATCATCGAATATGCCCAAGTTAATAAGGTTTTTTCAGTATCTATTTTGCAATTCAAATCTAGTTTTGTTCCTCCATGATTAATAGGTTTATCGTAATTATTATTTGGTTCAAATCTATCTTTATATTTATTCCCTTTAGGTGGTTGTCTATCTCTGATTCTATCATAATATTGTTGGGGTGATTTACTATATAAGGATGCATAACTTTCATCCGGGTTTGGTAATTCTTGTTTGGAAGTTCCTATTGGAGCTGGGTTAGGTACTCCTCCAGTATTCATTAAAACTTGGTATTCATTAAAATTTTCTAGGCTTAATTGATCAAAGTTTTCTATAAGCAGATCTAATTCTTCATTCATTTTTATCTTGTTCTTCTTCATTTTTTAGTTTTCCTAAAGTTTTTTCTATAGATTTTTGTAATTCTAATTCTTCTTCTAGTATTTTTTGTAATATTTTTTTTCTAAATTCATCATTCATACTTCTTACTTCTATTATAATTTTTTCTTGTTCAAAGTGTTTCTTTCCTATTCTAAGTATTTCTTTTTCTATGAGTTTTTTCTCTATTTTCTTATCTTTGCGTTTATTATTACCTTTGAATTCTCTAATTTATAGTTTTAGTATATTTATATAATTTCTTACTTCTTTTAATTCATTTTTTACTTCTTGAACACCACTTATTAATGATTTTATTAATATTTTTAGATCTTCAATATATTCACTTATTGACATTTTATACTCTTGGTTTAATAGTTTGAGCTTTTTGTACCTTAAATAGTCTGTCATACATATCATTTATTTTTATTTTTAATTTTTTTATTCTTTCTTCTATTGATATGATTCTTTCATTCTTCCTTATTTTCTCATTTAATTTATCTATTTTTCTATAATTATTTCAATTTTATCTTGGTTAATTAATTTTCCTGATTTTCTTTGGAATTCTTTTAAAATTTCTTCATCTATATTTTTAACTTCTCTTATCATATCTTTTAATTCTTTAAATTGTAATGTTAATTTATTTTGAATATTCTGTAATTTTTATTTGATATTCATATCTTGTATATTTAACTGTTGTAATTCTTAATAACTAATTTATCTTGTAAATTTATATTTTTATATGTTTGCCATAAAAATGTACTTATCCAATTTAATTGCATGTTAAGAAATCCATCAAATTCCCCCTATGAGCTTAATGGTTGAAACATAGTTGTATTAGCTCCTTTTATTTGGTATAATCTTACTGGTAGATTAATATTTTCGATTATTTGTTTTTCAAATTTTATTTCTGAAAATTCAGTCATTAAATTATTCCTCTGATATGCTCAACTTCTAATCTAAGTTCCGTGTCATATTTTACTGTTTTACATATCATTATATTATATTCACAAAATTCTTCAATTGATCTTAGCATTGATTTTCTTTATTGTGCTCTATAATATTTTATTTCTCCAGTTACGTCATATTTTTTCGTATTGATTTTTTCTTTGTTATTTATGATCATAAGTATATTAGGTAATTGTTTTAGAATTGTATTAAAATATTTTCTTTTACTTTCTAATGATTTTAATCTTAGAGATCCTTTTCTTTTTATATTTGTTTCTTCTATCATTTGATCTAATAGATTTCCTCTTTATTCTGTTATTGAATCTAATTTTTCATTTATTTTCATATCTAGATATTTGATTAATAAAGGATCTCCTCTATGATAATCCATTTCTATATTTTTTATATAATTCTACTAGTATGTTTTTGTGGATTAAATCTAATATTTCGTTTATGATAAAATCTTCTTTTATTATATTGAAATTTATTAGATCATATATTTCTCTTCTTATATCTTTATTTATATCTTTTAAAGTTCTCAAGATTTCTATTTTATAATTATCAGGTAGTATTAATGTATGCATAATCATAAATCTTGATGTATATATTATATATTCATTTTTATTTTTTGTCATATAATATTTATCTTTTAGATCTGCCATATGGCTCTGATACCAATTCAGGGGTGCTACTATGAGTGAACAAAAGTCACAAAAATCTATTAAAATTATAAACAAAACTATCTAAGGATTTAAATGGAGTTTTTCTATACTTGAATGATTTGTATTGCAAATTCTATGTAAGAGGGTATTTTAAGAGGTTTGAATGTTCAAAGGTCATTTATCAAATGTTATGGTTTCAAGACTTATTTTTCAAAATATTATAGTTGATGAGGTTATTTGTAGGTATTTCCCTAGAATTAAACAATTCACTGATTTTCAACAAATTAACAAGAAGGGCAGGGTGGCTAGGTGGCTCCGGGTTAAGATATTGTGGCGTAAAAAAAATTAAAAAAGAAGAATAATTAATATAATTAATGATTATTTAAGTCAATTTATTTATAATCAATTGGTAAATATAAAAAGTATGGTGTGATTAACAAAATTTGTATTATCAATATAATTACTCTTAAATTTATGGTGCAGAAAATAAGTTTGTAAGGGTAATATATTCACCCAATAAATAAATACATCCCTTTCATAATAACGTACACCATAATCTTACCCATAAAAACCTTAACTTTCAACTAATCAGTGAAAATTCAAAATTCACATGGAATCTTGAATTTTCTCCTCTCAAAATTGACAAGCATCCTCCAATTTTTTGCATCATAAAATCCCTTAATCATTGAACTTCTGACTTACTTTACTTATAAGGCGGCGTGATCACATGGAAATAAATATCAACTTGCCACCAATGTTCTAAAAAGTGAAAGTTGGTTTCGGGAAGTTACAAAAGGAGTTTATCCAGTCAAGCAAACAATGAAGAGAATTGGAGAAATTTTAAAAACAATAATACCCACTTAATTAATTAAGTTTTAAGAATAGTAAATAGCCAAGTAGTTGAAAAAATGACCGAGGTTCCTAAAAAAAATCCAGAATATTGTGCTTTCTATTGAATTATTTAGGGTGCAGTGTGGGGAACGTGATTATTACACTCTTAACGGCATTCATGTTTTTTTAGTTTTAATTTATTTTAGAAATTTTAAAATGCACTACTCTTTATTGGAGTTAATTGTCCAAATAATCACTAAACTTATGTTTATATCTTCGATTGATCACTGGAGTTTAAAGTGTCGAGTTTTAATAATTAAACTTATGTATATGTCTTCGATTAATAACCGAAATTTAAAGTGTCGAGTTTTTGTCATTACACTTATAAGTTAATTTAAAGTATTGAATTTTGGTCACTAATCAAAATACTGGACATTAGTCATTAACTTAACTTTCGTAAGGAATAGTTACGTGACAAATAAATATGCACGTAGCGATACGTCACATTTAACTGATCAATCACGACACACCAAATTGTCAATAAGATTTTTTTAAAAATATTCGATCGGTCACTAAACTTTTAAAAACATATTCGATTATTATTTTGTTATATGCAATTGAAAATTTGGAAAAGTATTTATAAATTCTCAAGTTAATCGTGTCATTTTTACAAGTTTACAAATCAAAATTCAGTGATCACCTTAAGTTTAGTGAAACAATCAATGACATTTTTAAAAGTTTAGTTACTAATCGAAGATGTTTTTAAAATTTTATTACATTGTAATTTGTTGTGTCGTGATTGGTCAATTAAATGTGACGTTGCGCCATGTGTATATTCCGTCTTCCATTTCACCAATTACATTACGAAATTCAATTACTAGCATCTAATATTTTGATAAGTTTAATGGTCAAAACTCGACATTTTTAATTTCACTAAACAGTTGAAGATATAAACATAAGTTTGGCGTTATTGGAATAATTAACTCATAAGTTTAATGATCAAAACTCGACATTTTGAACTTTAATAATCAGTCGAAGACATAAACATAGTTCATTGATTATTGAGAAAATTAAATTATAAGTTTAGTAGCCAAAACTCGACACTTTAAACCTTATTGATTGGTCGAATATATAGGCATAAGTTCAATACTTATTGGTACAATAATTAACTCGTCTTTATTGTGAAATAGACAACATTTAGCCCCCTGTTTGAGATCCATTATAAATAGAAGATAATTATATTGGCACCATAATTTATTAACTATATCCCATTTTAATTGTAATAAGAGCATCTCCAATGACACATTATGCAAGTTAAAAAAGTGTATCAAATCATCAAATTGGACAATGTTAAGTTATATTTTTCTCCAATGCACCCCATATTGGGCTGAGTTGGCAAAAAAATATTAGACATTGTCCAATGCCATGTCTTGGACAATAAAATTAATTACGGCTGTTACCATTTACAGTTAACACCTCATATTTATCCCTCCACTATTTGTGAACCAAAGCAATTTATTATATTATTTTTCAAAAAAAAAAAAAATGAATTTATATTATCAAAAAAATCAACACGTTTTGTTTCAAAGAGTATTTATTTAAGTATTAAATATTTTTATTTTAACTAGTTTAAAAAAAAAAAAAATTATTTTAAATAAATTAATGTCACATAGACATTATTATTGGATTGTGGACATAATGCATTGGAGATATTTTTTTGTCACAATATTTGTTTATTAGACATTAATTAAAAGTCTAATTAATTGTTTTTAAATAATACTTATTTTTTAGCATTAGACAATGTTTTATTGGAGATGATATAATTAACCTAAACTTTTCCTATTTTTACTGCTGCTAAGAACCGCCAATCATTGTTGATGATTTTCCAGTCAAATTCATAAAGAGTTCACAAAATCTCTCTTTCTTTCTACTTTGTATATATATATATAATATCACCACCCTCCGCGTTCTTATCATTTCCAGTTCATACAGTTTTCAACAAAAATAAACTGATATTCTTGAATCTTCTGTAACTTCTTTCTCTGATATAGCGTATTCATTTAGGAGAAATCAGAATCAAGAGAAGAGCCATACACGGCTCTCTGAAATGTATATGATATTCAAGCGCTTGATCATAGGCGGAGAGATTGTTGAAGAAGAAGGAGAGTGGGAAAAGGAAAGATAAGATAAGAAAAACCAACCAAGATCTGTTTATCATATATCTGTTTCATTCAATCCATCAGGTAAAATTCTCATGTTTTACCTTTTTGCTGCAAGATCTATATTTGGTTTTCAAACATTAATCTTCGAGTATGTTTTTTCAGTTGAACTGCTTTGTTTTTATTTCGATTAGTTTTCAACACGCCCTTCACATGTTCGACGAAAAGCCAGACAGGCACACAATTTTCATCAATGAGTAAAATCGAATCTTGAACTAAAAACCTAATCTGAAAGGTTAAGTATACTATATGGAACAAACTTATTTGTTTGAGTTTTGTCTTTAACATTATCTTCTATTCATACATGCTAATTAGAGAAATTAGTTTAAGGGTAACAAATGACCGCTGCTGCAATGTCTGGTATTGAGATTGGTCAAAACTCAGCAACTACAGTGAAGAGAAATGATCTTGAATTTGCAATATGTGAGTGCTGTGGGCTGACAGAGGAGTGCACGCAGGCTTACGTGGCGTGTGTTCAAGAGCGCTACCAGGGACGGTGGATATGTGGGCTGTGCGCCGAGGCGGTGAAGGATGAGATTGTGAGATCAGAGAAAAGGATTGGAAATGAGGAGGCTTTAAATCAGCACATGAGTTTTTGCAAGAAATTTAAGAGTTTAAGGCCACCTAAGAATCCAACTGAGGAACTCATTTCTGCTGTTAAGCAGCTGCTTCTGAGGAGCTTAGACTCGCCTCGGTCAAGCCCAGTGAAGAAAGCAGAAAGCTGTTGTTCTGATATGGATGATTGAATAATTTAGTATGTATTGATACTATATTGTTATTGAATAAAAGTTGGAAGTGTTTGATTCTTAGAAAATTAGCATTGGATAGGAATGTTCATGTCCTATTAATGTTAGTCTGGTTAATGTAATCAATTATTTGGTATTGACAATATTTGATTGAATAAGAAATTAAAGTGTGTGGCAGTTGATGACTATGTAATTTGGCAGCCAAACTCCCCTCCCTCTTTTTATCAAAGGGAAGTGTGCATTTTCAGTAAGAAGTAAATGAAACCTAATTTTTTATTTCTTTTTTGCTTTTCTCTTTTCTTGGCTCAGCAGCTGAGATTGGAAGTATGATGATTAGTCTTTCAAATGGTCTAGTTGCATAATGGAACACTTTTTGGTTTATCTTAGACACTTCCCATTTGTGTTATCAAGTATAAAATCGAGTAACTCTATCGTTATTTAGTCACACCAATGGACGGGAGCATAGCTACTTTTTGTTCTTTACCACCGTTCAGTATTGTGCAGTCCACCGCACCGCACCGAACACGCCACAAGCTTTCACCTTATTCCGGTGCATGCATCTAGCATCCATATCTTTGACGAGAGAAGAATATATGTCCTCAAATCTAATACTCAGCTCTTGTTTGGTTTTCTTTAAAAAACATTTCTTTTTTTTGTAGAGTATTCAGTCTTAATCATTCATTAAAAGTCAAATTCACAATATTTGACTATTTAACCAAATTTTAATAATTCATTCTCCTAAAAATTACTATTCATATCAAAAAAATATTTTTAAACAGTATTAAACACACACTCGATAATGAAACTTATATGAGATTCCAACTTCTTTTCCTTTATTATTACTAGTATTTCATTCGTGCGATTCACGAAAGTTATTATCTGCAATATAAATTTCAATAAGTATTCGTAAAATTTTAGTACTTATACATAATCAACACATATATAAATGTATAAAAAAGAATTCTCTATTACAATAATTATTAAAAAAAAATTTTAAAAAAAAACATAAGTTATTCAAATTATTAAAAAAAATCTTTGAATAGTAATTAAGAATGATTACAAAAATATTAACCATTCTATTAATATTATTAACTAAGAAAAATCAAAGTATTAACTCTTCAATATTAACTTTCGTTCAATAAATTTTTCCATAAATTATTTATAAGCATCACATTTTTTTCAATCCACTTTTTAACAACATATTTTTTCAAAACTATTTTTTAACCACACATTTTACTTTGAAACAAAAAATACAGTTATTGAACAGAGGCTTAATTTATTAATATTAAAGATAACAAATGATTTGACCATTAATAATTAAAATACAATTTAATTATTGATGGCTACACATATGATTTATAATACTAAGAACAACAAATAAATAAAGAATCAATAGTTAAATAATAATTTTAATACTGACAACCAAAAATATTGATTGAACTCATTCAATAATAATAATAATAGACAAATAACAATAACATCATATTAATTATTTAATATAATACTAAAGTATAAAGAATTTAAGAATTAAGTTCTTTCAAACTATCATACTTATATATATAAAGTATAGATTTTTGTATCAGTGCGATGAACTGAAATTACTATCCGCAATATAGATAAGCATTCATAAAATTTAATAATTATACATAATCAACATAAATGTAAAAGATACAAAAATAATTTTTTATTACAACAATTATTAAAATTTAAAAACAATATATATAATCCAAATTATAGGAAACTCCACTGAATGATAAATGCAAATTCTGTAATTTTTTAATTGTATATCATGTTAGATGCAATATTATGAGTACAAATAATTGATGCTTGTTCAAGATATAAATATATTTATTATAATTTCTGCATTTGCATCACATATTTAACTTTTTCTTAATTTTCGTTCAAAAATTACAATAAAACTATAATTACATATTTAATCTTAACTCATCAAATATACGACAATTGAACAGTATTGAAGATCAAGAAATTATTATATCATATAATCTTTGCACAATTATTAAAATTAAAAATTATTAAAAAATATTAACCATTGTTTAGTATTTACTATTCACCATAAAATAATATTAGTACTTATATGTATACATATACATGTATATGTATGTATATATATATATATATATATATATATATATATATATATATATATATATATATATATAAAAGGCAATAAATACATTTACATCTATTCAGATTTTGCATTCACACTAATTCACTATTCTCCCTTTGTATACACTAGTATTTCTTTCGTGTGATGCACTGAAGTATCCTATTCAACAATATCGATTTCGATAAGTATCTATAAAATTTTAAAGCTTATACATGATTTTTTCCGTTATACAAAATGCATAAAAATAATATTATATTAAAATAATTATTAAAATTTTAAAAACAATAAAACTACTTCAAATTATAATAGATTCTTTGAATAATAAAAGTCAATTTATCTATTTAAATAATAAATGGCTATTAATTTTTTCACTATAAAATGAAGTTATTCGTAAAAAAAAAATTGATATTGTTTTTATCGAAAATAATAGATATTTGCATATGGTTTTGAGTTACTTCATTTTTAAAAAATAATTGATATTAAACGATTATTAATTAACAACAATAACTGTAAACTCCTTTTTAATAGAAATTTTGGAAGCAAAACATGTCTTTCATTATATCATTGAAAATTACTTAATTATTATTACTTTTAATTATTATTTTTTGAACATGTATACAAAAAAATCCAAATCTCAACCCAACCCACCTATAAACTCGAACTCAAGTGTTTTATCTGGTAAGGGGTGTCTTGGGGCTAACCTACCCCTTACTTTCAATCATTAATTATCATTCATTTTCTTTTCACGAAATTCAAAATTTAGTTAAACGGACACTTGTTAAGTATTAAAATTAACCATCCTTAATAATTTCAATTTCAATATTTCTCATTGCAATAAACGCGTCATTAAATGCAATCAACACATCATCTATAACAGTGATGTAATTAACTATTTTGTATGAGATTTACAAAATATATTATATTATTTTCTTAAAATCTTACAATATGCATTTTAATTTAATAAGTTAAGAACGTAATAGAAAATGTAGAAAAAAATCATTTCTCTTTCAACGTTATTAAGAAAGATATAAATTCCTATTTATTATATGTTAATTAATATATTTTTCCAATAAAAAAATAAATCATATAAAATAAATTAATATTAGTTAATAGATTTTTAGCTAAAATCTTTGTTAATTTTAAGTTGTGATAAAAATCGTAACTTAAAAAATTGTCAAGAATGTACACATAATTTATTCTGGAATGTTTTTCTTTATATATTAAAGGGATGAGTAAAAATTTATATATTCTTATTAATAATAATAATAATAATAATAATAATATATAGACATTTTACATTCACACTTGTCAACTATTCTTATTTGCATTTACACTTGTCAAACCAGTTTCATAAATTTGACATTCACACTTAGCAACTATCCTCTTTTTATATATAGTATAAATATAGATATAGATTATTATCATTATTATACAATTCACCTTACGAATACGAAAAAATCCAAATATATTCAACCCTGCATGCATCTAACTCGTATAATATCTTGAGGAGAAAGAGTTGGTGGGAGGTTCCTTGCACAATCCATAGTTTATTCCTTCACAAGTAGCACGGCTTAGCTGTGACCGAAAGAGAATATAACTGAAGAAAAATGAAACGTAGAAATATAAGCAGCCCGCCTCAAATAAAATTCTAAATCAAGTCACTTTCATGCACAATTACGATGAATATTCCACAGAATTAAGAACAGAGAAATCTTCTCCCCAGGTTTCCGGGTCCATGCGGAAGACATCTGATTAGTTGTTTATTTCTCAATTTGTATAATAGACAGATCATTAAAAAAAAGGTGAAGCCCTCACTTTGAGGGGCCGCGTGCCCTGCCCTGGACCTTAATGGAGAATGTAAATTGCGGGATATACTTCAACTCAGTGACGGACTCGGAGTGTTTGTACTAGTGGGGCACGCGGATGGTACGGGGGTTCGAGAGCAGCGCCCCCGGAATTTTTTTTTGGTGAGAAGAGATCGAAAAATGAAAAAGTACTTGAAAATATTCGATCCCCCAAACAAATAAATAATTATATTAACTTTGTACACTTATAATATAATTAGCATAAATCACACTGCCCACAAACATTTTCTTTGGTAAGAAAAGACCGAAAAATGAAAAAGTACTTGAAAATATTCAATCCACGAACAAATAAATAATTATATTAACCTTCCACACTTATAATATAATTAGCATAAATCACATCCCCCACCACCCACGGCTTCACTTCCATAGGTGCACTATTTTTATAAAAAAAAAGAAATTATATGTAATGTATCATCTTCAAAGTGCTGAGTCCTGAATGCACAGGTGCACTATTATATTTATATCTTAATAAATCAAGTTTGAAGATTAAAACAAAAAAGTTACCTTACCTACCAAGTTTTGCAGTCAGGCAGATGCAGAAGAAGAAGAAGAAGCAAAAAAAAAAAAATCAAATTTTTACTGGGGAAAGTGTCCCAGCAGGCCCCACCGTGGGTCCGCCAGTGCTTCAACTGGTCAGGGATTGAGAGTTTAGCCACTAATCAAATTCACAAGGAAGTTAAGTCCAACGTGTTGCTGTCAGGACTCAAACTCTCCACCCTGTGAATTGTCAGCGGAATTGACATTATATTCCCTCAATCTTTGTCAGTTGAGCTGTGCCCCGAGGCAATAGACAGATCATTGACTCCACTTGTTGGGGGATAAGTCACACACTCCTAATAACATGAAATGCAGAAGCTACTGTCGTAGAATTGAAGAGATAAAAGTACAAAAAGGGCTTAAAATTCATTGTTAGTCACCGAAATTATAGTAGTTTCACTTTTATTTTTGGTTCTACATTATATTTGATAGAAGAACCTTATATAATAAGAGGAAAGGACAAATTTCGTACGAAGGTGTTGGAATGAGAGTGTAAATGTCAAATTCGAAAGGATATTGACTATTCGCACAACCCTCTTAACTAGTTTTCTATACATAATTTGTGATGTATTTATTAAATTATTCCAAAAAAAATTAATAACAATTATTATAAAATGTTGAAATGAGTATTTTGGAAATTACAATAATTGGACAGTGAAGTGAAAAAATCATTTTTAAAAACAAAATAATTTCATATTTTAGTTCATAGTATACTTCATAGTTTGATTTTCAACAAAACTCTTTCGATTGTTCAAATATATTTTAGATCTAATCAATTTGATACTTAATAGCAGTCCTCATGGGAACGATAATTCGGACTTTTAAATCTACTTTATTATTTTTCACGATCCGTACACTTGTGGAGTATTTTTGCACAACGCATTTAGAGTGAACAAAATCATATCATGTTATATAGAATGAAATTTCAACTGAAAACTCCTAGATTTTAGCGCATGGACTTACCATTTACAGTTCATACATGACTTTACCATATCCATTCTTTACAGAGTTTGTCATTCCATGATGCTACGAAGTACGAATTAATGCATTGGTTGATTACCACTCTCGCTATTTCACTTGGAAATTTCAAATTAGTAGTAGAAAAAGAAGAATCACATAGAAAGCTTCACTCTATCACGTATTTTGAGAGTGAGAGAGAGAGAGAGCATCTAACCCTTTATATAGCAATTCTTTAAACCGTTGAAAGAAAAGTCAATAATATTGATTGTTGTGTTCTTAATTTCCAGTGAATAAATTTATATTGTTTTTAGCATTAGTAGAATTTAATACTTCCTTATTGTTGGTTTCTAATTTTTTATTTGCTTTTTGGTTATGTAATTTTTTGTTTATGATTTGATGACATACTTGAAATGTATAACGAAAGTGTCGAAATATGTATTTGATGACATTTTATTTATTCTGTTTCTGCTGTATATGAGGAATATATTTGTATTGTCACAATTTAGCGAAAAATGTTATAAGTGAAATCGAAACCAATTGTTTGTGTTCGAATTCAGGTTCAATTCCTGTAATTTCATGTACTCCAATAGTTTCTTTTATGAAATATTTAAAGTGTAATGAGCGATTTCAGATATTGAAATATATGTACGACTCATCCAATGCTCAATCCTAAATCAACAAGAAAATCATTCTTCATTTTATCACAAATTATCATATTGACATGTTTCATTGGGAATGCATGAAAATTCGAAGTATACAAGCTTAATGAAATGCTTCAAGATAAAATTTCAATTAACTATAGAAAACAATCTCTTAACCTCAAAAAAACATAGTGGAGCTTTTACTTAAGAAGGAAAAAGAAAAAGAAAAAGAAAATAGCAAAAAAGTGTCAAATATCAAGATAGATGAATTATAAACACTTGTAGAAGAAGAAGAGGTACCATTTGGTCTCTAAAAGCTCCACTCTCAGTCTCGTGAAGATAAAATTATTTTTTTTTCACATAAATTAAGAAAATATAATTAATATAGTTGAAAATATATTATATCTCTATATTAAACAATGAAATAAATATATATGACTAGTTTATATTTGTGATAACAATGGACATTAAATAAGGTAAATTAGGTAAAAATATTTAGATTTTTAATCAGGAGAGTGACCTATAATTTGAGGTGGAGAAATGAGGAATACAAGTCAATCTTGTCGGGGTGGAGGAAGTAATAAGTAACAAATCACATAAGCACGCAGGGAATGGGGTGATTTAAAGTTTAGATATGTATTTATTTATTCCTTGATTTTACATAATCATCAATATTGATGAAATCTTAGCAGCATAGAAAATTGCAGAATGCAATATAGTTCAAGAAAGCTTGAATATTAGAAAATAAATTGCAGAAATTTTTCTTTCTATCTGTATTTTCAAAGTATTTAAAAACATGTTTTTAAATAATAAAATTCCTCAAATCAATTTTTAATCATACATATTTTCTCTCTTCATTTCTCAGTCACATATTTTTACCTCGAAAATATAAAAAAACAAGTTCTTAAACACAAATATTTTAACAAACAGAATGGGACGAAGCAAGGAATTAACGTCAGTGGGGGCAAAAAAATTTCCGAGGTGGGAGGGGGCTGAAGGGGGTTAAGGGGCAATGAAAATTTTTCCCTGAGAAAAAATTAAAGTAAAGTGAAGTTTAATTTCATAAATGATAAGTAAACAAATTCTAGCTTACAAGTAACAAATAAAACTTCAATTTCTCAAAAACTAAGTATTAAAAAATTAACTTCACAAATCATAAATCTCAAATTAAATCAATTTCACAAGCCATTCGAGTATGGAGCTATGGAGTATGACTAAAAATTAATTGAAGTCAAATAATTTTGAAATTTTTTTAAGCCAAATTATTTGAACAGAGAAGTGGATTGACCCAAATATGTGAACTCAATTTTTTTCAGTGGCGACCAAGGACCCCACTGGTCCTTAACTAAATCCGTTTCTAAACAATCTCGCTACAAAGCATTCCAAACACACATTTTTCATCTCCTCTATCGTGGTCATCAGTGCACATCCCAATCGACAAATGTTGGAATCCACTAATGTGACAGCATAGAGGTTGCATATTCAAATTCTTACAGGTTCAAATTTGCTATGCAGTCCAGTGATTGGTACCCAAACTCTGATCAATTTGAGACATAACATTCGATTAGATATAGCAAAAAAAATCCGACCCGCCCAGCAGGTCGGCGGGTCCGGGATGGGTTTCATCGCCCCGCCCTTGATATATTATTTAAAATAATATATTAAGGAAAAAATAGTAAAAAGGGTCGAAAAAAGAAATTAAACGGGCGGCAAAGCTAACTTGCCTTGAACCTGAAATTTGCGGGGTGGATTTGGGATTAAAAAAATTTTGCGGGTCGGGGCACGAGTCGACGTGGACCCATCTCGTTGTCATCACTACTTATGATTTACATTCTCCATCAATCCACAGGGCAAGGGCGACGAGGACGCCTAAGGTTGGTGTTGAACCTTTTTTCATCTCTATCATTTTTCTTCATAGTATTGTCCAAACTCGACAGTGGTATGGTACTAAAATGTATAAAATAAAATAAAAATGAGTTGAAGTAATAGTTATGTGACGTTAGGTACGGCAGACCATGCTTGTTGGCAGGTAGCAGGATAGTCACATTTTTCAGATTATTTGGAGGGTGTAGCTCACACCTTAGGGACCCTCACATGTCCTGACTTTGGTGAAAGAGGCAAATCACAAGATATGCCTCCAAGGATGCAGGATGGGAGACTTGCCTTTTAACTTCGCTTATCAAGGGCCTCATCCATTTTTCAGGATTCGAACCCTCACCACGACAGCTGTAAACTAGGTTAGAGACTTTCCATCTTCCATTCTCATCAATTGGAGATGTGCCCTGAGGGCCATTTTCCAGATTATTTAACTAAATGCAATTCCAAACTTTAAAAGAAAGGTTGAACTCAAACTTAGACGCTCTCACCGTCCTTGCTTTAAAAATTGGTGGAAGACGTAAATTGCAGGTTATGTCCCAAGTTGGTTAGGGTCTAGATGCTATTCACTGATTTGACAAAGTATCAACAAATTCAAACATGTGAAGATTTGAACCTGCGACATTTACGTTGTAAATATTTGTGGATTCCCAACTTATATCAATTCCAAATTTCAAATTATTACAAGTGGAATGAATGAGTAGTACAATGTTTTCTATTTTTAGAATGGATGGGAGTACAAGGCACATTATTTTAAAAATGATAAAGAAAACAATCTTAATTTTAAGCGCGATGCATTTAGAGCTTGTTTTGTAGTTGGGGATTTTTTCAATTTTCCTCTTACACCTAACGTACTTTTAATATGTTAAAATGTATAGTTACAAAAATAATTAGCTTTTGTTTGATGGAAATAAAAATCAAATATTTTGAAAATTTTGATAAATAGTGGAATACGATTCCAAGAAAAATACTTTTAAGAAATTGATATCTCGCGTCAAGCGTACGAGATCAATTCACTTCACTTTTACACTAAGCACATCTGGTAAATCTTGAAACGTACGATAATATATGAAGCGAAGGCAAAGGGTAGTACATACACATCGACGAGCGTTGTACTGTAATATATGAACGGGCCCACCCCAAATTCTTCTTCCTCCTCTAGTCTTTATCTTTACCACAAAAGCAAGAAAATTAGCCAACAAACCCACAATTCTTGAATTGGGAAAAAAAAAAAAATTCAAATCTTGGATCAAAATGATGCATATGACCTTTTATTGGGGAAAACGAGTGACAATCTTGTTTGATTCTTGGAAAACAGATTCATGGATCGGATATATTATTTCCCTTCTTGCATGCTTTCTTTTCTCCGTTTTCTACCAGTACATGGAAGACCGGCGGCTGAAATTTAAGCTCCTCTCTTTTAACACCAAAAACTCCTCCTCCGGAGGCGACGGCGGAGGTGTCAATAGCACTTTACTTTCCTCAAAGTCTGGTGGTGGGAAATGGAGTGCATCAAGGTTTGCTGGAGCGATTATGTTCGGAGTGAGCTCAACCATTGGCTACTTTTTGATGCTGGCAATCATGTCCTTCAATGGTGGGGTGTTTATTGCGGTGGTTTTGGGGCTGGCGGTTGGGTACTTGGTTTTTAGGAGTGGTGGTGATGGGGAGGAGGTTGTGTTGGCTGATAATCCGTGTGCTTGTTCTTGATTAAAATCTTGAAAATTCATGATCTGATGTTTTTAGATGTCATTAATATCATATGTACTATCTGAATACATCTTTTAAATAGTTTATTTCCATTTTTATGATTGGATTAGAGGTTCGATTGATCTTTTTGGTTGGGTAGTACACGACCACAACGTAATTTTTGAAAAATGTAGGTAAGAAATGTAATAAAAATGCTATATTAAAATTAGTTATTTATTTAAATGTAATATTTAATTTAAAAAATTATTTAATGTAATTTTAATAATAAGAATACTGTAATCAAATAATAATAAAAAATATTATAATCAAATTTATTCAAATACATTATCGCTATCAATATATCTATAAAGACCGAACAAGCGCAAAGCTTTCCTAATGCTTATGTTGGCAATCCACTATCAACAAGATGAATGACGTGGATTGGCCTCCATCTATGGTTTATCGAAAGATTGGTTTGTGATATTAATTGTTTCAATATCTTCAAAATAATCAAATTGACCTTAAGCTATATCTCACATTTTAGTTTCTAGCTAGACATAGTATCATTGACTTTTTTTTTTTTTTTGATAGAAGACGTAAGTTAATGTGAACTAAAAATTAAATCTTAAAAAACGTTTTAGTGTTAATTTATTTCTCTTCATCGAATGAATAAAAGAACATGTACTCCAATTTCATTCAGGACACAATGAAGAACTTGGTTGTCCTAGTATATTGAAAGCTATGCCTTGAAGTAAAGATGCACTTGAATCATGAGTAGCCCACCAACCTATTCATAGTGTAAATTTTTCCGCATAAAGATTTCTAAAAAGTCCCAAGAAGCTTCCTAAGGCTAAAAGTTTCCTAAAATTTCCATAGAGTTTATAAAATTCATTAAAAAATAGGAAACTTTTTTTGAATTTCCGTAGAATGTCCAAGAGTTTTCAACTTTTAGAAATATTTTCTAAACGAAACGCTTGGTTCGTAAAAGTTTCCATGATTCCTCGCCTTTCGGGTTAGTTTTAATAACACTCTCCAGAGTTCGTTAAGAATTTTAAAGGTGCATTAGTTTATGATATTAATCTTTTCTTGCTTATAGTCCTCCCCACAGGGGCCTTCAACGGGGCAAGATGTTCGCTAGAAACACACTGCAAGTGCACGAATCGCATACAAGTGATAGTGGACTAAAACACACACAATAAAGATTTGTTTGGGAATATTCTCGTACTAGAATTAAAGTTGCAATTGTAAATAAATAACTAGAAAAATAGTAATGAATAGATGATGAAGGAGTGTTGGGATTCTTGATTCCACTTGACCATTACCTAATTGAATTATCACAAGCAAATAGAAATGCAATTCATTAATCATGTTAGACCCGATTTTTCAAACTTAGCCAATTACCTCTCTCGAGTGAAATCAACCCTAATTAGTGGCATTAACCTACTATATCTCTATGTCGATTAAAAACACACCAATTGCATTAAACCTTTGTGAAAATAACTCAATGGGTCATCTAGGGTTTTATGTATATCTCTATCCTAAATAAGAACCTAGAGCAAATATTATATTGATCTAGAATACACAACAATTTCTCAATAATTGCACATCTCATGAAACCTAAGCATAAATGTGGCCACAATAAATGCTAGTCAATAAATACAACAATAAATGTACAAGATAATAAAAAGCTTAAATTCTTAATACAAGCATCAATGTCAACTAAGTTAGGTCAAGCTTCATCAATCATCACAATACTAAATAACTTAGCCCATAGTGAAATAACAATAAAATTCAAGAATTAAATGCATTATTTCAACTACAAAGTAAAGTAAATAAAGAAATATGAAGATTAAGCAATAATACTTCCCTTCACCAATGATTCTTGCTTCAAAATATCACTATTCTTCCACAATAATGTTGGTATTTCTCCCCAAATCAATATTCATCAACAAAACTATACACTATCAAGAGAAATTACAAGATGAAAATGAGATAAAAAAAATAGAGAAAGAGAGAGCTAGGGTTTTCTTGACTTCAAAAAGGGGTGAAGAATGATCCAAAACTAAGCAAAAATCACTTAAATACCCACAAAATCGCGTAGATCCGCGAATATAGCTTTTGGGCCGAACTGGGTCGCACCGGGTCGGCCCAGATTATCGCTCCATTTTATGACCACGTGATCGCGTGACAGAGTACCTCGCGATCGCGTGGTTGAGGTGAAAAACTCTCGGGTTAAGTTTATGCCTGACTTCGCGAACGCGACATGTGCATAACCACGCGATCGCGTGGTTGACCTGAGTGATGTTTTGCAGCTTGATCCTCTTTTGATGATTTGCAATTGGGTCCTCCAACTTTCAATGTAGATCAACTTGGTCCCCAAACTTTGACTCTTTGATGGATTTGACTCTTTTCTCCTCAATTTCTTCAAGTATTCATCCATTTAGCTTCTTTCTTGTGCTTTCTCCATGAAGTTGATTGTTAAACCTATTTAACCACAAAATATGCACAATTAAGTAGGTATTTGTCCAAATTACTCCAAAAGTATTACTAAAAATATATGAAATATGCATGTAAAATGCACTCAACAAATACCCCCAAACTTAAACTCTTACTCGTCCCGAGCAAGAATATTCACATGCATCTACAAAAAATAATGACAATATGATCAACAATGCTAGATAGTTCGCAATTTTCCATGAGTGTGAAATTGCATAATTAATTCACAATTATGTTCCCAAATAATGTTACAAAAAATGAGTTTGACTTATCCGATGTTCGATCGGTGCGTGTGCATAGTCACTGTCAATCGTCAATAAGATTCAAGAATGTTGATGAGTAAAGAGTTTTCAAATCAAACTAACCCACCATTAGTGGTCAATTCTTTCCTTTCCCACTCTTGACATTCATCCCCCAATGAGTAATTTTCTTTCCACTCTCGGGATGCAATTCTAGAGGGTACTCTCAAATCACTCTTTCTTTTTCCACTCTAGTATGGGTGTGTTTTACCGACAACCTAGAAATGCAGTGACTCTCCACTAATGAGTGCTTCGACATTCAAGTTTATACTAAGCAATTCAAACCCACTATTCATCTAAGCCCTTATGCAAATACAAATGCATGATTTCTAACAACTAATATAATGTTTGCTTGTGACTTCCCCACTCCCTTAAGCTTTTCTAATTGACCCATGTAGCAATTTTTAGGTCGACAGCTCCCCGATTTTTTTTTAGATCAAAGGGTACCAGGTTTCAAAATACCCCTACGGACTTATTCACTCGAGTCAAAAAGGCTACGAAGTGGGGTAGGCTTATTAAGCGAATGCAATAATAATGTGCTTTTTTTTTTCAAGTGTGTGTGTGAGTACCCTACTCATTAAGCTTTCTAATTAACCCATGTAGTGAGCTTTCGGCCGGTGACTCCCAAGTTTCAAGATACTCCTACGGGTTTAATAACTCGAGTCAAAAAGGCTTCGAGATAGGGCAATGCAATGCAACAATTAAAATGGGTTTAGAACTCTAGCATATGGTCATTACTTGGCGAAAGATACTCCACACAAAAATTTACTTCCACATGCATGGAATCACCACACGTCTAGGCCGTCTCCTTTACCGGGTCGACCACCCCCAAACTTGTCTTACATTAGGATCAAGAGATTTAGAGCATTAGGAAACATTTGATAGGTTGATACAAATAAATAATACAAGCTCACAACCTATTTCATCTACTCCATTAACCTCTTCGCCATTCAACAATTCCCAAACTCACCGACAATTAAACATGACTATTGCTCAATGTACATATGATCTTACATGGATAAGCATTTAAAGAAAGTAGTACAAGTAGCACATTTGGTCATAACTCATGAATTAACAACAATTTCAAACATCAAAGTCTTATAAGTCGGCAAAGCTATCTAGCATGTCAATATTCTCAACAAAATAAACAATTTCAACCATCAAGACATCAAGGGCCGGCAAGGCAATGCAAAATGTTCATAAAGCAACATGATCCCAACACCCCCAAACTTAAATCAAACATTGTCCTCAATGTTGACAATGGCATAATAACAAGAAAGGGATGGGTGATGGAACTTCCCCGGATTGATGCATGTATGATGTTCCAAATTGACCTAAGCTTTGATTCTCTTGCTACGCAAATCTCCCCCAAACTTGTTGAGGACAAGGTTGCTTAGGATTTCAAGAAAATTTCGAACCTACAAAAGTTGGTGATTAACCAAGTTAGACATAATAAAAATACAATAATTAAATATCAACAAGTAATTAGACGAGTAGAAATTTGGGTTGCCTCCCAAAAAGCGCTTGGTTAAAGTCGTAAGCTCGACTTTTTTATACAATTACTTCGGGTTCGCAAGAGGGATGGATGACTTCTCTTTTTCATAATTACCCCCCAAGTATGGCTTCAAGCGTTGCCCATTTACTTTGAAGTTCCCTTTACTTCCATGATAAAGTTCGACCGCTCCATGTGGGAAGATTTGAGCAATGGTGAAAGGTCCCGACCATCTAGAGCGGAGTTTACCGGGGAACAATCGAAGTCTTGAGTTGTAGAGATGTACTTGTTGCCCAACTTAGAAGTCTCGCTTCACAATGTTCTTGTCATGCCATCTCTTTGTCTTCTCTTTGTAAATCCAGCATTTTCATATGATTCAAGGCGGAATTCATCAAGCTCATTGAGTTGGAGTAATCTTTTTTCACCGGCCAACTCCATATCAAAATTCAAGAATTTTGTTGCCCAATATGCTCGGTGCTCAAGCTCAACCTGGAGATGACATGCTTTACCAAATAAGAGTCGAAATGGAGACATACCAATGGGGGTCTTGAAAGCGGTGCGGTATGCCCATAATGCATCATCCAATTTCTTGGACCAATCTTTCCTCGAGGCATTCACCGTCACTTCAAGGATCTTTTTCAATTCTCTATTTGAAATTTCAACCTGCCCACTTGTTTGCGGATGATAAGGAGTAGATATTCGATGTTTGACTCCATACTTGGTCAGAAGTGAGTCGAAGAGGCGGTTACAAAAGTGTTTTCCTCCACTAATGATAGCTCGAGGGGTGCCATAACGAGTAAAAATATTTTTCTTTACAAAATTCACCACCACCCGGCATCATTTGTGGGGAGTGTCACTGCTTCTACCCACTTGGACACATAGTCTACCGCAACTAAGATGTATTGATTAGAAAAGGACGATGGAAAAGGTCCCATGAAATCAATACCCCAAACATCGAATATCTTCACTTCTAAAATAGAATTTAAGGGCATTTCATTTCGGTTAGAGATATTACCCAAGCGTTGGCATCGGTCACATTTGGACACAAGTGTGTGAGCATCCTTGAACAAAGTGGGCCAATAAAATCCCAACTGAAGAACCTTTGATGCAGTTTTCACGGCACCAAAATGGCCTCCATAAGGCGATGAGTGACATTGCTCAAGAATCTTCTCCATCTCCTCCTCGGGCACACACCTTCTCATGATTTGATCCGAACCCCTTTTGAACAACAACGAGTCATCCCAAAAATAGTGCTTGATATCCGCAAAGAACTTCTTCCGTTGTTGATAAGAGCGGTCTGGGCGAGTGATGCCACTTGCAAGAAAGTTCACATGGTCCGCATACCATGGCACACTATCAGCTTGTAGAAGATCCATGATTTGGAAAATTTGCTCATCCGGAAATACTTCACTTATCTCTTCATCCAAAATTTCCTCGGTTTGCTCAAGTCTAGATAAGTGATCGGCTACAAGATTCTCCGTTCCCTTCTTGTCACGAATCTCCAAATCAAACTCTTGGAGGAGAATAACCCATCTAATTAACCGCGGCTTGGCATCCTTCTTTGCCAACAAATACTTCTGGGCCGAGTGGTCGGTATACACAATCACCTTGGAGCCAATAAGATATGATCGAAACTTATCAAAGGCAAAAACCACCGCTAACATTTCCTTCTCAGTAGTAGCATAATTCAATTGAGCATCGGTCAATGTTCTACTAGCATAGTAGATGACATGCAAGATTTTGTCCTTCCTTTGCCCCAACACCGCCCCCACGGCATAGTCACTTGCATCACACATGAGCTCAAAAGGTAAATTCCAATCCGGAGCCATAATAATAGGTGCAGTGATAAGTTTCTCTTTAAGAGTGTTAAAAGCTCGAAGACACTCTTTAGAGAAATCAAATGTTGCACTCTTCTCAAGTAATGAACATAGTGGCTTCGTGGTTTTTGAGAAATCTTTGATAAATCTCCTGTAAAATCTCGCATGCCCCAAGAAGCTTCTTATGCCCTTTACCGAGGTTGGGGGAGGTAATTTTTCAATAACTTGAATTTTTGCCTTATCAACCTCAATCCCCTCACTTGAAATTCGGTGCCCAAGAACTATCCCCTCTCGAGCCATGAAATGACATTTTTCCCAATTCAAAACCAAATTGGTATCCTCACATCTTTTTAGCACCATTCTAAAATTATTCAAACAATCATCAAATGAAGTACCAAAAACTGAGAAGTCATCCATAAATACCTCAATAAATTTCTCCACCATGTCGGAGAAGATAGCCATCATGCACCGTTGGAAAGTGGCGGGGGCATTGTAGAGACCGAAGGGCATCCTCCTATATGCAAAAGTTCCATATGGACATGTGAATGTTGTCTTTTCTTGATCCTCCGGGGCTATAGGAATTTGATTATAGCCCGAATACCCATCTAGGAAGCAATAATGAGAGTGACCCGCCAATCGCTCAAGCATTTGATCGATGAATGGAAGGGGAAAATGATCATTCCTAGTAGCATTGTTGAGCTTGCGATAATCAATGCAAACTCTCCACCCCGTCACTGGCCTTGTTGAAATAAGCTTGTTATTTTCATTTTCCACCACGGTAACACCTCCTTTCTTTGGCACTACCTGCACCGGGCTCACCCATGCACTATCCGAGATTGGATAGATAATACCTGCATCAAGCCACTTCACCACTTCGGCTCTTACCACTTCCTTCATGTTCGGATATAACCGACGTTGATGCTCCACCGAAGGTTTAAAATCATCTTCCATAAGAATTTTGTGCAAGCATAATGAAGGGAAAATAGCTCGAATATCCGAGATGGTCCATCCAATAGCCTCCTTGTGCTCCCTCAATACCCGAAGCAATTTATCTTCCTCCACTTCATTCAATAAATTCGAAATAATGACCGGAAGGGTAGAAGATTCCCCCAAGTAAGCATACCTCAAATGAGAAGGAAGAGGATTCTGCTCGAGGGTAGGTGCCTTCTTGAGAGATGGTAGGGGTGGTGAAGAACTCTTTTTCAACTCCTCAAAGTAGGGGGCCCTCTTGTGTTGATATTGTGGTGATGCCTCCAAATAATGAGCCATTTGTTCAACTTCATGATCATCATCCTCAATAGTCAAAGAGTAGGCAATGCAAGACTCCAATGGATCCTTATAAATCCCACGGTTGAAGGAGTTTACCACTAGATGATCAATTACATCCACCCGAAAGCATGAATTTGACTCCGAAGGATATTTAATGGCCTTCAACACATTGAAGGTGACTTGCTCATCTTGCACCCTCAAAATCAATTACCCTTCTTGCACATCAATAAGTGCTCTCCCGGTTGCTAGAAATGGTATTCCCAATATAATTGGAATGTCATGATCTTCCTCCATGTCTAGAATAATGAAATCCACCGAAAAGATGAATTTATCCACCTTCACAAGAACATCCTCAATGATCCCCCGAGGATATTTGATGGACCTATCCGCCAATTGTAGAGACACGGTGGTTGTTTTAGCTTCCCCCAATTCTAATTTCCTGAAAATGGACAAAGGCATTAAATTAATGCTAGCACCAAGATCACATAAGGCTTTACTAAAATTGACATCACCAATAGTGCATGGAATAGTAAAACTCCCTGAATCTTTAATTTTTGGAGGAAGCTTGTTTGGAATGATGGCACTACATTCCTCAGTTAGCATCACCGTCTCATGCTCTTCAAGCCTTCTTTTGTTGGATAGAATATCCTTCATGAACTTGGCATAGGTTGGCATTTGAGCTAATGCATCGGCGAAAGGAATGTTGATGTGTAGCTTCTTGAACACTTCCAAAAATTTTCCAAATTGATTTTCGAGCTTTTGATTTTGCAACCTTTAAGGAAAGGGAATAAGAGGCACATAAGCCTTGATCGGTGTTGGGGCCTTTGATGTGGATGCTTCCGGCTCACTTTCCTTTGGCACTTCAACAATTTTTCGGATACTTGAATAGGCTCATTTTCTTCAATGGGAGCCTTGTTTGATTGAGTTGTTGGTTGTGGGGCCGTGATCTCGGGCAATTGCACTCCGCTCCTTGTTGTAATAGCTTGAACATTCTCCCTATGATTTGTCTCGGTGTTGCTAGGCAAAGCTCCTTATTGCCTTTCCGAGAGAAGTTTAGCTATTTGACCCACTTGCTTCTCCAAATTTTTCAAAGAGGCATCATTGCGTTCTTGATATTGAAATTGATGATTTGCTAGCTTGGAGATAGCCTCTTCCCATCCCTCTTTCTTCTCTTGTGGTTTTGGATTCAACACATTGTGATTGTTTCCATAAGATAGATTAGGATGATTTCTCCAACCAGGATTGTATGTGGGAGCATATGGATTGAATCCTTGGCGTTGGAAATTTTGAGCATAAGCAACTTGCTCGGTAGATGAAGAACCACTTGCCACCAATGGACACATAGAGCTTTGATGATTAGCCCCCACATATATCACATACCGGAGGGACTTGAACCATGTTGACGGACCGAGAGGTTGAAGTAGATAACCCTTCCACTTTCTTGGCTAAGGAATCAATCTTTGACAAGAAAAGTGCATAATCGTCACCCCCTCGTGCACCACTAGAACTCCTTGGTGCACTTCTATCCGGCCACATTGCACTTTGTTCACTCATGATCTCAAAAAAATCATAAGCCTCTCGAATGCTCTTTGTCTTGATGGGCCCATTAGAGGATAAATCCACATTTGAACGGCAAGGAGGAGTTAACCCGACATAGAAGTGGTTGACTTCTTGCCCCAATGTAATCCCATGATTCAGGCACTTCCTAAGCATATCCTTGAATCTCTCCCAAGCTTCATGAAAGCTCTCCATCTCGAATTCTTGAAATGTAGTAATTTCATGCTTGAGTTTGGAAACTCTAGATGGTGGGAAAAAATTTGTAGTGAACCTTTGGACAAACTCCACCCAAGTCGTGATGCTCCCCGAAGGCAAAGTGTCAAGCCATTATCTTACTTTATCTTTCAATGTATGTACAAATAACCTCATCCGGATTGCCTCCACATTCACACCCTCATATTTGAAGTTGCTACAAATCTCTAGGAACCGTACCACATGGGCATGTGGATTTTCATCGGTCCTCCCATAGAACGAGATGGTGTTGGAGAATAAATTGATGACATCCGGCCGAAGTTGGAAATTTGGATGATTGTAGGAGGGATAGACGATGCTTGATTGATTCTCGACAATAGGAGGATTCATGAAATCTCCAAAAAGCATGTCTTCTTCATTAACAACGGGCTCTTGAGCTCTAGCCGCTTGAGGAACAAAACCGGGTGGGATTCCACCCCTTGGAGGAATTGCAGCTGGAGCATTAAGCTCGATGTTAACTCTTTCTCCTTCCATCCCAGTAAGAAGTTGTCTCCTAACTTCCCGTTGTTCCCTTAACCTTCGTCGAAAAGTCCCCTCGATATCCGGATCTATTTCAACTATATCAATACTTCTACTTCGACGCATGCACAATTAACAACCTAAAACAACACAAGAAATTAGAAGATTTCTTACCCAAAACAAAACAAAAGAAAATTTGTACAAGAAATAAAAGTAACTACTAGTCAAAACTAATATCAACTAAAATGTAACTTGAATAGAAACAATCTCCGGAAACGGCGCCAAAAACTTGTTCGCTAGAAACACACCGCAAGTGCACGAGTCGCATACAAGTGGTAGTGGACTAATTGAGTCCGGTTTATCGGTCCCACAAGGATTGTCTATTTCAACTACACTCTAGTATAATTAATTTTAGCAAGAAACACACACAATAAAGATTTGTTTGGGAATATTCTCGTACTAGAATTAAAGTTGCAATTGTAAATAAATAACTAGAAAAATGGTGATGAATAGATGATGAAGGAGTGTTGGGATTCTTGATTCCACTTGACCATTACCTAATCAAATTATCACAAGCAAATAGAAATGAAATTCATTAATCATGTTAGACCCGATTTCCAAGCTTAGCCAATTACCTCTCTCGAGTGAAATCAACCCTAATTAATGGCATTAACCTACTATATCTCTATGTCGATTAAAAACACACCAATTACATTAAACCTTTGTGAAAATAACTCAATTGATCATTTAGGGTTTTAGATATATCTCTATCCTAAACAAGAACCTAGAGCAAATATTGTATTGATCTAGAATACACAACAATTTCTCAATAATTGCACATCCCATGAAACCTAAGCATAAATGTGGCCACAATAAATGCACAAGATAATAAAAAGCTTAAATTCTTAATACAAGCATCAATGTCAACTAAGCTAGGTCAAGCTTCATCAATCATCCCAACACTAAATAACTTAGCCCATAGTGAAATAACAATAAAATTCAAGAATTAAATGCATTATTTAAACTACAAAGTAAAGTAAATAAAGAAATATATAGATTAGTGAAATAATAATAAAATTCAAGAATTAAGTGCATTATTTCAACTACAAAGTAAAGTAAATAAAGAAATATGAAGATTAAGCAATAATACTCCCCTTCACAAATGATTATTGCTTCAAAATATCACCACTATTCTTCCACAATAATGTTAGTATTTCTCCCCAAATTAATATTCATCAACAAAACTATACACTATCAAGAGAAATTACAAGATGAAAATGAGATTAAAAAAAATAGAGAAAGAGAGAGCTAGGGTTTTCTTGACTTCAAAAAGGGGTGAAGAATGATCCAAAACTAAGCAAAAATCACTTAAAAACCCCAAAAATCGCGTAGATCCGCGAATACAGCTTTTGGGCCGAACCGGGTCGCATCGGGTCGGCCCAGATTATCGCTCCATTTTATGATCACGCGATCGCGTGGCAGAGTACCTCGCGATCGCGTGGTTGAGGTGAAAAACTCTCGGGTTGAGTTTATGCCTGACTTCACGAACGCGACATGTGCATAACCACGCGATCGCGTGATTGACCTGAGTGATATTTTGCAGCTTGATCCTCTTTTGATGATTTGCAATTAGGTCATCCAACTTTCAATGTAAATCAACTTGGTCCCCAAACTTTGACTCTTTTCTCCTCAATTTCTTCAAGTATTCATCCATTTAGCTTTTTTCTTGTGCTTTCTCCATGAAGTTGATTGTTAAACCTATTTAACCACAAAATATGTACAATTAATTAGTTATTTGTCCAAATTATTCCAAAAGTATTACTAAAAATATATGAAATATGCATGTAAAATGCACTCAACACAAGACACACTGGAACAATACTTAATAATTAAGATGTTTACTTTGCATCTTTTAAATTTTAAGAAACAAGTTTTAAATATTCATAAATCAATCTCTCTCTCTCTCTCTCTCTCTCTCTCTCTCTCTCTCTCTCTCTCTCTCTATATATATATATATATATATATATATTCTACCCCACCCAAATTCACAGGGTCGATATCACCCAAAAATCGATCGACGCCTCATCACCATGACCTCACCTTCTCTGATGCACCACCGCCACAATAATAACCATCATTTCACCACCACACATAATAGAGACTAGAGAGACACATATATTTGATACATACATACATTCATACATACATACAAAAGATTTTAAGAAAATATCAATCCTACAATCAAGCATACAACCACATGTTTGTGACTTATGACGAGAGAATTTATTACATATGACCTGCAAATATAAATTGTGACATGTGAATTTTAATATGTAACATATTATTAGTGAACAAAGAAAGTGTGATAAGACGAATGAAGTGTAACATGTGATATTTAACTTGAATAAGTAACTTGTGACATGAACATGTGAAATGTAACCTGAACATATGAAGTGTAACATATTATCTGAACATGTGACCACTGCAACTACCAAATACACAATCACTTCACCCCACCTCACCTCACCTCACCTCACCCAAACACCACCGTTTCCGTCGCATCAAGCAGTTCTGACACCACCTGCACATGCACTACAACCACTTAATTTCCTGCACTACCACTACTCCCACTCCTACAATCGCCTCCACCAACCAAAATCACCTCCATTGACATAAGTTTACAAAGATCGGTGCATACATCCATCACAATTCGGCATGACTGTCGCTTTGGCTTTTTTTGTTGCTCAGATTGATTTATCAACTGAAAAATAGATATAAAATAATTAAGGTTGTAGTCTTGAGATGGGGGCGACTAGGATGTGGCGAGGAGGCTGGGGTGGGATTTATTTTAAGTTAATAATATCAAAAAACTAAATTACGCATGATTTTTGTATAATCAAATACTAAACATCATTTTTGGGGAATTACGTAAAAAAGAATTTTAGCTTGATAATTCAGCCTCCGCCCCTATAGACCCTTAATTTAGGGGACAAATATGAAAATGAACAATATTTTATCTTTGGGTCTTGTCGAGTAATAATTTTATGACAAAAAATTCATGTTAATAATAATAATAATCATGGACGGATCTAGGCACCTGCAAGCTCGACCGGTCAGTTGTACTAGATTCGCAGAAAAAAATAATAATAATAATAATAATAATAATTTACCTTATAATTTTGACGTAAATTTTTTTTTTCCTTTAACCTTGTAGTGACCGTTCATGCTGGATGAAATTCGCTCGTACTTGATCATTTTCCTAAATTCGTCACTGATAATAATAACCAAACATTTGCAAAGTACAGAACATTCATGATAGAATAATTGAACAAAATTGAAAACATACATTTCCCATAAGAATAATTCTAGATAAATATTTTTTAGGTGATGAAAATAATTACTTCACCATTTACTTTTTTATTACGCAACATATGTACGTCACATCACAGTATCACTTAAAAATGTTTCCCTAAAATTATTGTATAGTGCCTTGAAAAAATTTAAGACAATTGTCCGAACAAAGACTTCAGCTTTTACTTTAACAAAGACTTTAACTTTGTTAGATTCGGGCCTAAAAAAAAAGGTTGAAGGCATAAAGGACAACCTATTCTCGTTTCAAGAGATGCGTACTTAATTACTTATTACAATCACATAGACTATTGAGAGTAGCCATCATCTTTGAAAGCTCTTTTACATCAAATACCAATTGACAAAATCAAATTGAGTACAACTCATTCTTCAAGAAATGTTTTACTTGCAAGCAAGAGCATACAAGTTGTTCATTGTTATATGTCAATCTCAAATTGAAACGCAATTTAGGTCGTTACAGATAACCTCTCTTCATTCACTTATTATACATTCTAAAAATTCAATACGTAGGTTCAAAATTTAATATCACAAATTGATACTTATGAATTAGTTGTGATATTTAGGATGCAGATTTGAATGAGAAAATGAAAAGAACATAAATTTCAATGAAATTTTGCAAGGAGACATTTCAGTTTATGAGAATAAAAAGTGCTGGGTGCAATTATTTGGCCGCATGCAAGTGGAATGACCTTGTTTGTTGAAGGAGTGTTTTTATGTAACTTGGTAAAAAATCAAGAATTGGGTTGGGTGACAGTACAACTTCAGGTAAATTTCACAAAATATTAAAAAAATATTGAGGTGCCAAAAAGAAATTGAAATGAAAAAATACACATTATTAAAACAAAAGATAGACATGATACAACTAAATGCATTTCAAACAAGATAAATATTGTACACATTGCTCAAAAGGGCAAGCTGTGGAAAAACTATACTTAGCCTTTCGAGTAAATTGTAGCCTGTTACTGTACAATCAACAGTTCATCCTATCTCTACGTGTCACCTCTAGGACTAACGACAATGAGCAAAACTTACAACTTTATGATGCCTCGCCTTTGAATCACAACCGTTCACTACCTGATCCAACATTTTCTACGTATAAACAGGCAAAGCTATGCACAACCAAGCCGTTGAGCAGCGTGGGTGACTTACATATTATGACGGGACGGTAATTATTCACTTCGGTTGTTGCACCAGAAACTGTGCTGTAGGATATTCTGATAAAAACTTTGGAACCTCTATATCTGAAGGATCTATAGCAGGAATTGCCATATAAACATCCTCGGTTAAGAATGGAATGCTGCGACAGAGAAGATCGAGAAAAAGTAAGAGAATTATGAATAAACAATGTTTCAAGCCATTTTGTATAATTTGAATGTACGGAAAATAATGTACGTCTGCAGAGATCTAGTCAAGATGTGAGATAAGAGCTGCATGCCATCATATAGACAAGTTTTAATGTCATTAGATTATCCGAAATTCAGCGCTACATGATCATAATTTTTTTCCTCCATCTATAAATAGATGTGATCAGAAAATGGTGGAATCAGAAAAGTGAATAGTGTTAGGAAAAAAATCAAGCTTGTTCCAGAATTTATAACTTGAGCTATACGTGCAAGCAAATACATGATTCCAATTGAATTTGTAACCAAATTACAATTGGTAACTGGAAAACTATGACCAGATATTGACCTTGTAACCAAATTTCAATTGGTAACTTAACATATTTTTCATAATCTGGTAACTTGATTCATTTTCCTTTTTATTATTATTATTATTTACTTGAGTAACTCCCTCCAAATATATTGGTAACAAATAAGAACATGAGATCAGTTTATGTAACATAATCAACGGATACTAGTATTCTACCTCATCAATGATTTGTATCAATAGTTGACTTGATTATGACACATTTTTCCTTTTGACAAAGTAATGTACTCGGAGCGATTGACTGGATTAAGGGTACGTATAAACATGGGTTTTTATAAACTGGAAAAGTGGTTAGTACTTCGGGATATGACAAAAATGTATGGATAAAAAGGTTTGATCAAAAGTTTTCTTGACCAAGGTGTTTATAAACATCTAATCTAGACAAAAATATGGTAAGGTGGATTTTTATTAAGGAAATGAAGTTCCACGACCCAACTGGAGCTTGGCATATGTTCAGTTTAATAATATATAATCATTACAAGGAAGCACAGCCACCAAAATTGATAAATGGTTACCTCAACTTTGGTGCAATACTTCAAGCAATGAACATAAACTGAATGAAATTATCACAACAAACATCTCATTTCTCAATTCTCATAATACTGAACATAAATCTGTCACATAAAATAGTAAATTATTGAAATCGAGATGATATTTTAATCTTCTTACCTAAGATCATCATCCAGTAGAAATGAATTTGATGATATATTCTGTGAATCCTTATTTACAATCTCCCTCATCTGGGAAACGACCTGGCAGAAAGAAAAATAAAATAAATAAAAATGCTTCATCACTACATTGACACGTAACGGCATAAATTTTTTTTACGTTTTTATTTTTATCCTTGGTTGGGGAAGGCAGCCAAGGGTATACCAGGGGGGAAAATTAGTGCTATTTGGGGTAGTCAGACCCAGCCCCATTAGATCTGCTAGGAGCTGAAGAGTTCTGTAATCCCTGGGGGTGAAATTGTCAATAAGCAATAACAAGCTATCCACTTGCCTCATTTGACACGCTTTGAGTCCCATACTTATCATCCCAATACATGGTACTTATCCGATAGATTTGTCTAACAGTCAATGCCTGCCACACAAAAAAAAAAAAAAAAAAAATATTGGGAGGAGAATTGAGCATGGATATAAGTCACATAATGCAAAGAAAAATGTGAAAATGAGGTGATAGCTTAAGCTACTTAAGAAGGCCATACCGGACAGAGATCCTGCCTTATCTCATCTAAAGATTTTTTCCTCTTTTGATGTATTACCTAAATGGATAGAAAAGAGTTAATTCAAAGAACTGCACATTAAAAATTTGAACTCTAACGAAGAATAAAGCAGCATTGTGAATTATTACCAGAAATCCAACAGCTTGACGAATGTAATTTAGCTCATGCCAAGAGGTTCCAGCAAACTGCATTGAATAATTACTCAGACCTGTACATACATATAGTTGCCCTACTGAGGTGACTTCATCCAAAGAAAAGGGTACATTTGTAAATACCTCCTCCTTTGCATTGACAATCCACTTTTCTAGTTCCGCCAATCCAGATTTGACATATTCTCCATTTGAAAATGTGCAGCATTCCCGTCTAAGCAGAAGGCTGAAATGGAAAATCACAAAATTGAGGGAATTTTGGGTTGATTTCGTGGCGGCGGTGCTGATTGAGGGGAAGAAAATGGGAGTAAACCATAAAATTGGTAATATACCTGTTAAATAGTGATATATTGATGAAGGAGAATACTTGGGTAGTGAGCTTCCGGATGAAAAATGAAGGAACCTGGAAATGGATTAATTCAGATTTACATGGAACAGTTCTTATAGATTATATTCACAGCAAATCAATACAAGTGCTTCTTTGGATTAACTTCAAAACCAATTTATCCCCAAAGACACACAGCAATTAACAAGCCTCAAATAAAAAATAAAAAATAAAGTGACAAGAAACCAAATGTGTTCACAGAAAAACATGGTGTAGAAAATAAATATATTAAACAGACTCGATTTGATCATTCCTTTACTTGGAAGACAATGCCCCTATTTGGTGCAAATTAAAATCTAGATTTTAATTTAATTCAAAGTCAACAATCAATCTCAATCATAGATTCCGTGGGACCTACAACTTTTCAACCACACATCTCATCAACTTTTATCAAAATCTACTAAAAATCTGATTTTAATCTCCACCAAACAGGAGCAATATTGCATCTACACAATTTCATGCAAATATCCATGTCATAGATGACTGTATTTAGCTTTAAGGATTCAAGCACGACGACTGCATGATCTTTTTGTAAATGGGTGAGGAAGAGCTTGAAAGCAGGAGCTTTGCACTCAGTCCAATATCCTGGTGAACCACCATATCTTAAAGTTATTAGAGAGACACGTTTATTTATTTTACTTTTGTGTTCAACAAATATTGAAATGAGAAGAGCAATGTTGGAAAATAGTGTGAGATTATAATTTTGGTGTTGCTATAAGGTTTTGGGGTGCTTTGAATCAGAAGGTGACATGCAATCATTCAAGTTATGTCTGTAGATCACCACTGCAAAAGTTCCACTCATTCATTGCACATCACCATTTCATGACAAAAATCAAATTAATTATCTAACAATCAAATATTATTCACCATATTTTTGGGCCATTAATCCAATGGAAAAACAATTTAGACAGTGCACAGAAAACAAAAAGAGGTGCAATCTTCTTAATACTGTAATAATGGGAGAAAAGAAAAAAGTCACCTACAAGTGAGGTAAGTTTGAGAAAGGTTCTTTAAAATATCATGCAGGTGCTATAATATACTGCACTTATTTCTATGTCAGTTCATAACCAAAAACAAGTTCGGCCCATTCCGAGGCTTTGATTCACAAAGAGGAAGGAATTAAATGAAAGATAATACTCTATAACATTCTTTAAAATATCATGCAGTTGCGTGAACGAACTTTTGTACAAAAAAACCTGACAATAAATTAAACGATGACACAAGATAAGAAATTTATTGTGCTTACATGATTTGCATGTAGACGACTCATAAGAGAATCCAAGAATTTGATGATGCCATCCCATTCGCTGCTTGGTGACTGCTGCGGAATAGCTCCAGGTGATCTAGATGACTTTCCACCATGCACTCGTTGATATTTTGGTGCCTTGAGAAACCCCAGCAACAATAGATTAAAGTTAGGCACGTCTAAAGAAAGGGAAATTTGCAGTCCATACAAAGGTTCCAACGGTAAAACTTGGTACAACTGATAAGGGAATTAACAGAATGTAAAACTAGGTAAACCGCTTTAGTCATTACTATGAATCACACAACATTAGGATGCAGAACAAAGAATTACAAATTTAGCGTACAAGAATTCTGTTTAGAAAATTATTATCTTAATTTAGAACATTTTTATTTTAAGTTGAACCAGAAATTAAGCTCTCAAATTTTCTCTGGCAGCAAGATGAATGGCAATTTTCAGACTATAGACGTGGAGTTCAAGTTAATAGTACAATAAAATAACAAGAAATGAAAAATATGCCTCTTGACAAACAAAGAAATATCAGGCATACGAACATCAAATCTGACCATGATATTTAGCCCCAGTTCGGTTTAGATAAAAATCAAAGTTTTAATAGATTCTTATAAACATTGATGGAATGTGTGGTTAAAATTAACTTTTGATTTTGACTTAAGTTTTAATTAGATTTTTAAGTTGAACCAAACAGTGACTTGGAATGAGAGGAAGAAGCATTGCATGTGTGAACCCATGTGCTCATGGACAAAAGCTGAGTAGTTAAAGTGGATAAATCTATGAATTCAATATCACAATGAAAAAAGGAAAAACCACGAACAGAATAAAGAGCAATTGAGCAAAGGCAAATAAAGCCACCTGAATGCATTGTACCAATAGGGGAGATATTTCCTTCTTCAAATTATCACGAATCAAGCCAAATATCTTCTCTACACAAGCAGTTAATTGTTGTTTAAACAGCATAGCTGGATATCTTGCTTCCATATGTGATAAACCATCCTCCAATCCAATAAATCTGAAAGGCGATTTTGAACCCTAAGACAAGAAAAACTGGAACTTAGTTCTGCTTTCATCAAGCAAAAAACAGTAGTTAAAATTTTAATGACAAGGCATGTAGTAATAATATCAAAATATAACAAATACAAGTAACAGTCAAGTCCTATCGACCAAGTATGAGAAATACAAAGGTCAAAATAAGTGAAGAAAAGGAAGTTGAGATTGTTACGCAACATATTTAACATATATAGATAGGAAAAAGTGAATAGAAAGATGTTCAATTTCATTCTTGACTTTATGCAAAGAATTATATGTAAATGGTCCAACTTTTGAAGAGTGTACTGGGCCAGGAGTATTAGTTGCAAAGTCAATCACTGGACCCACCCAAAAATCGTATATATTTTGGATGAAGTGATAACTGGTATACAAAGAAATAATAAAAGCAACGCTAACTATGCCACGGTTCATATGCAACATAAACTTACTAGTGCAACCCTCCCATTTAAACCAGTAGACCCTGCAGATCGCTGAGAAGTTGCAGTCATGAAACCATTGGAACGTAGATTCCTTTGGAGGAGGCATAGAAGTGCTGATGTATTAGATAACCAGTAAGGCAAGGTAGCATCCTCATCACCTTCCTAAAAAAGGCAATAAATCATAACACAAGTATTATAATTATTTCTATTATTACATTATAGTCAATGCACTTGAGAAATTACCATAAATTACCAAAATAACAAAATATAGAAATCTCACAACTATGAGACAATCAAAACCAGGTCAAAGGCTTCATGAAAAGTTATTTAGATCAAGGAAACTACCTTCATAACATCATTGATGCCCTCAATAATAAAGTCAAAAATAGCTGTTCTCTCGGACTCAAAGGCACGCCAATGAAGAAGGCACCTATAGATTACACAGGCAGCAACTGGTTTCCCATCTTTAAAGCCCAAATTCTCTTTAATGCACCGTGAAACAACTTCATAATTTTCCTACAAAAGTTCCAAATTTTACAGAAGGATGAACACGATAATAATGTAAATCAATGAATAAGGACTAACCTAATTAGTTACTGAAGATCCTTCTAAAATCATTTTATTATCCTTCACAGTAACTTGAAGCATAAACTTATCATATTTAGAAAGGAAAAAACCTGAGGTCTTTCGATAGTTAACTTTGCTCTGCGAGAATCAGAAAACCCATGGGAGAAAGGTGCGATCATTTTGGAAGGAGTGGGTGATTCCTATATCAAACATAATAAAATTGTAAGAAAACAGGAATATAGTTTGTCAAATCACATTTAATGGATACTGCTAACTTACAAATGAAGGTTTCCGTTCAGCAGCAGGAAGAACAAGTGCATCAGAGAATTTCTGTTTCAAAGGAAAAAACCCCTTATACAATGACACTCTTTAATGAACATAAACTTGTAACTTTGTTTCCAGCTAGATAGTTACAAAACAAATACAAAAAGAAAAAGAAAATAGAAAATCAGTCTCCAAATTCTAACCTTTACCTTGAAGCAAAATCAAGATCAAAATATCGACAATCAAATCAAGTACTGTGTTCTGCATTAACAATTTTTTCCGACAACCTTTATCTGCTCTGATCTAGTGATGCAGCATGGTGTTTAGCATTGGATTTCTGATGGAGATAGAAATAAGTAGAATTTATCTAGATTTTAGAAGATTTATATGCTAGGAGTTTGATTATCAATATTATCTTTTCTTATAAGTTTGTATAAATAGAAAAGTTTAATTGAAAGTTCTCTATATAAAGGGGCTTTGGATTTAGTTTATAGACAACCTTGAATAGATAACTAAATTGATTTCTCTTGCTCTAAATTCTTCTCTTCTTTGATCCCCTTTCTTTTTCTCGATCCCTTTCTTGTCGTTGTCAAATTCTTATGTTCCTATGTCAATCTCTGAGGGATTAGGAAAAATGTCTAAAATATGCAATTCCGATAACACAATCAAGAACATCAGTCCTGATATGTAAGTGAGCAGAATATGAAGTGGTTATTGAATTTCGACCTATTTATCACAGTTCCTTATAGTCCCATTCCAAAAAAAAGCCAAGTTAAATGCTAAATTATCTGAAATATGTATGTCTATCAAGGTACAACATGTCTTATACAAGATTTTAATCATAAGATGAAGTAAAAATGGATAGCAAAATACTGCTTACCTCCAAGAATGGCTTGATAACACCAGCATGGTTGCTCTTTGGAGACACATTTAAAGTTTTTTGCCGTAGGATATGATTCTGATCCTCCAAATTTGTCACCTTTTCTTCCATACTGATGAAGAAAACAAAACTCGCGGCATTGATAAAGAAACATATGAAGCATTTTTTAAAGTGGAAAGAAAATACAATTTTATAAACCAGAAAGAACAGCAAGAAAATGTGATGTAGGATAATCCCATTATAAATAACTAATTTTTATCCTATTTATAGGATAGAGGATTGTTCTAAATCAAAATACATAAGCATTGAGAAATGCCACTAAAAGCATAAGCTTTGCGGTTCTTAATGAAGCTTCAAGTGAAGCACACCTCAAGGGGCAAGCCTCCGGCTCTTTTGAAAACAGTGTTTCTTTATTGATGTTGTCATGGAGTAGGAGTAAAACCGTAAAAAGAAAACAGAAATCTAATACTGCTCAAACATGATTTCTCTATAGAGTAATACTATACCTTTGCAAATTTTGTTGGAGTTGCAAACATGTTTTCTCAACTTCCCTCAGCTTTATAATGGTAATACTTGCATCTTCTTTGGCCTTCTCAAGTTCACGCTCTAGGGTTGAATTCTTCTGCTCCAGTGCATTCAAAGAACTCTGCAAACCAATTTGTTGATATGCATAATGTTGCTATCATGACAAAAATCCATAAACCAGTTTTACGTTATCTTGTTAAATCTAAAACAAAATAACTAATAGTAATTTTTCAGGCATGTAATAGATCATACCAACAAAATATTATAAATATCATGACCAAAGAAACAATAAGACAGTAATTTAGCCTCTGTTTGATAAAGTTTTTTTGTTAATAAACAAAGAATATGATGTTTTCGAGGTAAAATATGTTTTTAATAAGTGGTTTGGGGAAACTTGTTGTTTATACATTTGTTTATAAACAATTTACCAAACAGAGGCTTTGTGGTAAAGTATACAAGACACTGATGAGAACGAGATTCTGAATGGACCCTACAAATCTTTTTGTTTCCCCCAACTCTAATATCCGATTTGATTATAAATAGTGCGGATCTCCATTTAGTGTGTGTTTGATTCCCATTATTTCAAATTATAATTTGGATTTTGGAAATCTAACAATTAAAAAGTGGTTTGAAAAGTAAAAAATTGTGAGCTTAATTTTTTTGAATGGTTGAGATTGATTACTGTAGAAAAAAAATGTATTTTTAATGAGAAATAATGGGAATCAAACAAAGGCTTAGTTAGCTTATTCTATATTTTAAGCTTTGAGTCCACGCCTGATGACTTGGCACAACTTTGGCCACAAAGTGACTATTCTCAAGCTTATAAGCCCATCAAAATATGCTCTTAATAGCTTTTAAGTTGTAAAATTCTAATTATGCTCCAACATTCTAGAGACATCTTGGTAAAATATTGAAATCCTCCATCAGCCACCATTTTCTCAAAGTTCCAACGAAGCACTTACCGGATAGAGAATATCAATACATAGATGGATCATAAATAGTAATACAACTATAAATAAATATTAAATAAAACTTGAAAAGTGAAAATCAACAATCAACTAATACAAAGATCCAGTGTGTCAAGCTTTCAAATATCTCCAGTATTAGAGCTGAATGCTCAATAAGGTAAAGATAGATCAAACTGAAAGCAATATATGACGGCAATGAATCATGCTAAATTACCTTCAAAACTGAATTTTCTTTCCTCAGTTCTGCCACAGAAATAATGCCTTTTTCCAAAGCAGATTTATTCATAGCTGATGACTCAAGCTGTCTTTGTAGCACTACATTTTTATTGAACTCATTAAGGCTTGCAAGTTTAGCAGCATCAAGTTCAAGGCTCAAAGACTCGACAGTCTTCTTAAGTTTTGAGATTTCCACCAGCTTAGCCTCTTCATTAGACACCTATTTCAAATCAGCCTTAAATTGTGAACAATCAAGATCTAGACAGAAAAAAGTACAAAATAGCAAGAAAGTGAAGAGACAAAAGACAAAACAGAATGAGAACTATTTCTTTTGACTACTCTAAACAAACATCAGTGAGAAAAATTCAATATATACCAATATAATAACATAGGTACAAGTTAACTGACACTGTTACCAAATTTGAACTGCAAACTTGAATCATGACAAGAAAACGTTTGCCGATAAAGAGAACGTTCCCTTTCTTACAAAATTTAGCACCTTTGTACAAAATTTATATCAATAACCAAAAACATTTAAATAGGGTTATAGGCTATATAGAAAATCCCAAAAAGCTGAAGCATAAACCAAAACTGGCCCAAGGTGTAAGGCTTGATAAATGGCATTAAAAGAACTAGTTTCTAGGGCTTATGAATTATAAGCCGGAAGCCTCCGGCGCACATTATATAAGAATGATGACAATAAAAGAAAATTCTCTTTCTTGCACCTTGGAAACTGAAGATGACTAGCAAAAATTAATCAAGTATACAAGTTCCTCTTCCGTAGTAAATATTACACAAACGGAGATTGGTACCCTCAGTTTTTTCTCTAGGTGCAATCTCCACGTGAGATCCTCCAATTGCTTTTCAAGCTTGCTTTTTGCCAAGCGCAGAGCACCAGCCTCATTGGCTTCCTGTATAAAGAACAAAATATAAGGTTCATCTGTTACGAAGCACAATGAACAAATGGACTTAATAAACCACAGAAGATAAGTGTGAACAAACAAAATACTTTATGCATGGTATATAGTGTGCAATTTCCAAAACAGCTTGTCAATAGCAGATGGCAACCCAGATTGCCTGATATGAATTTTTTGAAGGAAGATGCATCGAACATCTTTCAGAAACAAAGAATCACCATTCTAACATTAAATCCAAAATATATATGTTGAATCACTTGATCTAAAAACTTAAGTTGTTAGATAAGATCACATGTATATCATCTAAATCTTACTTTCAACACATCGCAATTTAAACGAAAATAATCATTGAGGATGGACAGTTTGCAAGTAAAAGATTCTTCATATAGGATCAAATAGCAAACTCATTATCCATGAGAAGTACAAAACGAAACCTACCTGCTTTACATAAATAGAGGCTAATAATTATTATATTTTGTCGAAGTGGCCCGTTTGAGCATCCAAATGAAGAAAATTGTCCAACATTTAGAAGTGACAAATTAATATTATAAATCAAACATACAGTAGTGTCAAACAAGAAACAAAATAGTCAACCTACAAGATTAAGCAATATCCTCACCTTTTTAAGCCTCCTGAGTTCTCTTTGAGCCAACTTTCGCCTCCAAATACATTGTATTGCAACGATATTAGATTGACGATTACGATAAGCAGAACGGATCCAGAACATTCTCCAATGAGCCTATCGAAAAGCAAAATAATGTATAGAAGGTAAGGTAACAAATCTTGGAATCAAGTCTCTCTTCTACTAATAAAATTGTTTGTATTCCAGTGTCACATTATAAGTTGTTATCTAAAAACTTGAATACCATGCTAAAATATGACAAATGAAATAAATTATAAATACATTCCACCACAAAATGACGCATCTTTCACGTCAAGTACAAATAGGAAAGTGCAATGAATCTTTTGAATCTTATCAACTGAAACAATTTTTAAATGCAATACTAAACAAATCCCTATTCCTACATTGCCAATAGAAATTGTTCAGTAAGTCTTCTTTAGCTTCCTACTTGGACACTAAAATCCACAACCAATGATTGGTCTTTGTTGAGGCTTGTGCCTCTCTCTCGGAGTAAAATGCCTCGAGCCATTTTAAACATTGATTGTAAAGAGACAGTGTTTAATGATGACAGATTCAAGGCGTCCTTAAAACATCATCAATTTCAATTCAAAACATGTATGGAGAAGTGTTCTTCTCCATGTCCTTCAATTTCTTTAAGAATCCTCTATGTAGCTACTTTAGTAGACAAAGTTTTCTTCTTGGAGAAGTAGAGAACAGATTATAAAGTTTGAAGAGCTTTGCAAGGCTGTCTTCAGTGTATGGTTCAGTATATGAGTAGCATGTATGCAGTACACAGGATTAATGACTGGTTTCTTCTTCCTTCTTATTGTTCTCTTATTTTGCAGGAAGTCCGTATTTTACGTTCAGAACTTTCAGGTGCTGAGCATATAAAAATCCCAAAACCAGTAAAAATAATATCTAATACATCAGTACTAAGAACAGCCACTAGATGACTAGATCTTCTAGTCTTTTCTATTAAGAGCCCATTTGGTGTAAGGCTATTTTGGATGAAATTTGGATTTTTGAAAGAATGTGGTTGAAAAATGTGAAAGTGGTAGGTACTATAAAAATGTGTTGTTGAAAATGAGTTCCGAGGGGAAGTTGTCAAAAAATTCTAGTACCACACGGGCTAAATTCTATACCACTACTCATCCATCACAAGAACTTTCAAGTCCAAATTTCCTAATTTTTCCTTCAGGGTTGAAACAAAACAACCCGAAGTCATCTCTTTTATCCACTGATTGGCACTAATGAGTAAAACCTAAAGAACAGACGCCCTCCAGCCCCCACTCTCCTTTCCTATTTACTATGTTTAAGTAAACACGGTAATATATAAATTGTACCCAACAATGACCTTAAACACACAGGTTTAGCGTGTGTACTTCAAGACAAACAACGACAAACATGCATAACTGAAACCTGTAAAATTCACCTGAATGAGAGTGGCTGCTTTATGTTCCTTCCTATATAAAAATTTCTGTCGGGTTGAAAACCCACGGATGATAGATTGTACAAGTACAGATGATGCGTAGAGTTGAATATATGCATGCCTCAAAATCCATCTTCTGACAAACTTCTGTATTACAATGGCAGCTGCTGCCTTCCGTAAGGCAGCATACATGTTTCGAGCAAGATAACCTGCAAATATTGAAATATTGTTCAGATACTACAACCACCACCACAATCCAAGATATCAAAAAGAACAGCGCATGGAGAGACAAAATAATTAATACAATCATGCTCAAGTACTCACATAGCTTTAACTAACAGCTACCATTGAGCTCATTTCAGCCAGGGTTTGTAGCAAGAATTTCCTATGCTAAAATTAATCTACAGGTGAAAACCCGACAAAAAGAGGTTCTCATGGGATACTAAAAAAATATTGAACTGAACCTCGGATGTTGCTCAAATCTTACTAAGCATTCAACCAGATTACGAGAATATACAGTCCATTTGTTTGCCTCTGTCAAATATAAACATGTATTGCATCCAGTCAGTCTTGACTAGTTTATTTTATCCTCTCAAATATATGCCGGATTCCTTATTTTTTTCATAAATACATTGCATGTACTTGAACTCAGATACATGTGCTTGATACAATGTAGAACCACCTTTTTTAAAAGCTTAAGTTATTAAAAAAAAGGGGAAATTTTAATAATTTGAATTGTTTTTAAAATGATGAATGCTTATTTCTCTCTTGTAACAAAGGCTCCGTTTGGCGGCTCAAATAAATGGAATTTGATTTATAATGTGTATTATTTGGGTTTTCTAGGTAAAATGTGTAGTTAAAAATTGGAGAGAGAAAATGTGTATGATTAAAAAGTGGTTTGAGAAATTGTGTCATTATAATTTGGAAAAATAAAGTTTACCGAACACAGCCTAACAAGTAATTCGACCTTAGACGAACAACACACAGAGGAAGAGAAATGGACCCCAGAGGTAAAATTTCTCTGGCAAATGGCATGATTAAAGACGTGAGGCAGAAGTATAAATACAGCAGTTGTTAACATCCTTTTTTTTATGGGAAGAGACCTCTGCAGAATGATTGTAGAGAAATTGCAGCCAAACGGTGTGAGATAAAGTCCCGGCGTGCAAGAAATGTCCGTAGACGGCCCTGAATATTCTTCGCTGCTGAATCCAAAACCTCAGCTCGACGTGCGTCTAAGATACCAATCTGGCCAGCCCGAAGGAAAACTTTGGTTTTTCCCAGCTGCAAAAGGAAAGTGAAAACGATCGTCAGTAACATTAAGAAATGTGGAAAAGCATTCAAAACCCACCTGTAGTCACCATGTCATTGCAGAAATCAATATAATTTAGCACGATTTCTTGTAAAAGGAGACCTGAAAGTTCCCAAGCTTCAACCTCTGCAGAATTTTTGCAGTTGTCATTTTTTCATCATAACTGCAAGCATATTGAAAAAGAGATTAAATGAACCTGAGCAAAGCGTGTTAAACTTCAGAAATGGAGATGTAAATAAGCCAACATAAGCACAAGCAAGACAGAGACATGAACAGCCATTGAACTGTTAAGAGTCTTAGAAATATAGAAAAAAATTGCAATTTGCTCTATTATATGCAATAATGAGGTTTGGATAATAAGATAAGAATATACAAAAAAAGGTGGCATCATTTCCTTAAGGATTGATACCCGAAATAGAATACAACAGAGTACTAGTGCGAGAGTGAGCATATGGGAAAGTGCAGCCCTACATTTACACACTCATTGTAGAAGGGAGAGGAAGAAGAGAGTTGTGACCCATACATACAAGGACGTGAGAATGAAAATGCTGAAAACTCTAAATTTGAAACAGTGATACCATTAGTTTGCAGAAGATACATGCAAATTACCTGGGAAGAAAAACAAAGAACTAGGTCAATGAATAAAGTATAATTAAAATTACCTTCCATCCACGATATCCAATGCAATTATACCAAATCTATCCACAAATTCATGATAAGTCTTCCGTGTGGGATAACCTGCCAAACTTATACGAACAGCCTCTAAAACACCCTGCATGAAATTAATAGAAGTATGATATGAAACCGTGTGACAATTGCATGGCATTACAAACAATCTTTCATGAAAAAACCACTTGGTGCACTGTTCTTTTCATTTTATCAAGTTGCCAAACATAAAAGATAATGTTAGACGACCCAAAAAGCAATGCCCCTCCTGAATCCTGATACCAATATGTCCAAGTTTCGAATTCAAGCACTAGGGTTTCAGCGAAGGAAAAAAAAGAAACAAATATAATTCGACCAAAAATTTGATATTGGGATGTCAGTAGTTTGCTTTAAAAATGAAGCAATATAGGCATAATTATAGGAAGACTACAACTTTGTTTTAAGAAATATAAGATGCATGCATCTATTTTAATATAGAAAATGTATACTCTGATAGTAACATTGGAAATTTGGAAGAAATGTGCTTTCACAAAAGAGTGAACACAGTGGTTTTACATTGCTGCTGACGCTATGAAACCATTACTTCAGTTATTCATTTAGACAGGAAAAGAAAATCATCAGTAGATATATAAATACGGTGCAAGAGAGCAAAATAAACAGATTGAGGAGGCCAGCATTCACAAACAATCAAAATGAATTTAGTTTAAGAGGTTTTGTTGCACACAGATGGTTGTTTGAAATCCTTTTTCCATGGAAGGTATGGACACGATATGCATGCACTAGATCAAAGCAGAAACAATCATTTCAGAATTCTAGTTCTCTCGTGTGAACCAGTTTATTCTCTCAAAATGCTAAAGTGAACTCCAAAATATGGTCAATTTTAAAGAATTTTTATCACAATGCTGAAGGTTATAATAGACTTCTAGGATTAACCCCCAGTCTACGATAGTATTGAAATGAAAGTTTCCAGGTATTCTGTAAAATTGATCATAGTAAGAGGGGAACTGAGCTAGTTAAAATGCACATATATAATCAAAGAGAAATTTTTGGCTTCTAAGAGACTTGAAATAAAAATAATATGCTTGTACTGACCCCACAACGTAATTGGTGTAGGATGCTCTGGTTTTCGAACTTGTGAGGCCGGTTTGAGGAGTTTGGCTTCACACATCTAATGTAATGAGGCTCAGTTGAGCTGAGAGTTGCCATGAGAGCTTGAAGTTGTTGCTGCAAGCAAAAATGATAAATGCGAAAAATGCTCTTGTGCTGTTAGCAAAAGAGAATGCTCATCGTCTCAAAAGAGTTAAAGGAGTAGCAACTGGATTAAGCAAATGGTTTTCCACGAAGTAGAGTTAAAAATGTGCCAAGCCCAAACCCAACAGTAGAAAACAAATAGGATCCAAACTTGTAGTGTCAAAGATTCAAAATCATAAACCGACTCACAAGTTACATAGTTTGGATATAAAATGGCTACATCCCACCATTACAATTGGCTGCCCGAGAATGGTAACCAGGTTGGGCCTTCCTATGCCCATATGGATATAAGTGCTACTGTCCAGTTAAAATTGGAAGCATATAATGCAGGAGTACTTATCAAACAAAACTTACTATGACAAGTATACATGCTAAGCAACCGCATAAAAGTTCTTACCTTAAACCGAGAGGCCACTGAAGAAAACTTGTATGATGATCGTGAAGATTCTTCTGGTAGTGGCGGAAAGAGGCCAGCAACGAAAGAACTTTTGGAAGAAGATAGTAAATTGCAGTGTTCAACCACAACGTAATCACGATTTTTGTCTAAAAATGTGTCTGTCTGATAGGTGACCTACAGAAGATACAGAGTGGAAGTAAACTAAAAGAGATAATTATTCTAAAGTAACAAAATTATCTTTAGGCAGAGTATAAACACACCTTGCCAGCATAGTGAGAAATGGTAAAATCTGTTTCGGAAAATTTCGCTTTCTCCAACCGTGGGTGGGACCGAAAATTTTGGAACAGCTTGTTTGAAAATGTTTCATGTGTTGATTTCGGGAACATGCTGCATGAGTAAAAAGTCAGGATAAGTAAACGACATAAAAAAAACGAGCAACGCACACCAATTGACGGGATATAATTTGTATTTTACCAAGCTTCATCCAAAAGAGCAATGATTCCTATGGGCTTCTGCAAAAGCATGTATAACATGACATGAGTCCCAATTAAAACTAAATTCCAAAAAATAGCCCTTGTTTATGCATCTTAGAATATGTTTGTCTCAATTCATAATGGATTAAGCCTCCATTTGATAAATTGTTTATAAATGTATTTATGAACAAACACATTTTCCAAAATTACTTTTTAACCAAACACATTGCCAAATACCACTTTTTAACCACGTTTTTCCTCGGAAACATGACTTTGTTTATAAACAAATTTTTTTTATAACCAAACAGAGGCTAAATAATAATATAAACCTTTTTTTCTCTCAATCAAAAGAAGTTGCTTTTTACTACTCACTTTTTCACAATAAAGGGGCAGATACGGTAAAATAAGAAAAAAAAATTACAGGTAATATGACAATTATAAGATGCTCTTAACAAATAAATAAATAATAAAAATAAAATAAATAGTGTAATTCCAGAAATTCGTATAATAAACAATATCATGCCTTTCTTTTTCCTTCTTCAAAATAACTGAGGAAGTCCAATTAAGCTTAGAGAAACATCAAATAAGTGAGCAAGGGAAGACCTTCTCAATTAGATCTAAAACATCTTGGTTGTCAATAAATTCAATATAACTCCAATTGATTTCTTCTCTTCTGTATTCCTCCTGCTCCATCTTAAATACGTGCTGGAAAACAAATACCAGAAAAGGGATATAAGAGAACTAATGAGCTGGCATGTCATAATCACAGTTGATAAAAATTGTTGCATCATATAGTGCACCTTCTCACCTCATTAAAATGTTGTTGGAGCTTTTCATTTGCAAAATTGATGCAAAACTGCTCAAAACTGTTCAAGTGGGATCAAAAATGTTCCCCAGGAAAGCACCAGGTTATGTACAGAAAAAAGTGTAATCAACAAAAATCTTCGCTTGGTACATATTGTGTGCTAGAGCTCTAGACTTTTATTTCATGTGGTCAGCAACTAACGGCAATCATATGGACATTCTTGCTTGAGCGCATTTGCCGGAAATTTCACAAAATTTAGTTCGTTGTGGAATTTTTGAAGTTCAGATTCTACTAAATTGGTAACTTCAACTTTTGCAAGTTCAGACATATGGTTATTAAGGGTAAATTCCACACTGAATAAAGGTGAAATAAATATACAACATATAAAGACTTAGGCTTGGGCTTGGGCTTCTATTCTTAACAAGTTGTATTGGGGTTCCATCTTAAAAGGTCAACATTCTTAAAAAAAAAAAAAAACCCCAAGCTCTTATATGTTGAATACTTATTTTAACTTTATTCGATGTGCATTTACCTTAACACTGACAATGATGAAGTTTAATGAAAAATTTTGTTAACGGGGTTGATATAAACATATTTTTATGGAAGGCTACAGTCATTGAGCTATTCTGTATGACTGAGAGCAGACTCTCTAAGCTGCACTGATGCCAGATACAATAGAACAATTATAGGAGAAATGGAAAAGGGGTTAGAAGAAGAGAAAGGAGGGAGATAGAAGGAGGAAGGTAGAAAGGGAATTGGGGATTAGAAGGTTTGAAGGAGAGAAGAAGGGGGAATTAAGGGAGAAAATATCAATCTTTATTAGAGCTTGTTTGTTTTTGATGAAAAATCAGATTTTTATCAAAGTCAAAGTCAACAATTAATCACAATCATATATTTCATGGGTCTCACAACTTTTTAACCACATTTCATTAACTTTTATCAAAATGTGCTAAAAATCTGATTTTAATCTCTACCAAACAGGGGCTTAATGTTCTAGTTGTTCCAATTACATAACATAAGCCCCTTTATATAGGGTTCAAAAGACACCATTATAAGCAAGGGAATAATATAAAACCTATCAAATAAACCACTAATTGAGTTCCCTAAATAAGTATTCAAAGTTGGAAAGTAAATAAATATTGTCTCTCTATGATCTTCATCATGCATATTTCTTCTTTTTTGCGTCGCTTATACCCATTCTCAGAAAGTTTTTTATATTCAAGAAATGACTTAAATTGAAATAAAAGACCCAGTAAACAATATAACTTATAACCTGTTAAGCTTAAAGCATTCAAATCCATATATGTCCAGTACTCCAATTTGCATCTTAGATTCATGATCTTGCCCAACTGATCGGTTAATCTTGTCAACAAGCCTAACAAGTGGAAACCATGTAGACTTTAGCGTTATGTTATTCATTTTTTATCAAGTACAGAACTGGTTTGAAGAAATGCATAAAAGCCAGCAGACCAATCAAATAGTCCAGCATAAACAGTTTTGGCCAAAGCATCCCGACCAGCTACAGCAGCATTACAGTCAAGAGCTTTGACAATTATTCCTTCATAAGTTTGAATTGAGCGCGTGCAAAGTGTGGAGAGCAAAAGATTCACATCAAACCTGGGGAAAGAAGTGACTTATCATTATTAAGGACCGGGAAGATTTATCGAAAAATCAAAACTTCACAAGTCAATGATCTAAAATGAGCACACAGACTAGCCCAAGGATCATAGTGCATTGCTGGACTAAAAGAAATACATTCTTAGAACGACTTGCAAAAGTAGTATATATTAGCAGAGAACGCTCTTGGAAGAAAATATAGGGAAACCACAAATTGCTGAACTTGATAATTTATGACTAAAGTAGTTGCGCTGATGAAGAAAAGTTTGTCCAAGAAATACCATAAGTAACCTACATAAAAAGATCAGCAGCCATCTGCAAGTGAAAGTTTGACTTCTGATCCTTAATAACTGATGAGTCGTGCTCCTTGCCAGGAGAAAATTCTATGTTTCCAAGATGTAGAATCGCAGCCAAGGTCCGAAATATTGCTTCCTGGTATAACAGAGGTGTGATATAAAGATGGCACAGCCTCACAAAGAGACAACAGGTAAAAAGCACAAAATTTCATGAAATTGTGGGTGGGACCTGTTCCTCATGATTGATGCCAACAATATCCATTGCCCTTCTTGTTTTTATGTATTCTTCGGCATTGCTTACTCCATCTAACTCATAAATCTTACTTTGATTTAAGTAATGGAAATTGCTTGGATGTCCCAGTCTATATATCTCTGCATCCTGAAAAACAAGTTTACATAAAGTTTGATGAAATCAGAGAATATTATGGATAACAAGAGTAATTAACCTGAGTTGTCTTGGAATGTAGTGCATACCCATATACAATTTTGATCTATTGTCCACCGTGGACAACATAAGAATTGCCCACGGAAAATGAAAAACTGCCAAGTGTCTAAAATTGAAAATGTTGGACACTTAACAGTTTTTTATTGGTAGTGGACAAACCTTATGTTGCCCACAGTGGACAACAGATCAAACCAACAATGCTCAAACAGCATAAAGACAACAAAAATTTTAATTGCAAAGGAGAATACTATGAAAATATTTTGTGTTCTTAATTTAAAAGTATCCGCTTTCTGCAATCCTGCATCTAGGTGAGTTATTCACCACTACACTCAAACCAAGTAGGAGTCTGCTGCCACAAAATAAAAGACAAGAAAATTCTTAGCATCAAAAGATTGAATGTTGTTTGTAGTTCATTCATTAACAATCCTACACATCAGAGACAAATAAAAACTTAGGTAAGAACGTATCTGAGTTGGCAATAAATGCATTCTGAAATCACAAACATCAAGAACAACATAATATCCTCATTCCTCCATATCTCGAAGGGGGGGGGGGGGAATTAAAAAAAAAAAACTTTATTAATTAGTTTCATTCCATCTATTGTTCGTATAAAAATCTCATTTAATTTGACATAGTGGAAGAAAATTAAAAACAAGCCAGAATTGCATTTACTGAACAATTCAGTCTGACATTAGTATATGAATTCCATAGAGATAGAGAAATTACCCTGCCAGATGCACACAACTGATAAAAGCAGTGGTAATTTCTTTCAGGATCTGTTATTTGAACAACACGAGATCGCTCCAGTAAGTATGTTCTAATTGCAGCACCAGAAATTCTACCACTTGCATCGAATTGGATCTCAACAAACTTGCCAAAGCGACTGCATCAAGCAAGTACAAGTAGTAAGCACGATTACACAAGGTGAAAGAAATTGAGGTTGCACTCTCCTCTTTGTAGTCATTCTCGGTATTACTACATTATTTACACAGGCAAGTGATAATCATTCCAGCAAAAACTTCGAAAGTCATATCATTTGACAACCAGCATAACTATTATATGCTGCTACCACAAGCCCTGCATTCCATATTGATTTGATGCTCCACATTATAACTCAACTAATCACAGAAGAGAAGGAAAAAAACGGATGTCTAATAATAATTTATTTAAAATGGTCAAAGTGTTAATATGCAACAGCAGCAAAGACAGATTAGATAAAAATAAATTTTGGTTTTCAGTGAAATCCTTGTGCCAGAAGAAGCTAATAATCCAAACTGTAATATACTAATACATTATACGCTAGCACTTACAAGTTTTAAACTGCACAGGTTGAGTACACAAAAAGATTAAAATGCTCAGACTAAAACCAGATGAAGCAACAGAAACATAATAGAGGGAACACGACTAATTTTGATTAAAAAATAACTCAGATTTAAGAAATGTCTTATAATAACAACTTAAACAGCGAAATTTAATAGATTTATACTTTACGATAGATCATAAAATGATTGCCTTGTGTAACTAATATATAGCATTACCGATATAAAAAGTCGTAAACAATACCTTGAATTGTCATTTCTAACAGTTCTTGCATTGCCAAATGCCTCCAAAAGTGGGTTTGACTGGAATAGAAACGAGTAGATGTTAGCATAATTACAATTTGATAGCATGGTGAGAGCTGTAATATGAAAAAGAAATACAACAAATTAAATCCATCAACAGAAGACCGAAATGTATTTCTCATCCAAGAAGAAAAAAAGAATTTAACCAATGAAGACATAAGCTTCAGATACTTCTCAACACATAGGTAGAAAATATCCAACGCCTACAAACTGTTAAGTTTACATCCAAGAATTAACTTTAGCCACAAAATATTATCAAACAAAGTCAAATGCCTACCTCGAGAACTTGTTGTTCAACGGTTCTGTCACCACCAACAACACGGCCACCAACGTAAGTAAGATATTGCATTATCAATTTTGTTGTCTCGGTTTTACCAGCCCCACTTTCTCCACTAACTAATATAGACTGGCTACAACCTTCACTCATCATTGCTCTGAGACGAAAAATAAAGACAGAATCACCAGATCATTAGTAAGTATATATGATACATTTCAATGGCAACATAAACATTCAAACATTATGAACCTGTAAGATGCATCAGCCACAGCAAATACATGGGGGCTCAATTCACCAAAGGGGGCTCCCTTATACTGCTCCATCATATGCAGATTATATAGATGAGGAAGCTTGGTAAACGGGTTAACAGCTATCAGAATACTTCCAGTGTATGTCTACCAATGAGTATGAATCACATATCAGCCCAAAGTAGAAGTAAACCAGCAACCAAGCACTCCAGAAAAAATAAAAGTTTAAAGTTCAGATACAATTCCCTTGTTACCACACAACTGGAGAGCTAGAAATAGAAGAAAAAACATTCCAGTAATAAATGGATGTTGAAATTTAAAATATTCAGCAGCCAAAAACAGATTGTGGTTCTCTTATGTCATTTTTTTTTTTTTTTTTTTTTTTTTTTTTTGATAAGAAACAAAAAATTTATTAAAGAGGATGGGAATGATGTTACCGTAACACCCCGAATATTCATTGCTAACCGTTAATTTCAAAAACAAGTCCTAGTTAAAAATATTTGAAAGTTTAAGTACAATAATTTAGGGACCGATGTGTAAATTTTATAAGCCCAGAATTTTTGGTACACAATTACCCGGAAATCTGCCATGGTTTAATTAAGGAAAAATTTTATGTTATGGGAAAGTCAAATGAAGCTTTATGAAATTGGTGTAATCATTTCACTAATTTGATATAATTTTTTTACCACCTTTTAAGTCAAATTAATGTGTTCATATATATATTTGAAATGTGTTTATGGATATATATAAGTAAAAGAGAGCATCTTGTGCAAAGTTGTTCAAATTACAATTATTATTATACTCCTTATAAACCTCAACATCTTATAAACCTCAACATAACTTAATGGAAGCAAATTACCCCTTTGACTGGTGAAGTGACGTGCATGATTTCATCCATTTCCAATTCAAATTACTTTACTTTTCACTATAAATATAACTCATTTCCATGGACAAAAGACACCCACACACACGTGCACTTACACACATTCTCTTTGAAGAAAAGGTTGGGAAATATCCATTCAAAGTGATTTGGTAAAAGATCGTTCGGAAGTTGATTTCCTTCTTTTGTGTAACCTTATGGTAAGTATGCTTGTCAAGTGATCTATGAATTTCTCCTATTATTTGTATTGACGCAAAGATCATAAGTTCTATGAAATTATGTAAGGACTCCAAAATATGTTATGCTAAGAGAGTCGAACTAAGGACTCTAATATGAAACGAGGTCGGAGATGGTAGTACTACACACTCCATTGTAAGATAAGTATGTTATAATCCTTTTATTAATGCATGTAATATGAGAAGTTTAGATATCATATTTATTGAGATTTTGAGATTTTATCTCACTCCTTTCCCATGCCCCCCCTTACAGGAAATTAATGATTCGTGAGGATCGAATGTGAGATGGCTAGCAACGTGGAATACAAAAGGAGACACGTCAAGTTTATTTTATAAAATTAAATTCTATTAAATAAGAAATGTCGACTATTGTGTCACATGTTATATTTTATTATGTTTTGTGTAATTGACTCTTATTGCACACATTGACTAAAATTATCAATTTCAATCGATTGTATTTTTGTCCTCAAGATATGGTTAGTGGCACTTGAATCTTAGAAATTTGAGGCGTCACAGTTACAAAAACATTTGTGAACAAGACATTCACTACAAGTGACAATTAAAACTTGTGAAACTTCACAAGGTTTTAAACAATAGGCTTAAGAACTATTCATTAATGGAACATAAGGAACTATTAAGGTCTAATCGAAATAAAAAATTCTCTTAATATTATCCCAAATATCATTCAAAGACCTTTCGATGTTATCGAAAATCCTCCGATTTCTTTCTATCCAAAGTGTACAAGCTGATGTCATTAAAATCAGCATCCATATCACCTTTTTTTCATTTTTATTTCCCCCCCAAATGAACATTTTACCCTTATCATTTCACTCCATCTTCTTGGTAATGCCGTCACTTCACCAAATAAACACAAAATTCTACACCAAATGTCTCTAGCAATCGCACAATGAAGTAACATGTGGTCGATGTTCTCCTCCGCCCTTTTACACATAATGCAATGTGAGGGGGATATGTACAAATATGGTCATTTCAATTGCAACAAGTCACAAGTGTTCACCTTTCTCAAGGAAACCAATCAAGCAAAAATTTTAACTTTAAACGGTACCACACTCTTCCAAATGAATTGAAATTTGGAAAAATGGAGTCACATTTTGGTTGAAGTAATGTATATAAAAAAAAGATTTGCAAGAAAACTGTCCCGAGGGATGGACAATCCATAATCTTTTATCAGGTGAAGATGTATCGATGTAAATATTTTCAAGAAGACTTAGTAGGAAAGTGAATTCATCGGTTTCTCTATCACTCAAGTTTCTAGAAAAAACATAGTTCCAGACCGGATTACAAACTGATGGAAAGGAAACATTATCACAAATAAGTGCATTTTTGTTGTTTGATAAGTGAAAAAGTCTAGGGAATGCCTCTTGAAACGATTGTTCACTTATCCATTTATCTAGCCAAAACCAGATTTTGTCACCTTTACCAGCTACAAATTTGATATTTTCCATAAATTTATCCCGAACTTTCGCAATTGATTTCCATGGTGCCCGAAGGGTAGAGTTCATTCCAGTATTTACATCTCATCCATTAGAGTAAAGGCCATACCAACTAAGAATGATGGAGTGCCAAAGTGATTCCGATTCTTTGGGGAACCGCCATAACCATTTCCCTAATAAGGCCATGTTTTTCAATTATAAATTTCCAATTCCCAAACCACCATATTGTTAATTAAAAAATAAAATAAAATAAAAAACACCAAACTCCCCCCAATCCATGTAATAATGCAATTAAACTTTCCGAATATGAAAAGAAAATATCTAACTAAATTTAGCACAATGTGCTAATTTAGCTAGTTTATTTATGATTTTGAGGTAAAAAGTAGTGATTGAAAAGTGGGTAAAGAAAATGTGTGTAGTTAAAAAGTGATTTGAGAAATTATGTAGTTTATAAATTGATTTATAAACCAATTTATTAATATGTTTACCAAACGGATGCTTAATGAAAATTCACTATTACAAAACACATTATTTGAAATAATGGTTTCAAACACACTACTAGTTTCAAAACGAATAGATACAAAAGCTAATTAATGTAAACAATTCGACGACACTTTCAAATTTAAATAACGAACATAAAATCCAAGGAGCTCACGTAAATTTCATTGAGAGCATATCTTCTTTGCAGATTATCAAGAACGCCAGGCTCATTCAAATAAGTTAGTTTCGTCATGTCGTCCACTCCTCCATAGTCAGCCTCCGTATCCCGCACATGCAATTTATCTGGCACTGCCAACGCCTATTCCAAAAATTAAAATTAAAGTCAAAACAATTCACTATTTTCACCAATTCCAATTAAAAAAAAAAAAAAATCAAAACAAAGAATAAATTACCTTTTTACCGGCGACTGTGAGGAGTTGAACTTGTTTACCGATAAAATTAGTTACCTCGGCTGCTATCCAAGCCAAGTCCTTATCTTCCACCCACACATTCGACCCCTTCCGAAGTGTCATTCTTTCGTGTTCTTTTTGCTCAAGAATTAGTATTCATACGAAGAAAATATGCACGTGTACAACAACAAGGAGAAGAAGGAGAATTATTGAATTTTTGGATTTTGAATTTGAATGGAAAGAACGATTTAGAAACCCTAGAAAGGGATTGATTTAATGTCAGAAAGTGGTGAAAATTTTTCAGCTTCCCGCCCCAAGAGATGGAACACGCAATTGTAGTAAAATAAAAATAAAAATAAGCTCCTCTGCTGACTGCTCCTAGTATTTATTTTTTATTTTGTCCTCTTTGAGTAAAAAAAAAAAAAAAATGAAAATGAATTACTGACATTGATGACATTATAAAGCCTCTGTTTGTAAAAAAATTTTATTTATAAACATATTTTTTTATGTATTCAAGGTAAAATATGTGGTTGAAAAATGGAAATAAAAAATATGTGTGATTAAAAAATTATTTGAAAAATTGTGTAAAAAAAACTTGTTTTTAAACAAATTTGCCAAACAAATCATGATCCCTTTTATAATTGTGAGTTCTCTTGGTCACCCCATTTTTTTACGAGAAATTCTAAGCCCATGTTCTCTTTGCTGTTTTGAGTTCGTTTTCTGTTTTTATTTTCGAAAACGCTAAAAACGCGTTCCCTTTACCATTTTCGAAAATGCATTTTGGAAAACAAAAAAAAAATTGTACACAAAACGGAAAACGACCGAAACATCGTTTTGAGTGTTTTGTGTGTATTTCAACAAAAAAAGTCCAAAACGCGGAAAACGCGTTTTGAGAATTTTTTTTTTTTTTTTTTATATAGAATTATCTTAACTTAGAACTAAGCTTAATATAAAGTTTTTATTTTTTTATTATTTTTTTTAGAATTATCCTACCTTGGAACTAAGCCTAAATAAAGAATTTTTTTTTTTTTTTTTAGAATTATCCTAACTTGGAACTTAGTTTAAATAAAGTTTTATTCAATTCAATATCAACATTACAAAAAAAAAAAAAAAAAAATTAAATGAGAATTCTTGTTGTTATATTTCAAAAAATGTAATAATAAATGGACTCTGTTGGTTTTGAAATAACTTGCATTTTCTGGATTTTAATAGAAGTAGAGTTTTCTCAAGTCCCGAACCTGATCAAGCTGTGTTAATATAGACTTTTAATGCTCACATTAGTGTGTTGCATGTAACCTTATTTTTAGTGTATTGTGAAAGGAAATTTGAGTTGGAGTTAGTAGTATTCTGCAAGCAAATTAATTAAAAATAGTTTAAATAGTGTTCTGCAAAACTTCAAACAGAACGTGTTTTCCAGCTTTTCATTTTCAAAAACAGTTTTCAGAAATGACAAACCAAACGCGTTTTCAGCAAATTTGAAAACAAAAATGAAAACACAAAACACAAAACATTTTCGAAAATGAAAATATAAAATAAAATACAAACAGAACGCCACCTAAGGCTTTTCAAGTGGAATTAGCATCCATTTGCTAAACTTTTTTACGTACCGTTTGACAAATTTGTTTAAAGGCAAGATTTTTCAACAAAATTTCTTATCACTTTTTAACTATACAAATTTTTGCTCTTTACTTTTCAATCACATATTTGTTGGAAAATGGCAGAATTTTTAGGCAGCAAATGGCTGCCTTTGGACTCAATTTTTGGTGGGACCCACTTGACATTTGCGTAGGATCGAAGTTGGGTTGTGTTCTCCTCCGTGAGAACATCGAAATGATATGTTCACTTGCCAAAATTGATGCTCGGATGAATGAGAAATTGGAGTTCAAAGAGGACCATGTGGAATATGGTTTTTGGTGGGAAATGAGTTAAAACTTGTCCAACATAGGAAAGAAACAAAATTTGGAACCACTTTATATATGCTTACACTTTGAGAGGTTGTAAGAATGTGTAGCATAGAGGCTCTCTCCACATGCGCGCAGGGGGGTGCAAATCTTGGTTCGAATTGGCCTTCGAGCCTTGAACTTGTGTGCGGGCGCGACCTGCGAATGTCGAACCGAATGAACCAAAAAATTGGCTCCTCGCGTGGTCCACGTTTTGAAAAAAAAAATTAATTTTTCAAATTTGAAACTCCTAACTCCCAAATTAATTTCTGTTAATTGGTGAGTAAATTGGAGAGTTATTGTGTAACTCCTCCTTCACTGCTATTTAACCCCAGCTCCTCCTCAGTCTGAACACACACGGTTTTGCACTCCAGAATACAGTCCCAGATTTCTTCTTCTTCCCAGGTTTCTTTCTGTTTGGTGATTGTTCAGGCATTCGTTCAGTTCGTTGGAGCAGTTCCATAGTGCTTTGCTACTGCTTGTACCCGTTGTATCCTGGGAAACAGTCGTCCATACAACTCAAGCACGGATTGGTGAGGGGGCGAATCTGTTTTAAGGAAACTGTGCCCGCACAGGCCTCGGCTCCTGCTTCCGTTTTACATTTTGTTTTTGATTCTATTTATTGAATTTCATCAGTTCTTGTTTGTTCTTCTGAAATCAAAACAACTTATTTACATATTCCAGTATTAGTTGTAGCAAGCTTAAAACAGATTCTAAAATTTTTCAAAACAGTTTTGAAAGAACAGACAAGAATTTTTCCGGATTTTGCGAAATCATATTCCTTTTGAGATAACTTATATATTTGGTTGAATTTTCAGTAATGGCAAACAAACAAATCAACATGGATGTGGCTACTGCTGAAAATCAGACGGTGGCTCAGGCTGTGGCTACGCCAAGTTCGACTGGGGCTATGCCAAGTTCTGTTGTGGCTATGCCAAGTTCAACTGTGGCTATGCCAAGTCCTTTTGTGACTCAATCTGTGGCTAAATTGCCAAGTCATGCTTTGACACAAACCGTGGCTCAAACTGCAGCTCCAACCGTGACTGTTCCAGTTAACCATGGGGAAAAATCGGAGAAATTCAATGGGCTGAATTTCAAAAGGTGGCAGCAAAAGATGTTATCCTACCTGACCACCTTGAATCTTGCGAGGTTCTTGACTGAAAATGCTCCAGTGCTCCAAGAGGGTGAAGGAGACATTCAAGCAGTTAGTGCAGTTGATGCTTGGAAGCACTCGGATTTCCTGTGCCGGAATTATGTGATGAACGGTTTGGCTGATTCACTATATAATGTATACTGCACAATAAAAACGGCTAAGGAATTATGGGAGTCTTTAGACAAAAAGTATAAAACCGAGGATGCCGGGGCCAAGAAGTTTCTTGTTGGTCGCTTTTTGGAATACAAAATGGTGGACTCCAAACCTGTAATCAGTCAAGTACAAGAACTTCAAGTGATATTGCATGAAATTCATTCCGAGGGAATGGTTGTGAGCGAGTCCTTCCAAGTGGCTTGTATAATTGAAAAACTACCACCTGCATGGAAGGATTTTAAAAACTATCTAAAGCATAAGCGAAAGGAAATGAATGTTGAGGAACTAATTGTTAGACTTCGAATAGAAGAAGACAACAAAAGTTCTGAAAGAGGGATCAATCCGGTTGTGGCTAAAGCAAATGTTGTGGAGCATGGGCAAAGCTCCAAACCTAACAAAACCAAGTCTGGGCCATCTAGTAGCAAAAGGCTCAAGTTGGGGCCCAATGGCGGAATTTCTAAAAAGAAGTTTCAAGGAAAATGCTTCAATTGTGACAAAATTGGTCACAAGTCTACGGAGTGCCGTTTGCCGAAGAAGAAGAAAGAAGCAAACATGGTTGAAGATGCATCTGACATCAACCTTGCAGCTGTCATTTCTGAAGTGAACCTGGTGGGTTCAAATCCGAGAGAATGGTGGATAGACACCGGTGCCACCCGACATGTTTGCTCTGACAAGGAGTTGTTTAGTGGTTTTGAAGCAGCGGATGGGGAGAAGCTGTACATGGGAAATTCAGCGACTTCTGAAATCAAGGGCCATGGAAAGGTGGTTCTAAAGATGACGTCTGGGAAAGAGCTGACTCTAAACAACGTGCTCTATGTGTCGGAGATTCGCAAGAATTTGGTATCCGGCTCGCTGTTGAACAAACATGGCTTCCGCATGGTGTTTGAGTCAGACAAGGTTATTTTGTCTAAGTCTGGAATGTTTGTAGGAAAGGGTTATGTTAGTGATGGGCTTTTTAAGCTTAATGTAATGGCTATTAAGCCAAAAATTAATAAAATGAATAACTCTTCCGTTTACTTGCTTGAGTCTTCCAATTTGTGGCATGGTAGACTAGGACATGTTAATTACGACACTTTGCGTAGACTAATTAACTTGAATTGCATACCTACATTCCAAATTGATAATAAACATAAGTGTGAAACTTGTGTTGAGGCAAAATTGACAAGGTCATCATTTCAATCCGTTGAAAGAAAAACTAAACCGCTTGATTTAATTCACACCGATGTATGTGATTTAAAATCTGTACAAACAAGGGGAGGCAACAAATATTTTATCACCTTTATTGACGATAGCACAAAATATTGTTTTGTGTATTTGCTTAAAAGTAAAGATGAAGCGATAGAGAAATTTGTTCTCTATAAAAATGAAATTGAAAATCAACTCAACAAGAAGATCAAAGTGTTGAGAAGTGATAGAGGTGGTGAATATGAATCACCATTTGCTGAATTCTGTGCACAACATGGAATTAAACATGAAACAACAGCACCTTATTCACCTCAACAAAATGGTGTCGCTGAACGGAAAAATAGAACATTGAAAGAAATGATGAATGCAATGTTGTTGAGTTCTGGGTTACCTCAAAACATGTGGGGAGAAGCTGTGTTATCAGCTAATTACCTTTTAAATAAGGTGCCCCGAAAGAAAGAAGATAAGAGCCCCTACGAGTTATTGAAAGGAAGAAAGCCTTCCTACAAATATTTACGAGTGTGGGGGTGTCTTGCCAAAGTGGCTGTACCTGCACCAAAAAAAGGTGAAAATAGGACCAAAAACTGTTGATTGCATATTTATCGGATATGCACATAACAGTAGTGCCTATCGATTTCTTGTGTTTGATTCTAAAATTTCTGATATACACAAAAACACGATAATGGAATCGAGAAATGAGTCATTCTTTGAACATGTATTTCCATATAAGTTCAATGAAGAAGCTGAAGCAAGCTCTTCTAAACGGACATATGAGACTATGATTGAGAATAGTCAAGACCAAGAAGTTGAGGTTGAACCAAGACGTAGCAAACGAGAAAGGATAGAAAAGTCTTATGGTCCTGATTTTCTGACATATATGCTAGAAACTGAACCTCAAAGCTTCAAAGAAGCAGTAAACTCTTCTGAAGGACCTCAATGGAAAGAGGCAATTAAAAGTGAAATAGATTCCATTCTGCAAAACCATACATGGGAGCTGGTTGATCTTCCCCCGGGAAGCAAACCACTAGGCTACAAATGGATTTTCAAAAGGAAAATGAAAGCAGATAGAACTATTGATAAGTATAAGGCAAGACTTGTAATTAAAGGTTATAGGCAACGAGAAGGCCTTGACTATTTTGACACTTATTCTCCGGTAACGAGAATAACTTCCATTCGATTGATATTAGCGATTGCATCTTTGTATAATCTCGAAGTACATCAAATGGATGTCAAAACTGCTTTTCTAAATGGAGATTTAGAAGAAGAAATTTACATGGAACAACCCGAGGGGTTTTCTGCACCAGGACAAGAAAAAAGGTGTGTAAATTGGTGAAGTCATTATACGGCTTAAAACAAGCACCAAAACAATGGCATCAAAAATTTGACAAAGCAGTGATGGAAAGTGGATTTAAAATCAATGAATGTGACAAATGCGTTTACATCAAAGACACAAAAATAGGTTATGTCATTTTATGTCTTTATGTTGACGACATGCTCATCGTTGGTAGCAACGATAAGATGATTAAATCTACTAAAAATATGTTGAATTCAAGATTCGACATGAAGGATATGGGTTTAGCTGATGTAATTCTTGGAGTTAAAATTTCAAGAACATCAGATGGACTTGTTCTAAGTCAGTCACATTATGTGGACAAGATTTTGGAAAAATTCAATAATGATGACACTGGCGTGGCTAGAACACCAATAGATACAAGTCAACATCTATCGAAAAATAGAGGCGATGGTATTTCTCAAGTAGAGTACTCTAGAATAATCGGAAGTCTTATGTACCTAATGAGTTGCACAAGACCAGATATAGCTTACGCAGTTAGTAAGCTGAGTAAATATACTAGTAATCCAGGGTCTGACCACTGGAAAGGAATAGTAAGAGTACTAAGATACTTGAGATATACTCGTAATTATGGACTGCACTATACCAGATATCCGGCAGTCATTGAAGGATATAGTGATGCTAATTGGATATCTGATATAAAAGACTCAAAGTCTACTAGTGGATTTGTGTTCACATTGGGAGGTGCAGCCATATCATGGAAATCCTCTAAACAAACAGTTATTGCAAGATCTACCATGGAATCTGAGTTTATAGCTCTAGATAAATGTGGTGAAGAGGCTGAATGGCTACGCAATTTCTTAGAGGATATTCCAAGATGGTCAAAACCTGTGCCAGCAATTTGCATACATTGTGATAGTCAATCTGCGATTGGAAGGGCACAAAGCAACATGTACAATGGTAAGTCTAGGCACATACGTCGTAGACATAATACCATAAGACAGTTACTCTCAACTGGAGTTATCTCGATTGACTATGTAAAGTCAAAAGATAACATTGCGGATCCGCTAACCAAAGGGTTAAATAGAGAGTTAGTCCCAAAATCATCCAGAGGAATGGGACTTAAGCCCTTGGAAGAATGAGTTAATACAATGGAAACCCAACCTAATTGACTGGAGATCCCAAGATCTAGGTTCAAAGGGACAACCTAATTGTAAAGACTTAATTGAATCACCGTGGGGGTTAACATCCCTTGCCCATTCCTATGATGTAACAGTGATGCCCGTAAGAACGAAGGATAAGCAATATGCTTTTAATGATTCTTATGTGTCGGGAATCCGAGCGGAGTAGAGCGGGCTACTCTTAATTAAGAGATCACCTATGTGAGAGAGAAGTGGGGCCGCTTCTAAAGGAATTATGTTGGGCTAAATTCTTAGAAACTCTCACAGAACCAGGCGTATGTTCATGGCCACAAACGAACATAATAATGAGAACTGAACTATGTTAGGAAGAATCCTGTGTAAGGTATATCATCATTTACACAAAAGGCAGAACAGTTCTGTAGCGACCAAGAATTTTTACGCGATTAATAATTATTTTAATAGAAAATCGTGTCGCTACTATTTCACCCATTTTTATTAAGTTAACGCCACGACGTATTCGTATAGCCAAATCAAGAAATAATCGAGATCGTTCGATTTTAAATTAAATTCCGAATTTCTAAAAATATTTCCATTCTCTTGATTTAAAGTATATTAAGTCTAAGTACTTAATTCAATGTTATCCCAATATTTATTTATACAAAAATTATTTTTATTATTGAAATTAAGAAAATATATGCAAGCATGAGAGGTTCCATTATATATAATAATTATGAGAATCTTAATTTAATAAATATGGAAAAGTATATGAATGGTTGATAGACTCCATTATATGTAATCATGAAGAGCATAATATTTGTATAAATATGGAAAAGTATATGAATGATTTATATACTCCATTATATATAATCATGAAGAGCATAATAATTGTATAAATATGGAAAAGTATATGAATGATTGATAGACTCCATTATATATAATCATGAAGAGCATATTATTTGTATAAATATGGAAAAGTATATGAATGAATTATATACTCCATTATATATAAACATGAAGAGCATAATATTTGTATAAATATGGAAAAGTATATGAATGATTGATAAGACTTCATTATATGTAATCATGAAGAGCATAATATTTGTATAAATATGGAAAAGTATATGAATGATTTATATACTCCATTATATATAATCATGAAGAGCATAATAATTGTATAAATATGGAAAAGTATATGAATGATTGATAGACTCCATTATATATAATCATGAAGAGCATATTATTTGTATAAATATGGAAAAGTATATGAATGGTGCTTTACTTTAAGAAAATGATGTGTTAAAATTAATAGAATTGAATGATTATGTTTACAATATGCCAACTTTATACATCTATTTAAACCCATCTCTTTTACACACAACTCTACACATATACACTTATTTCCAATCTCTTGACAAAATCCACAAGTAAGAGAAATTCAAGGTGGTCAAGAAAGTTTTGGTCCATTTACTACTACACTTCATTTTAATCTTTTAAAAAGTAAGTATATCTTATGTTTTTATGAAAAGTAAGTATGTTTTTATGAAAGGTAAATACACCTTATGTTTTTATGAAAAGTAAGTGTGTTTTTATGACAAGTAAGTATATCTTATGTTTTTATGAAAAGTAAGTATGTTTTTATGAAAGGTAAATACACCTTATGTTTTTATGAAAAGTAAGTGTGTTTTTATGACAAGTAAGTATATCTTATGTTTTTATGAAAAGTAAGTATGTTTTTATGAAAGGTAAATACACCTTATGTTTTTATGAAAAGTAAGTGTGTTTTTATGACAAGTAAGTATATCTTATGTTTTTATGAAAAGTAAGTATGTTTTTATGAAAGGTAAATACACCTTATGTTTTTATGAAAAGTAAGTGTGTTTTTATGACAAGTAAGTATATCTTATGTTTTTATGAAAAGTAAGTATGTTTTTATGAAAGGTAAATACACCTTATGTTTTTATGAAAAGTAAGTATGTTTTTATGACAAGTAAGTATATCTTATGTTTTTATGAAAAGTAAGTATGTTTTTATGAAAGGTAAATACACCTTATGTTTTTATGAAAAGTAAGTATGTTTTTATGACAAGTAAGTATATCTTATGTTTTTATGACAAGTAAGTATATCTTATGTTTTTATGAAAGGTAAATACACCTTATGTTTTTATGAAAAGTAAGTATGTTTTTATGACAAGTAAGTATATCTTATGTTTTTATGAAAATGTTTGGATCATTGCTATGAAATCAATCTCACAAGATTGTTATGGGTTCCATATGATATGTTTATGATTATGCTAAGGGGACTGGAGTTTAGTAGCGCTACACATAAGAATTCTTGTCATTTAAGTTCGGTAAAATTCTTTTGTCTCCCTATGTTTATGAGTATTTCGATCCTATCCTATGTTATGATGAAAATGATCCATATGCTTTCAAAAGAAAATTTATGCTTGGTATACTTACTGGGATTTTATAAATCTCACTCCACGATATTTACCATTTTCAGATAATTGAAGGTTCGAGGCGGTCAACATGGAAGTGGCAAAAGTGGTTAAGATTGATGAGATAATTATGTTGAACTTTATGTAAGAAAATTATGTTCTATTTTTATTCACAAATAAAATTATGGGATTCTAATTATTCTTTTGAATAATTTTACATTACTATTTAAGTCTCGATAATATGATATGAGTCACTTTTAGTGGCACTCGAATGGAAGAGAATTCGGGTCGTCACAAGTTCAAGGACATCGAGTCTACTGGTCAGCTAGTAAAGTAAATATACTTTCATAAGGGAAGGTTCAAAGGATAATACCTACCTATCCTATACAGGTTTCAACTGTTGAACTATATCACCAAGTCATTATGTCTTGTGTTGTCTTGTCTCTCACAATTTTCATTCATGTGGGGGATTGTTGGAAAATGCCAGAATTTTTAGGCAGCAAATGGCTGCCTTTGGACTCAATTTTGGGTGGGACCCACTTGACCTTTGCGTAGGATCGAAGTTGGGTTGTGTTCTCCTCTGTGAGAACATCGAAATGATATGTTTACTTGCCAAAATTGATGCTCGGATGAATGAGAAATTGGAGTTCAAATAGGACCATGTGGAATATGGTTTTTGGTGGGAAATGAGTTAAAACTTGTCCCACATAGGAAAGAAACAAAATTTGGAACCACTTTATATATGCTTACACTTTGAGAGGTTGTAAGAATGTGTAGCATAGAGGCTCTCTCCACGTGCGCGCGGGGGGGGGGGTGCAAATCTTGGTTCGAATTAGCCTTCGAGCCTTGAACTTGTGTGCGGGCGCGACCTGCGCACACGAATGTCGAACCGAATGAACCAAAAAATTGGCTCCTCGCGTGGTCCACGTTTTGAAGAAAAAAAATTAATTTTTCAAATTTGAAACTCCTAACTCCCAAATTAATTTCTGTTAATTGGATAGTTATTGTGTAACTCCTCCTTCACTGCTATTTAACCCCAGCTCCTCCTCAGTCTGAACACACACGGTTTTGCACTCCAGAATACAGTCCCAGATTTCTTCTTCTTCCCAGCTTTCTTTCTGTTTGGTGATTGTTCAGGCATCCGTTCAGTTCGTTGGAGCAGTTTCATAGTGCTTTGCTACTGCTTGTACCCGTTGTATCATGGGAAACAGTCGTCCATACAACTCAAGCACGGATTGGTGAGGGGGCGAATCTGTTTTAAGGAAACTGTGCCCGCACAGGCCTCGGCTCCTGCTTCCGTTTTACATTTTGTTTTTGATTCTGTTTATTGAATTTCATCAGTTCTTGTTTGTTCTTCTGAAATCAAAACATCTTATTTACATATTCCAGTATTAGTTGTAGCAATATTTTACCTCGAAAATATAAAAAATATATTTTTAAACAAAAAATTTTAACAAACAGATAAACAACACGTATCTTCAAATGATTTATTAACCACACAATTTTTTTTTAAAAAAAATTAACTACATATTTTACCTCAAAAATATCATATTCTTTGATTTTAAAAAAAAATGTTTACCAAAGAGATGCTTAATTACACTAGCAATAGTAACAAATTGGGTTTGAATCGAATCGGATCGGATTGGCATGATCCAAATTCTATTTACGAAATTCAGATTGAATCGGATCGGATCAAACAGTAAAAAAAATCATTATCTATTTTCGTTAATGACAAATACGTCAATACATAATTCATAAACACAACTAAGCATCTATTTGATAACCAAATAAACTACTTTATAAACCAGTTAATAAACTACGCAATTTTCTCAAACCACTTTTTAAACACATACATTTTCCTCTTCTATTTTTAACCACTACTTTTTAACTCAAAATATAAATAAATCATTTTATATACAAAATAGTGTCATCAAACAGATACTAATTTAATATTTAATTCATACAACAAATAATTGCATATATTATAGAATTAGAGATTAGAGATATTGTACCAAATTCAGCAAAAATTAAATATTTTATATTTAGTATTAGATTTTTATGCATTGTTTTTTAATTATATTTAGAAAATAGGACCGGATCAGATCAGATCACCCCGACCCAAATAAGATCCATTTTATTTTTATTTATTTATTTTGAAATAATTAAAAAATTTGTATAAAAATCTAATTATTAAATCTAAAATTTTCAATCTTTTGTTTATTTTGGTACAAAATCTCTAATTACACACACACACACACACACATTGATTTTTCGTATGAATTGGATATTATATTAGTTGTTTAAAATCAGATTAGATTGGATCACCCTCGATCTAAATTTGACATGTCGATCCACGGATCAGCAAATTTCGAATCGGGTCGAATTTGTTGTCATCTCTAAATTACACCCATGACTGCTAAACATGTAACATATCCCATGTTTTCAAATAAAATAAAATCCAAATTTTACTTTAAATCAAAGTCGGTAATTTATTTTAATCATAAATTTCATGAGCCATCTCTAAATTACACCCATGACTACTAAACATTTAACATATCCCATATTTTAAAATAAAATAAAATCCAAATTTTACTTTAAATTAAAGTCAGTAATTTATTTTAATCATAAATTTCATGAGACAATTTCATCAATTTTTATCAAAATATTCTGAAAATTTAATTTTAATTCCCACAAAAAAGTAGTTTCGCCTTGATTTTTAATAAGGATTTGAGCCATCTTTTTTAAAATCTATTTTTTTTAAAGAATACTTTTAAATACACATTTCTAAAATAATAAAAAGTTTTTACGTATATCCAAAAAAGAAAATCTTACAGTGTGTTTGAGCCTTTTTTTCAAGTAATGAGTAGTAAGAAAAATATTTATGATTATATGTAAAATTATTTTATTGAAAAAATGAGTGGTTAAAAAAATAAGTATCAAGTTGTTAAAAATTTTTATTTATAATTAAAGAATGTAATGTTTTAAAGATAAAATATGTGATTAGGCGTTTGTTCGGATAAAGAAAAATGTCATTTATAAATGAAGGGGGGTTTATCCAATTGAGGGTTTGAAAGATATTTAAAGACTTTTTTAAATGACTTTTTGATGGATTTTATTATCTTTTATGGATTTTTATAGACTTTCAAATACTTTCGTAGACTTTTATTTAAAAAACTTGTATGGATTTTCAAAAACTTTTGTAAATTGATTTAATAGACTTTCAAAAACGTTTACGAACTTTTATTTTTTAATTGACCACATGAGAAGAAGAAATTGTTTTTCCAACAAACCTAGTAGCCAAATCATCGTAATCAGGCAATTTGGGAAGCACGTGTCATGCTTGGTTATCGGGCTGGAAAGTATTGGCACGAGTAAACACTTTCTTCACCTGTGGTGAACCACTTTTCTGTGGGAGGAAGAGATTGATCTGGCAGGTTGTGAAACCATTTCTGAATCAACATCACGTCCCATTTCTTCTCTGGTCAAGTGATATAGTCTTTCAATGGCTCTTTCAATGGCTCTCTGATGAGCTAATAACTTTTTCTTCACTTTGCCGACATCATAATTTGATGGTTTCTTGTTGTAATGGATTAGAAAGGAGAGAATTGAATGGCTCGTGAGAGGTATTCGGTTGAAGTTTGAAGAAATAAAAAGAATTTTTATATATCCTTTCTACCAAAAGTCCATCTAAGTCTACAATTAGATTGATTGATAAATTTAATACACCTAAATTTCGTAGGATTTTAAAAGTCTCGATTGAATAATGCATGACTTTATAAGACTTTTTAAGAGTTCATTAAAATTCATATTGAATACATCAAGATTTTAATGGAGTTATGAAAGTCTAAATTGAATAAACCTAAACTCTTTTATACGATTTAAGATGATCGAAATTAAACGTCTGAAAGTTCCGAATCCAGGTTGTGGATGGATGGAAGAATCTTGACCCAAACTTTTTGACGCGAAAAGCGACGATGCGGAAGAGATAATCAAGACTTTCAAAACACCATAAGGATCCGTCCAACTTCCTTAATAAGTTCTTTATTTGAACACTACAAATACTCTCACGAATATTTGATAAGTTCAGGTTGAACGCCATAAGAAATAATTCTTGATAAGATCGAATAAATATAAGAATCCACATATATACTTTATTGAATCCTCAGTAAACTGTTTAATCAAATCAAAGTTGTCCTTACAATGAATGGAAAATAACATATAAATAATGAAAAATGACTTAACAACTAGGGTAGCCGCTACGGGCTCAAAATAGAGTTCTAATTAAACTAAAATAATTAAAACTGAAAATAAAATAAAAATCTGCAAAATCTGTCCCGCTAAGCAGTTACGTCCGTAAATATGACACTTATTGCCGTAAGTATGTTTCTGTCTAAAGTTACGGCTGTGACACTGAGACTTACGGCCGTAAGTATGAAAATCTTTGAATCTTGCGTTTTAGCCCGATAGTGGATTACGATCGTGACATATGGAACTCACGACCTTGAAATTGCCCCTGATCCTCGAATTTTGACCCATTTGACTTGATTTGATCCATTCGTCTTCCCGGCTCGAATTCTCCGTTGAGCTCCTATATCGGATTACATCACTTTTGAACTCCATTAAAGTCTTTAAATGTCAATCAATATCCTAATTGAATAAACCCACCGAAGTTCACCCAAACCAATGCCCTATCGTCAGTTAAGATCTGTGCATCTGTCAGTTTGCGTAAATTCGGATCCTATACATGTTAACAGATTTGGAAGAGAGAGAGAGAGATTGAACATCAGGAGTTTTTTATTCTCTACAATTGCCCTTGCTTTTTGGTCAATTATGCTCATTAATTTGAACAAACGTTTGGTTTATTAAAAACAAGTTTACCAAGCGGAGGCTTGGACATCTCCGCTTGGACATTAAGAGTCAAAGAAAACTTACTTTCGATAACACGCTGAAATCACTATTATAAAATTCATTTTACAAAAAATGAGGCTTAAGCATGGATGATGGCTTTTGCGACCCAAAAAAATGTTTTTGAGCCATTTGACGAACTTTTTAGAAAGTTTTTTCACCAATTAGATGAACTTTTAGAGCATCCATAATGGATGTGTTAACTTTTATTAGTTAAACATTGTCACGTAAACAATATAATAGAAGTTAAGTACCACATCTACATGTTAACTTTAACTATTATATGAGTTTCACATTGGACGTGTTAAATTTACTCACTAATAACTAAATTGACTAATCAATAACAATTTAATGTTTTTCTCTACTATTTTCAACATAGGTTGTCATGTCACGTGTTAAATGTTTTTTAACTTTAACAAACAAGTTAACAATATACAAAAAAATATTCGTTTAGTAAACATGCTAATATATCAAATGTAGGCATAAAAGTGACTATTAGTTAACATATGACACTAACAAATATTTTAATACATCCATTGTAGATGTTCTAGAAAGGCATTTTGGAGTATGAAACACTTTTAAAAAATAATTTTAAAATAAAAGTAAAGCAATCTATCAGGAAGAGAAAGTCGTGTCAAACGAACCTTAATTTTTCATGGCCACCTAACTTTATGCTCCGTTTGTTTTTAAGACAATTGCAGTTATAAAATAATTTATTTATATTTTTAAGGTAAAATGTGTAATTTAAAAGTTGGAAGAAAAAATATGTTTGCTTATAAAGTATTTTTAAAAAAATTATGTTTATAAATTAGGTTAAACGTTAGTAATTATAAATTGATTTATTTATATTTTTTAGGTAAAACGTTTGTGTGGTTGAAAAATGAATAGAGGAAAAATGTTTTTACTTAAAAAATTGTTAAAAATTATATTGTTTATAAATTGTAATGATTGAGTTAAAGAGCATATGTTTATTTTTTAAATTATAATGATTGCGTTATTTTGCAATATAACCATCAAACTTTATAGATAAATATCCCATCAATGGTCTCTAACTTTTGAATATGTTAAGATTGGGTCCCAGACATTTAATCTACAACAATCAAAGTCCCCAAGCTTTTAAATGTAAGTATCAGTGGTCTTTTTGTAATGAAAAATGTTAGTTTAGCCCTTGTTTGGTTTTCATTAAAAAAAAATTCTTTTTTTTTTCTACAGTACTCAATATTAATCATCAATTAAAAGTCAAATGCACAATATTTTACTTTTTAACTAAATTTCAATCATCAATTCTCCTAAAAATCACTATTCATTTAAAAAACTATTTTTAAACAATACAAAACACTCTTAATAGTTAAAATATCGAATTTTGAGTAAATAACCGTTGTACACCCTTAGTTAGTTATATTTAAAATAAAGACAAAAAAAGAGGGAAAAAAGAAAAAATAATAATAAATAAATATAAACAATTAAATAAGTAAAAAGAGGGAAATAGAAACTTCGAAATTTTTTAATAAAACATAAAAAAATTCCAATAAATACTTTTTGTACTTTTTTTTTTTTTAATCTTTCAAATTTGCATATACAAGTAATGCCCGATTATTTAATGTCAAAATCTATGGACCTTTACAAAACCTTCTCCATTTGGTTACCCTTCTTGGGTTGACCTAGCCATTATCCTGGGAGGGCCTTAGCCAAGTAGGACCGTTCCAAAACCTGCTCATTTGGTCACAGCCATTATCCGGGGAGGGCCTTGGCTAAGGTGGGTTCAGACTAATCCTCCAAATCTGACATCTCTTCAATTTGTCGCATCAATAACAAAAGTCAGGCCAGGTCACTACCCCAGCAGCTAAGAGCTTGTTTGGGAAACTTTACGAAAATTACAAATTCTCTACAGCAAATCATTTTTCTTTTCAAAAATCTTTTCCCCAAAAAGCTGTAAGTGTGTGTTTGATTACCTTCATTTCTCATGAAAAATTTCAAATCAATCCAAATATTTTCTTTCTTTTGTGTTTAATTGAAACACTTGCCATGAAAAATATTTTTCATGTACAAGTGCTTAAAGCACATTTTAGACAATTTTTCTTCAAATATTTTCTCATCATTTTGATAGGAAAATATAAATTGCATTTTCCTTTTCCAAAAAAGTTGAACGCCACTCTTAGATGTCTCCACCGCTCCTATCCTAAGGATTGATAAAGGATGTAAATCACGATTATGTTTCAAGCTGGTTAGTGTTTGAATACCACTCACCGAACTGACAAAATGCTTAGCAAATTCGAACATGCAAGAATTCGAATCTGCAATCTTCACGCTGCTAGCGTTTGTGAATTCTCAACCGTTGTCAATTGAAATGAATCATAAGGGCTGCATTTTCCTTTTTCAAGTTCAATCAGACATATCCCAAGACCCAAGTAAAATAAAAGTACAACAAGAACTGACATGGTTCGGGAAAAAATGTAGTTAGCATAGTTGGACAAAACCCGTTTCACACTTGCAGTTTATTCACATAACAGGAGGTAAGGTTTGTTGTCATAACGAAACTAATAATTTAAGCAGAATTGTCAAAAAAGACATTGTTCACATCAGGGGCTCCAATGGAATTGGCAGAGGCGAATAGCGCAACAGAACCTCATCGGGTTCGAGCATATTTACATTCTGCAGTATTCTAGTCAAGTTTAATCCCACTATTCGCACTCGTGGATTGGAATGTCCGTTGAGAAATAAATTTGTGATCTGCAAAAACAAGGGAGGAAAAATATCAGACTTGCTCCAAGTCCAAGCCTTGCAAATCTTCACTCACTCGTGTCATGAAAGCTTAAGAGAAGTAAAACAATTATCAGCTTTTCTGGCATGCATACCTCCGTGCAACCGAAGACTTTGACCAGCTTCAGTGACGAGCAGCTATCAACGATCAAACCTAATGCTTCGTCAGTAACTTGGCGACACCACGATAGATCCAAACTTAACAACTTTCTCGAACATTTTGCGAGTGCCAAGGCAGTGTTGGGGCCAACCTGTTAATTATGGCTCATCAGTAAGCATCAAACATATAGGTGGAGAGGAAGAGTGTGAATAAACTTGCAGCGAATTTCGTGTTGGGTAGAATGACTCAAAAATAATTCCAACAAGTATTTCATACCTTTGTCACATTATTCAGCAAGAGTTCCTCCAAAAACTCTCCAGAACTTTCTAGAAATGCTGCCATAGCTTCATCGCTGACGCGAAATAAGAATAACCCCAGATCAGATCAGTGGAGCAAGAAAAGCAAGCAACATTATAAAGTAGATGAAAATAGAAGTGAATCGCTCAATTCCATCATAGAATTTATAACGGTGCAAGAATGTAATCCAGGAGAGTGTAAAGCAGTACAACGTTTCCATGAATTTAGCATAGAAACAAGAACCAATGAAAACCTGAACCGGTTGCGGCAAAGTCTGAGCTTTCGAATTCTTCGACAACCATTGGCAAGGTATTCTATTCCCAGATCCGTCAAGAGATGCAGGTGCGAAATGTTTAGTGAACGTAAATCAGAGCAAATACTCCCAATGATTTGAAGGGAACGGTCTGTCAAATTACTGCAGGAAAGGAAAAGCAGATTCCAATTAGAACCTACATTGAGTTGGATGTGTGTGCATTTTGTTTAATTTAAAAACAAATCAACTTACAGGCAATTAGCAAAATCAAGCTCTTTAATATTTCGACCGCATATGGTAATCATGTCATTCACAAATTGATCGCTTACAGTCGGGATTCCAGCGACTGACAATACTTCTAAATGTTCAAAATTCTTCAATGCAGGCAGAATAAGCAGTGCATCTATTTTTTGGCAATCATCTATGTAGAGCTCTCTCAAAATTGGTCCCAGAGAATCGGCTATAAATTTGATGCCAGCACAAGTGAGAAGGGTGCACTGTCCCAAGTTTATAGACCGAAGTGCAGGAGCTGACATTACAATTGTTTTAAGTCCATTGTCTGTTAAACGACAGGCACCTCTAAGGGAAAGGATACCTAGATTATGCAAGCTATTTGAAGACTGAGCAAATGTCTCAGCAAATGCATAATCAAGTGTGCATTGCCCGCACAAGTCCAGTTGTAGGACCTGTTTACAAAATCAACCCCGCATAACTAATTAGCTGCACCAAGATAATTCACCCAAAAAAGAAGCATTCAAGGAAATGTAGACCATTATATGAAGGTATATTGCCCCCTCAAAAGAAAAATATAAAAAACTGAAATACCAAAAGAAAATTATAATACGCACATCAAACCAAACACAAAGAGAGAACTATGGGAGCCCCTCCTTCCCCTATTCTCTGGGCTCTTGATTACTCTCTTAATATACTGTATATGTTTATTTTACTTCTCTTCACCCAACAACAGAGAATTTGGATACAATGTCATCTACCTATGAATATATCTATCTGGAAAATAAAGATACTATAATAACAATAGTGATAGTGACCGTGATGTAATGATAAAATATAACTGTGATTAAAGACATAATTTTTTCTGTTCATTAATATCTTTGGAAGGTGAATTGCTTCATAAATTTAAATTATGGATTTGCAGTGACATAAAAGAAAAGAAAAGCACACACATCATGTATAGAAATGCTCAGGTGCTAAAGGAGTATGGAGATGAATAAGTAAATTCAGAGCAAAACTGAGCAAAATTTTCACTATTCACGGGGTGCTACATTGTCTACCTATCGCAGATTCCCTTTGATATGTCAATATGTTAGTATTCACAGATCGCTTCCATTGACAGGCAAACGATCTGTTTTTTTCTCAAAAAAGAACTTGAGCATGCTTTATGCTTTATGCTACATCATAATCTAAGTATATGGAAGGTAAGAACCTATGTGTATCGAGACATAAATTGTGCATGGAGGACGGAAAACTATCCAATTAGAATATGAAATGCAAACGTTCTTTGCAGGCATCTTCTCTTATTGACCTTATGTGTCAAACTCTGCATTCTTAGGAGAGGAATGAAAAGACTCGACTATCACAAGTCCACCAAGATTTGCTTAGTTTAAGGGAGTCATCGATGCAGTACTTATTGCTAGACTTAAGGAACAAAAAATACATTTCCACAAGAACAACTATAGATTAATTTGCAAGGGAAGGTGGGAGAAAGAGGAGGAGGAAGAAGAGGAAATATAAAAACAATCATCAGTAAAGTCATTTGCCATCATTATGTTCAACATTTTCCCACTAATCTCTTTCTTAACAGACTATATCTAATTGTCTATGTATATGACCCTGAAGCTAACTAAAATTGCTTGAAGTAAGTGATTTTTTCCCTTCTCTTGTCTGTTATGGGACTCAAACATCTTTCGGAAACTGATTTGCATAATAGACGAATTCTCTGAATCTGAAATTACAAATGCGATGAAGACAAGATTATCTTATGAATCATCTACAATCATAAGATCAAAACTTGGATACTCACAAGGATCTTCAAGATGACACATGAGTAAATTAGCTCAATAAATGTGTGGTTGAAATTATTGTTTGACTTTGACTAATAAAAACATAGACATAATAGCAATTCAACAAGAATACTAAAACTTTATACGAGCTACCTGGGCATAATATCACAGGTGCACATAAAAATATGAAAGAAAATGCAGAAGAATTGAGTTACCCTCAAACATCTTGTCTCGCAGTTCTGAAACGCCTGAGTGAACTGTTTTTCAGTTAACCAAGAACAGTTTTTTATTCGTATCTCAGTGGGACATCCTGTTACTAAGAGGTCCAAGATATGCACATCCATTTTTCGGATATCACACAACAAATCAGTTAATCGTCTCTTAAGCATATCTGGCACCAGTTCAAGTGACACGATTCCCTCAGCATTCTCGGCTAGAGCTCTCAAGGAAAGATCCAACAGTGAAGGAACAAGGGGTACCGTGACACTATGAGCACGATTTTCTTCTGCAGGTTTCCACTCAATCAACTTTTGAGCACCCGGCCTAGCATTTCGTGCTCTTATCATCTTAAACGCATCAGAAAAGAGTCCTGGAGAATTTCCCAGCTGCATATCAGCTTCTAAAGGAGGCAATTTGTGTTCCTGACTGGAAGATCCATTTCCGAATTCCTCAGTGAGGTAATCAACGCGTGCTAATTGTTTAGCACTTTGTTTTGAAACTCCACGGTACCTAACTGCGACTGGCTCTTGTCTGACAAAAGCTACAGCCCTTTCATCCCTATCAGCTAATGCTGGTGGCTGCTCTTCTCTAAGTTCTATAAATGCAGTTCCTAACAGATGTACATCTTTCCAAGGCTCGCTAAATTCTAGCAAACTCTCAATATCGGGACATGAATCTTCAATTGGATAATAAGGGCCAATCGATAACCAAGGATCCACAGCCTGAGCCTTACCCTTCTCTTCCTCGGTATATCTCTTCTCACCACCACTCGCTAAACTATTTTCACCAACAATAGTTTCCATCCCAATCATTGCTAACTCAAGATTCAAATTTTCTGCACTATCATATAACATCCCGACCTCAATTTGCTTACCCTTTTCGATATCATCTTTTTTATAAGCTATTATTTCCACCTCATCATCACTATCATCCGATGTAATGTCAATAATTTCTAATCTTCTCTCATTGATCGCAGTTTGGTATTGTGTATATTCTTGATAGACCATTTCCATCCCACCATCTTTCATGTCAGAGTTCGGCACACTGGGCACATTAATATCAAAATCCAACAAATCAAAGTTTATATCAAAATCCCATTTGTTCTCATCATGCACACGAGGAAGACTTGAATCCACTGCAAAACTACAAGAAACCTCACTCCCAATCAAGAAGTCATTTTGATTCATTGCTCCAACACCCATTTCTCCGTTATTAATATCACCCCCCTTTTTTCCACCACCCATTGTCTCAAAATCGCTGTAGTTCTCATCAATCCCATTAAAACACCTAACTTTCTTAAATCCCAACATTTCATTTCCTCCTCCAGAATTTTCAATTACTCTCTTCATCTCAGTCAAATAAATTGAAAACTGAATAAAAATCTGCCAAAAATCAGGGATTTCTTTAAAATCAAAGAAAATTATTCATGGGAGCAAAGCTCTGCATCAGAAAACCTTTCTTAAACCCAACTTTTCATTCCCCCCTTCGAAATCCCACTTACCCTCTTCATCTCAATCAATAAAATTTAAAAATAACAGATTGAATAAAAACTCCGCATGAAACCAGAGGAAAGAGAATCATGGGATTTGATTTTAAAAAATAGAAAAGCTCTTTGTCCCAATCAATTTGAAGATTAAAAATCCAATCAAAACGCAAAAATTAAAAAGGGGAATTAATCTTTTAAATCAAATCGAAATAAAAAACTAGGGATTTGATCGGAAAGAGTAAACTTACGTTTTTCCAAGAAAAAAACCAAGAATCCAAAAAAAATGCTTCCAAATCAGAAAAATTGACGATGAACAAAAAGAGGCCGCCTCAGGATGGTAACGCGTAAAGGGTGATTGGAAAGAGGTTTGAACTGAATTAATCCAACAGCTTTACAATCATTCAAAAGGGGTTTTGTGAGGGCATTTAAGTAATGTGTGGATAGATATAAATAAATACAGCGATAAGAGTATCGATAAAAATATCGGTGGTATAAATAAACGAAATTGAATGAGAAGTCATTGACGAAGACTTGTGTCGAATATTGGAAAATTTATTAATGGAAAGCAAAAGCAGCAGAAAGAAGGATACTCAGAAATTATTGGGAAATTGCCGGTAATAAACCATAGAAGGCGGCTTGCTCTTTGTTTTCTTTTGCTTTTTCCTGATTATTATCAGTAGGACACCATGTAAATATGCACATCGGCCCCACCGCCGCACCCCCGCCCCCCTCCACAACTCGACCCCACATGCGTGTGTTAGAGCGAAATTGCACCACGCTATTGCTGGCGAATTAGGAAAAAAAAAAAAAAATGTATCATACACCTGAGGGTTCGAACCGACCACGTCCAAGGTCATTGGTTCGAAATTGTAAATTCAGGTTATACCTCTCAGGGAATATGGTGGAGGAAATTGTGTAAGTATGAGCATCCATCAATAACTCCTGCTTGCAACAAAGTCAATTCCACCTTGCGGAGAATCGAACTCTGCACTCTGTCGCGCTGAGCACTTACCACCTCTCCCCTTTACCACCGGAAGATTTGCCCTGAGGGCAAAATAAATAAATAAATAAAATGAAGAGGATATATAAGAACAAACAAATAAAACTTGAAAAATCACAAATGAATTTCGTAAATTTAGCAAAAATGAAGGTTCGAATACATGTAAAATCTTTGTCCTCAAATAATATTTTTCGCCACCAAGTGAGCTCTTGAAGGCTTAATGCAAATTTGATGAATGAATAATCAAACATTTTAATTGTTTAGACAAAACAATTTGAAATTTTGAATGTAGAACTTTGAAAAACACTGTAGAAATTATAGTTTGATCTTTGATTTGAATGAAAGAATTGTTAATACTCTCCCGTTCCAAAAAGATAGTCCTGTATACTATTTTTGTATATCTCAAAAAGATAGTCTTGTTTTCATATTGAGCATGTATTAAATTTTTCATTTCCACATATACTCTTATTTAATATATAATATATCTTGGTACAATACACACCAATTACTTAATTATTACATTTTCAAATTTTTTGTGGAAAACGAAGTGAGACTACTTAAAATAATAAATAAGGGACAAAGGGTATAAATGGAAAACATTGATAAAATTTAATACCATAACTATACTAACTACCATTTCTTAATCCGTGTGAAAATAACCATAGGACTATCTTTTTGGGACGGAGGGAGTAATAGGTTTTGAATATGTTTTTCTCTCCAACAACATTCATTCATATATATTTTCAAGTCTGATGTAGGAATGAGTGCAAAATTCAAGTGAAAATGTGCCAAAATGTTTCAAACACACACTAGAAGTTCAAAACCCAACACCTAGTTATTTTAACTAGGCAAACGCCTAGTTATGTTGAAATTTCCCAGCCACAAAAGGGGGCAGCAAGGTGACCATCAAGCGATCACCCGAATCATTTGGGGCTGCTTCAACGATGCATTTTATTCAATTCCATTTTGATCTGATGTGAACCCCATCCTCATTTTCACCTAGTTTCACGTTATTATATATCCAAAACACTTCTCATCTATATGTTTTTGAACAAATTATAGCAATTCCCACTTGCTCAAACATACAACGAGCTCGAACTCAATTAACCATGTCTATGCATAAAGTATGGAAATTGAATACAACATTAGGCTGTGTTTGATTGAAAATATGGAAAATAAATGGTAAGAAAATATTTTCTAGGAATTAATTCGCTTAAAGTGTTTCAAGTGAAAAAGTGAGAAATTTTTCTAGTTTTGTTGTTTGATTGACATTATTTTCCATGGCAAAATAAATTAAATTTTTTTCACTCATTTGTACTTCATAGTAGTAATGTTTTAATTTTGGAAAAAAATAAGTCGATTAACAACAACAAAAATAATCAAACTTAACAAAAATGCGTTTTCCATCTAAGGTGGAAAATATTTTCTCACCAAATAAGTTTTCTGAGGCAAATTTTGTCATCAAACACCACACAAATGCAAAAGGTGGAAAATGTTTTCTACCTTTTCACATTTTCCAGGCAAATCCAAGTGAATCAAACAGAGCCTATTTCTGATAATCTATCTCAGAGTAAGTTTGGAGATCTGACAAAATGTTTGACAATGGCAAAAACAAGGGTCATTAATGAATCAGAAACAATCTGACCATCAACGACTTTTGTGGCATTAAGAACCTCTAACCGACTTGGGTCAGTGAGATAGTTAGACCACCACGAGAGAATTCCCCTATAAAAAGGAGAGATTTCAAGTGATTGAAAGGCCACCCCAAAATTTTTGGTGTAAATTTCACAAAGTAACATCAAAATCTTAGGTAGCATGATAGCTTTGAACGTGTTAGTCCTAGTTATGATACCAATGAAGTCATAAACATAAACACAAACACCATGTGTTCCAAATTCAACTCAATTTTGTTTAGCACTCTTATGGCCTTGCGCTACTCCTGTTGACCACAAAATCTGGTGGGACCTTGGATCAACACGTCTCAGCTTCTCCCTCTTGAATACGTGACTTCCTGTGCACTAATACAACAATCAGTATACAAAGGGTACCGAGGTGGCGCCCATTTGCACTCCGATGCCTAAATCAGTACTCATTTTCAAATAAATATAATTTGGGTGCGGAAGATATAAGTGTGTAAAAGAGAGAAAATGGAGTGAGATTTTATATATCAAGTTCTAGTATTGAGTTTCTAACATTTTTCTTGGAGGGCAAGTGTGTTATATTTATAGTTGAAGTTATTATTCCAGATGGCGACACGTCATACTTTACACGTGTCTTGCCCCTAACCGATGGAGAGGTAAACCAATTGCTTGGATGTAATCATTGCTACCTACCGTAGGGGAGGGACGCCTATCGCATCCTTTATAAAAGCACTGTCTTATCAAGCCATAGTCTACAAGGATGGTCACGTCTCTCTGACATTTATTATGGTCCCATCACCGATCCGAGGCACCACATCAGAGCATATCAGCCTAGAAGAACCAGTTCGGCCGTGGAGGCTTCGGACGATATTTCACCTCGACAATTATGTAACCTTTGAGGCCCTAAGTTCTGTTCATAGCTGACGTCCATTGGGTCTCGTGTGGGCCCCTATAAGTGACTTGTTGGGCTCATTTTAAGCATGGTCGCAACAAATCCTATTCTTGAAATTTTAAAAAAAGAAACTCCAAATTTCTATTGATGCTACACCATCTCGAAGTTCGTATAGGTAAAGTTCTTGCAGCACCAATGCCACTTTTCGAGATACTTGATCTAATAATCTAAACTTCGTTAAGAGTTATAGGAACTCAACTCTCATATTGTGACAACTAGACTTACAACCTATAATAGGGCTTAACTAAAAGTATTAGTGTTCAAACAATCTACATATGAAATTACTTGTTGTTACCATTTAAACCCGATATATACTTGTTAGCATAGTCAGGTAAGGTTTTTGTCATTGGAAAATTTAATTACGGAGTTTTGACTTCGTCCTTCTAGTTGTTGTCCATACTAATTTCCTTATGAGCAATTTAAAAAAGTGGATTAGTTGGATTTTCATTTGTTTTCGAGTGAAAATTACTACATCCTTAATTAATTTCCTCACATAATCATGTTATATGTCTAGACTTACCATTATACACTTCATTGTATGCTTTTGCTAAAGTGGTTTGACTATCACACTCGATAGATATTGAAGAATTATTCTTCTCTCCGAATGGAATCCATACATTAAATCCAAAAGTCATTCAACCTCTTTTTCGATTTTAGCCAATGCTTCCATAGTGTGTGATGCATGTTGTTTATTGGATTTCCAAGAAATTACATATCTTACAAGAGTAAACATCCAACTCGAGGTAGATTTATTTTGACCCTCACTTGATATCCAACTAGTACTAGTGAAACCTTCTAGGATTTTTGGAAATTTAGAATTCTGGACTCTCTGGTCCTTAGTTTTCTCTAAATAGCCAATACCTTACAAATTGCCTTCTAATATTCTTTGATTGGATTGCTAGTAAATCTACAAAATTTACTAAATGCAAATGCTATGTTAGGTCTCGTGCAATGCATTACATATATAAGACTCCCAATAGCGATTGCATATTCAAGTTGGGCTATTATTCTTAACAAATTTTATACTTGGATCAAATGGGGTATTTGCCTCCTTTATGTTCTAGTTATCAAAAGTGTTAATCACATTCTAAATGTAATGTGCTTGACTCAATGCATCACCCCCACTTATCTTTGTGACTTGATACCCAAAATTGTATCAACTTGAATCACGACATGGCCTTTGAAAGTACCCTCATGAGAATGTTCAATTCTCATCTTGTGCCCATGACTCTCCCTTAATGTAAAGATGCTTTTGAATCCCTTCCCAAGAATAATATTCAGGACTGTGAAGTATCTTTTTCTTGTAACATTTTCATAAAGATGGTAAGTTTGCTATTATCGCACCAGCTTGGAAGGTTTCTGGAATTTCAATCTTCACGGACTTCATTTTGGTGACGATGACTTGATAACTCGTGTATTTGTCCAAGAAATGGCATGTTATCCAAAAAATAAAAAAATAAATATTTAGCAATAAAAAATGTTGTAATACTTTCCTCATCAGCCTTGTATTTGTTTTCAATGCATCTTAAATCTCCTTCCTCGAAGTGATGTTGGTGTAGAGATCATAAGGTGGTCAGAGAGAGCATATAAGACGTGTCTCCTACATATTAACTCGTCCTCTTGGCTCTTCTTTCTTTCATCCTTTACTTCATTATTTTCTTCTAGTATTGATTCCGGCAATGGCTCCAAGCCCGGATACAAGATGTGAAATATCTTCAAATGTTGAGAAGAAATTTTAAATTATCCTGTCATCTTGTGAAATTCATCCTATCGAACCTATCAATCCTAACAAGATCTTATTGCTTCATCTTGATTGACGCCTTTATATTATCATTCTCCATCTCTTCAAATATTGTTTGAGATTGTTGTTGAAATTGAAGAGGAGACGAAGAACAAACAAACAAATGAAACTTGAAGATCCATAAATGAACTTTGTAAACCACCAAAAAAGAAAGTTAAAACATGATGCAGAATCGTTGTCCTCAGATAATATTTGCTGCCACCGAGGTGAGCACTTGAAGGCTTCAAGGAAAACTTGATGAATGAGTAATCAAACCTTTTAATCAAGTTCAAACCAAGCAATTTGAAACCTGAATGTAGAACTTTGACGAACACTATGGAAATTGAAGTTTGATCTTTGATTTGGATGAAAGAGATGTTAATAATATGTTTTTCTCTTCAACAACATCCCTATATATAGGTTTGCAAGTTTCGTGCACGAATGTGTGCAAAAATCAGTGTTCTAAAACGCGCGAAAAATGCGCGCCTACACGTGCTCTAGGCAAGACTCGCTCTTCTCCCACGTCGATTTGGAGAAAAGAGGAAAAAAGCGTGCAGACATTTTTTTTTATCTAAAAAGCGCGCTTAAAGCTTTTAGATGCTTTTTTTTTATTTTTACAAGTTAAAGTATGTGTATAGCTTAAATCTAGTGTGTAGTAATTGAGAAACACTTTTTAACGCATACTCCCGCTTAAACTTCAAAAGCTTGACTCTCGGGCTTCACGAGAACACTGACAAAAACCAAGTGAAACAGTGTCAAAATGCTTCAAAAATGCTCCAGAGGTTAAAAATCGTGCCCAACACAAAAATAGGCAGCCGCCCAATTATGTTGAAATTCCCCAAGCCATGACTGGGGAAAAGACGTCCAAGCAATACCTAGTTCATTTTGGGATGCTTCCAAGGTTGCATAAAATGCAACCCCATTTTGATCTGGTGTGAACCTGACCCTCTTCTTCACTTGGCCTATGTTCTTTAGCGCAATCATTATAATTTTTAAATCAATTTATAAATAACACAAATTTTCAAATCACTTTTTAATCACACACATTTTCTCTATCCACTTTTTAACCACACATTTTATCTCAAAAATATAAATAAATCAATTTGTAATTACATATTGTTAAGTAATAGAGCCTTGATTTCACATTATTGAAGATCCAAAACACTTCTCATTTATGTTTTAGAACAAGTCATAACAATTATCTATGACCCTCTGTTTGATAACTTGTTTATAAACAAGTTTATTAAAAATTATTTTTTTAAACCACTTTTTAACTGCATACATTTTTTCATAACACTTTTTAGCAACATATTTTTACCTTGAAAACAAAAAATTCGTTGTCTTAAAAAAAACAACTTTTACGATCTGAATTATTGAATATTGTGTAAGGATTTTTTAATCAATCGTGTGAACTTATATGTGAATTATTGTGTATTGAATAAAAGACTATCAAAATTTGGTAAAGCCCATTTAAAGTGATCTAATAAGGATTTGGTATATTGGACTTTAATGCATCTAATTAATGTATGTACTTTTATGTGTAGATACCAGGCCATTACCTAATTTCATGATGGGCCGAATTAGGTTAACACGCAATTCAGTATATAAAGCTTATGACCAACTTACAAATAAGGCGATAAGTTGGGATCAACTTGCAATAGCGCATAATCAGTAGGCAATTATAATTGAATTATTATTAAGTTTTTTTTTTTTTTTTGAATTATTAAGTTACAGATAGATAAAATCATAAAAGAAGTGGTAAGCAAATAGGTAACATTTGTGATCACCATAAATGCATGAATAAGAAAGTAAATTGGCCACAAGTGATTAAAAGGTTTATTTTTTCAAGGATTTGAAAAGTTTGAGTGTATTAAATGTAGGCTTTAGGGACTCCATAAAAGTCTTGAGGTATTTAATACTCCCTCCATTCCAATTATATGCATAATTTTAGAGAGATGTTTTAAATTAATATTATTAAGTGACGCTGTGTTCTTGAATGCAGCGTCGGAGATAGCGCTGCAAGCAGTGGACGCGCCAGCAATGGCGATGCGTTTTGAGGGCTTAAGAGCGGCGGCTAGGGTTTCAAACCCCAGCTGTTGCAATCTTAGTTCAGTGGCGTTGGATGTGAATTAGAAGTCTTTGAGGGTTGTTCTGCAATTTTGGATATTTTGTGTAATTTGCAACTATGGTCCTCCATAATTGTTTTGAATAAAGTTCAAACCATACAGTTATGTAATTTATGGCTTAAGCCACTAAAGTTATAAATTTATTGAGTTGGGACCCTCTAAAAGTTCTGTGTTTCACAATCCAGTCCCTACAGTTTGAAAATTTTCTAAATTGATCCCTAAAGTTTTAAAATTTTCGGATTATGCCCCTAATGTTTGAAAATTTTCAAAATTGGTCCCTAAAGTTCTGAAAATTTCTAATTTGCTCCCTAAAGTTTGAAATTTTTTATTTTAGTCTCTAAAGTTTGAAAATTTTCATTTTTAGTCCTTAAAGTTTGAAAATTTTCATTTTCAGTTCTAAAAGTTTAAAAATCTTCTAATTCAGTCCCTAAAGTTTGGGAATTTTCTAAGTTGGCTCCTAAAGTTTGAAATTTTTCAAAATCAGCTTCTAAAGATTGAAAATTTTCTATTTTGGCTCCTAAAATTTGATTTTCTTTTAAATTGGGACCTAAAGTTTGGAATTCTCCTAAATTGACCAATAAGATTTTGGAAAAATTGTAATTTTAGTCCTTCATACTTAAAATCTTTCATAATTGGTCACCAAAAAGTTTAGAAATATTGCAATTGACTCCCTCAACTTAAGTATTACTTTATTCTAAAGTTTTGAATTCTATAATTCAAATCCTAAAGTCAAATATATATATGCATATCAGTGAATTTCAATTTCAATTTTTGGTACTACGGACTCTTTTGAGTGATATAATATTCGAAAGTAAGTTAGTTGAAGCAACATGTTGCCAAAGCAACCTCTCTTGTGAATATTAATTAACTTAGAATATTAGAAGGTATTTATGTGTGTGTGTGTGTGCGTGTGTGTGTAATTCATTGCGGATGTTGATCGGCCCAAATGAAGGTCAATGTTTGGCTCGATTTCACATGCACTTGTGGTGATGAACACGTGGTAATTATTTGGTTTAATGTGTGATCAATAAATAGGTCCAAAGAAAGGTCTATTGGTTAACATGTCTTATTGCCAGTGTTCAATCACTACAATAAGGAAAAATTAGGTGTTTGTGTGTTATTCATGTGGATATTGATTGGCCCAAAGGAAGGTCAATATTTGGCTCGAATTTCACATGAACTTGTGGTAATAAATACGTGATGGTTATTTGATTTTATGTGTGATCAATAAATCGGTCCAAAGAAATGTGTATTGGTTGACATGTCTTACATTCAGTGTTTGATTACTACACCAAGAGTACCACTTACAAGTCAATATTTCTGTCCAAAGACTAAATATTGATGTTGTGCTAGGTATCTTGTGATGGGCCCTACCATTATTTGAAAGTATGATTTGCATAATAAGGTACTTATGTGAGCCATTTTGTATAAGTGTTCTCTATTCGGTCTCAAATTCTGCTAATAGTATCTCTGTGAGCTTAAATTTAATCCTTGTGTGTTATGGAACAACTTCAAGGATTGATCATATTGTTCTTTGCTGCATGGATCTGGGCTTTGCACTAAGGATTGAGCAACTCGCTCCTCTTACGGATGAAAGTTCATCTAATCAAATGAGGAACTTTGAGAAGTGAGATTGCTTAAATTACATGAGTCTTATGATCATTATGTGCGGCATTTCGAAAGCCTTTAGTGGCATAGTATCTGAGGAGGTAAATGATGTCAATGAGTTCTTTGCCGAAATTAAGAAACTTTTTGCGGAAAAAAAAATGATAAGGCTGAAATAAGCACGCTTATGCAAAGCTTGATTTCAATAAAGTATAAAGACAATGTGAATATAAAGGAGTATATCATGTAGATGTCTCACACTGCTAACTACTTCAAAACTTAAGGCACTAAAACTAGACTTGTCTGATGACTTGATCGCGCATTTGGTATTGATATCGCTTCCTGCACAATTCAGTCAATTTAAGGTCGGTTATAATTGTCAGAGGAGAAATGGACTCTCAATGAGCTCATTTCAAAGTGTGCAAGCTTCTTACACAATTCAGTCAATTTAAGGTCAGTTGTAACTGTCAAAAGGAGAAATGAACTCTAAATGAACTCGTTCTATTTTGTGTGCAAGAGGAAGAAAAGTTGAAGCAGAAAAGAATTGAAAGTATTCACTTAGCAAACACCTCTAAAAATAAGGGCAATAAAAGAAATAAAGAACATAAAGTTGTTAGTGGTCCAAAACAAAAGAAATCACATAAAGACATTGAGAGTTGTTTCTTTTGCCAGAAATCTGGATAATTAAAGAAAGATTGTACAGAGTACCAACTAAAGCAGCTGCTAAAACACATTATGAGCTTTTGATAGACAGAAAACCTAGTCTAAAGTATTTTCACATTTGGGGATGTCCAGCTAAGGCTAGGCCTTGTAGGCTACATAAAGAAATTGAACTTCAAAACAATCAGCAGCTACTTTATTGGTTATTCTGAGCGATCGAGGGGCTATAAATTTTATGATCCCACACTTGAGTCAATTTTTGAAACATGAACTGCAACATTTTTTGAGGATGTTGAGTTTGGGGGGAGAAATAAGGTTAGATATATTGTCTTTAAGGAAGAAGTTGTTGAAGGATCAGTTTCGATTCCTACTATTGCTTTTGACAATGTGCAAGTTTCTATGCATGTCATTGATCAAGAAGCGTATCCGGAACCTCAACTGGAAAATGTTGAAGAACTTCACATCCAAAATAAGGTAAATTTCAGAAGTACAAACTCAACAACCTCAATAACCAAAGTCATTAAGGAAATCCACGAGAAAATGGAAAAATGCTATTCCGGATAATTAAATAGTATTTTTCCAAAAACATAAGGAAATAATGGAATGGTGGAAGATGGTCCAATCAATTTCCATCAGGCCATATAGGGTTCTAACTCTCAAAAGTTGATTGATGCCATAAATAAGGAGTATAAGCATATACAAGACAATAAAGTTTGGGGTCTTGTCCCATTACAGAAGGTGCAAAGCCCGTTGGACTTTAATGGATTTTTTCAACCAAGAGGGATTTGAAAGGTAATGTGGAAAGATATAAGGTTCGTCATGTATCTAAGGACTTTACACAGAATGATGGCATTGATTATAAGGAGACTTTCTCTTCAGTTTCAACGAAAGACTCTTTCAGGGAAATTATGGTTGTTGCACATTTTGACCTCGAGTTACATCAAATGGATGTTAAGACGACATTTCTCAATGGAGACATTGATGAGATGGTTTTTAAATTAAAGAAATCCATTTGTGTGCTCAAACAAGCTTCCCGTTAAGGGTAATATAAATTTCATCAAGTAATTATCTCATTTGGTCTTTAGATTAATGTTCAGTGGGAGTAGTATATTTCCATGGTTTTATGTGTTGATTATTGCTTGCCACCAATGATATAGGCATGTCACATAAAATTATGAGATTTTTTTTGTCAAGGAATTTTGACTTTAAAAATCTTGGTGACGTCTCTTTTGTATTAGGGATTAAGATACACCGGGATTGCTTTGGGGTATTCTTGAATTATCACAAAAAGGCTATATCGATAAAATACTTAAGATGTTTAGCATGCAAGACAGTAAACCAGGGGACACCCCTGTCACTAAGGGAGACAAATTTAGTCTCAACTAATGTCCTAAAAGTTATCTTGAAGTTAAAGAAATGCAGAGGCTCCCATATAGTTAAGCTCTAGGGAGTTTGATGTATGCTCAAATTTGTATGCGTTCGGATATTGCATACATTATTGGGATACTAATGAGATATTTAAGTAACCCTGGGATGGATCATTTGGAAAGCAGCCAAACATGGGTTATAAGGTATTTAAAGAGAACAAAAGATTACATGCTCACATACAGAAAATCGGATCAGTTGGAGATCATATGGTATTATGATTCCGATTTTGCTAGATGCCAAAATAGTAGGAGATCCATATCAGGCTATATCTATCTGTTAGTTAGATGAGCTATTTCCGGAAGGAGTCCTTAGCAAACACTTTAGCTTCTTTCACCATGGCAGCAGAGTTTGTAGCATTTTTGGGGGCATCTAATTATGGAATATAGCTGCAAAATTTTGTCACTGGGCTGCGTATTCTGTACGGTATAGAAAGACCACTAAAAGTTATATTGTGACAATAACTCAGCAGTTTTATATTCCAGTAACAACAGGAGCTCAACTAAGTCAAAATACATTGACATAAGTTCTTGGTTGTGAATGATACAGTTCAGAGTGGACACGTGTCAATAAGAGCACATTGTGACAAACTCCATAATTGCGGATCTGCTTACTAAGGTTTTACAACCCAAGGTCTTTCATGAGTGCATTGCTCATATGGGTATTGTATTTCTTGAGGATATTTGATTTCAGTGGGAGTTTGTGTTTTGGGTGCTTTAGACACATTTACTATCTTTTTAGATACAGTTTAAAGTTAAAGTTATTTACAGCTGTAAGGTTTTAGGTTTATTATCTCTGAACTTGTTTGAGGATGATCTCACTAAAGTTGGATTAGTTGGAAATAGGCATGTTAAAAATCACATTACATGTAATTTCCATCCTACACATCCATATTTGATCAATGTCATTCAGTTATGTCGATATACGTGACCATTGATGGGTTTAGTTACGATAAATGTAGCGAAAGTTGCTTTGATCCTATGTTGATATAATTGATGGACCGGATTATTTGGGGATGCATTCAGTAATGATAGCAAAATTCTGAGTATTCATAAGGTTATGATTGATACACAATTGTAAGGTTATACATATAGCCCAAGTGGGAGATTGCAAGGATTTTAATCAATCGTGTGGGCTTATATGTGAATTATTGTGTATTGAATAAAAGACTATCAAATTTTGGTTAAGCCCATTTAAAGTGATCTAATAAGGATTTGGTATATTGAGCTTTAACGCATCTAATTAATGTATGGAATTTTATGTGTAGATACCAGACCATTACCTAATTTCATGATGTGCCGAATTAGGTTAACAGGCAATTCAGTATATAAACACGGTTATGGTCCCTGAATCATACGTATTGTTCATTATTTCTGACATCCCATCATCAGAGAGAAAATAAGGACTACGTGTTGATTTGGAAGACCCAACCGCGAATCGATCATCGTGAACCATATCTGATTAAGGTACGGTTTCGCTTCAGTTATTTTCATTCTTGATAATTCAGCATGATGATTTGTTTGGATCATAGATAAACAATTATCTGTGATGAATTTTTTAACATATTGATCCACTAGTAAGTTTGTCATAAACCTTTAAAATGTAGTAAGTCGGTCCTTAATTTTTAATGTGATCGCATAATTAGTCCCCGATGGCAAAACTTGTCTAGTAAATTGTCTAATGGTCATTGTACGTCAAGTTATAGAGTTCTAGTAGTTGCTTTACGAATAAAATCTTGAGTTAGTACTTTTAAATTTTGAAATGATGAGATGCATTTTCATGATTGTAACTTGATAAGCTTAAAGAGGATTTGATAATTTTCATGAGTTGAAACTCGTTGTTCAACTAACTACAAATAAAGCTTATGACCAACTTACAAATAAGGCGATAAGTTGGGATCAACTTACAATAGCGCATAATCAGTAGGCAATTATAATTGAATTATTATTATTATTATTATTATTTTTTTTTTTTTTTTTTTTTTTTTTTTGAGAATAATTGAATTATTAAGTTACAGATAGATAAAATCATAAAAGAAGTGGTAAACAAATAGGTAACATTTGTGATCACCATAAATGCATGAATAAGAAAGTAAATTGACCACGAGTGATTAAAAGGTTTATTTTTTATTTGAAAAGTTTGAGTGTATTAAAAGGATTTAGAGACTCCATAAAAGTCTTGAGGCGTTTAATACTCCCTCCGTCTCAATTATATAAATAATTTTAGGGAAATATTTTAAATTGATATTATTAAGTGACATTGTATCGAATATAAATTGGATGATGTAAATAACTAATACACCACTTACCTTTTCACCACCTACTATATGTGCGTCATGTCACAATGTTAATTAAAAACGTTAAGTCTCCCTGGAATTACTCCAATTATATTGGCTGCATTTCCTTTTTCGTTTGTTTCAATTATATAGACTTATTTCTTTATTGAGAAATATTTAATTTGTTTGTTTACCAATATATCTCTATTTATTATTTTCAATATAATAGTTTTGATATTAAATAAAGGTAAGTTGGAATTCTTTTTTATAAAAATTACTTTTCCAATAACATTAAATATGTTTTCTTAATTTGTGTAAAAAGTCAAACAAGCATATATAATTGGGACGGAGGAGTATAAATTTGAATGGACTTTTTAAAAGTCTATAAAAACGATGGTATATTGTATAAAGACTTATTCTCGTGTTATTCAAAATAATAATGACTTTTAAAGACTTCTAAGAAATCCTCCATGTATTAACTTCTAAATAGAGGGTAAATCATAAAATCTCTTAATTTGTTTCTCATTAACCTCCAAAATTTTGAAAGACTTTCAATAAAAAAATAAATAAAAGAAAAGAAAAAATTATTTCAAATTGTAATTCTGTTTCTTCTATATTTTTCTTCCTTCTTTAATGTTTATTTTTAAAAACCTTAAACATACGACTAAATAAATCATTATTTGTTCGTATCTCTTCAATTTGTTATATTTTTTCCTTTTAATATTCTTCTTTTCTTTTTCACTATTTCTTTATTATTGTTTTCTTCTTTTTCTTTGAAAATAAATCCAACTAAAATTTTTCAACTAAAATTTTATAGGAAAATAGTAATGATATTTTTTTATCAAAACATGTAATAATTAAGTAAAGCGATTCTAGAATTTTCTTCAAAGAATTTTGTATATTAAATTTTATAATCAAAATCTATAAAAGTTCAAGAAATTTCATCACAGTTGTTTCTCTCTCACACCATATTTCTTTATATGTTTAACTTGACATATAATTATTATTACGATTAATACTCATGTTACATGAAAATCTATATTTATATAAAAACAAAGTCTTTATCAAAAATAATACAAACACACTTTCCCGCTAAAAATGTACTTGCAAAATTTAGAAAGGTTTTTGCCAAAAATACAAGAATTAAAAAATAAATAAAAAATGATTGCATTTTGAAACGTGTAATGATTGCAAATTTGAATTACATTTTTAAGCACTACATACATTTGTTCCCAAATAAAAAAAAAAAAAAAAAATCGTTTTGAGCACTATTATATTTTATAAAAAAATAATGGTAGTTAAAATCTTTTGTTTAAAAACAAAGAATGTAATATTTTTGAAGTAAAAATTAGTGATTGAAAAGTGGAGAGAAAAAATTCGTGTGATTAAAAAGTAGTTTAAAAGCGTGTTATTTAAAAATATTTTGTCAAACAGAGATACTTCATTCCAATTCCAAAAAAGGACAATTTAATTTTTTTTTTAATTATAATTAATAGGATCATTGATTTTAATATAAGTATTAATCTTATTATATATCCTAACTTTTTTTTTTTGAAAAATGTGAAAAAATTACATCAAAAGCATCATAAGTCTAATTTAAAAAATAAATAGATAATTCTCTATTGTTATAAAAAAGTATTCAAGATCTGTAATTTAGAAATTTTGTTAAATTAATTAAAAAAATGATTATTCAAAAATATTTTGCTTAATGATAGTGTATCTAATTTGGCAAAGTAACATTAAATTATTTCTAAAGATATAAAATTATATTATAAAATGTGTTGAAAAATATTTAAATAACCCGAAAATATTTTAGTTTAAAGAACAAAAAGTGTTTTAGTTTAAAGAACTTAAGAACATTCCTTATATTGTGTATTTTTTTATAAGTTTTCCAATTAGATTATGTAAAAAAAATATAAAATTAAATGACTCATCCAAATTGAATAATTTCATACTTGATTGAATATAATTTTTCGTTATATGTAATGACAATTAATAAGAGTTAAAAGTAATCGTTCTTGCATGTTGAAATGTATTTGAAAAATCCTATGGGAAACTATCAGTATTAAAATAATGTTTAAGCATGTGTTCGTTAAACTTGCAAAAATGGTTTATAAACCTTTTATAAATCACACAATTTCTCAAGCCATTTTTTAACTGTACACATTATTGTATTATTTTAAAATCGAAAAATATGTAATATAGGCGTCAAATTGAAGATCTTAACAAAAAGTTTAATACAATATAACAATTAACAAGTGAGAGCAAACTGTTAAAACATTATCCATAAAATCATCCAAAAGATCAAATGTCAAAATTTTTGCATATTTTTTTACTTCATTTTAAATTATATCATTTAAGTTATATAATATTCTGTGTTCAGAGAACCTGAAATGATCCGACTTGAAAGAGGCAACGGGTCAAAGGTCAGAAGATTGAATCGGGTTTAACTGGGGTCGAATCGATTTTAATTAAAAAATAAATAATTATTTCAAAGGTAAGAAAATTTTCTTAAAAAAATTATTTTACTAATAAAACGACATTTACTCATTTGGAGTAAAATTAAATAAACAAAAAATATAACGACAATATTCTTTACTAATTCAAAGCAAATATAGATTTATGGTTGTTAATTTTATTTTTTAATTTTTTTTCCAAATTAATTTAATATATCAAAAAAAAGATAAAAATAACTTATTTAAAAAGAGAAAGTTTAACAAACAAATAAATAGTAAATAAAACTATTTTTTTTTTAAAGAGACAAACAATTTTAAAAAGAAAAAAAAATCTTATAATGTTCATAATTTCTTATTTTTTATTAGTTTTGTAAATGTTGCATTTTCTATTTTGATTACCTTTTTTAAGTTTTGAATTCGATAATATTTTTTATTAAAATGTTATTTTATTAATATGATTGTATAATAAATATATTTTCATAAATTTTGATCGAAATCACTATATTTCCTTGCATCGCCCAGGTGAAAATACTAGTTAATCTATTAATATTCAAATTTCTCAATTGAAAAAATAAAACTTTTTAAAATTCTTTGAAAGTCCATGAAGCCTTTTAAATAATTCAAGAAAAGGATAATTAGACTACACACTAGACCAATCTATCCTCATTAGATGAACTAGTGAATCACCCGTGCGATGTACGGGAAGAAACGTTTGGATAAAGATGATTCAATGTGAAATTAGATGAATCCTTTAGATAACATAAATAAATTTCGTAAATAAGAGATAAAATCATCATTTATTGGTTTCATATGACTACAAATTTTGGAATACTTCTTTGTACACAACATTGTTTGTTGATTTTATTGGTCTTCCATTCTTACCACAAATCAACATCTTTAATCTGGAACAATTTGTCACCCTAGAAATCGTAACATAAAATTGTCCACATGTAAACACCAAACGTTTAAGAAGAACTCCAATATGCGAGAGTGATTTTCTCTGACTCTTATTGATAGTCATGACATAGGACATCATCAATGAAAATTGTCTTCTCGAAAATCTAGTAGGTATCCTAGAATCAGAAGGGCTCAACGACGTCCTTGGAATAAAGAACTTGTGTCATGCATTTCTGCTAGAAAGAATTTGACCTTCTACTTCATGGTCGTCAAATTTTGTAACTATCAACCTTTTTTCATTACACAATCACTGTGTATGATTAATATTTCTCATAAAGAGCAATGGATACTGCAAAAACAAATAAAGAGGATGCACTTCGCTTATCCCCTGCAACGGTCCACCATGTGGCGCAATAATGATATCCATGTGTCCAGGTTGTGTACCAAAATCCATCGACAATCAATCTGGAAATTTCATCGACAACAGGCAAATCATATCTCCTGTCATTAGTCGTCCACCAACTAATAAGTATAAGTCTTATATTTGAAATGATTTCCTCAATCATCTTTTCTCTAACCGACTAAACTACCTTACCATCTAGCATTTTCAGCATATCCTTCAAATCGGAAAACTATACAATCATGCAACATTGAATCGCATGATTCACTCTTATTGGGGGACATTAAAAGATATAAATTAAATTTAGACTATCACAACAAAATTATTCGTAACCAATATAAATATATAAGCAATAAATATATAATAAGTACCCCTACAACCGTTTTTCTGCTTTCAACCTCATTCGCATTGTCAACAATGTAAAACTGAGTAAATTGTGGAGCTGAACCGTTATCAGGAAACAGACCTCAAGCTTATGACAATTTTGATCGCGTAATCTAAAGATGGGAGGTCCTCTACCATCATTTAACCCATTATCTGTTTTCCCCATAGAAGTGAACGAAAACATCACATTATATGTTCAAATGTTCTCAAGGAAATTCTTAAGAACCATTCTATGTTGTCAGATTGATTTACTGACTACCTTACCTACAATACACTTGGCAAACATCCATCACTTTACCCATCACATCATCTTTAAAATCAACCCTCATAATTGTGCTAACACAGAAATTGATAATTCATTAGGTAAATCAATCTGGTTAAGTAGATTAATCCATCTAAATCATGTCGTCCCTGCCATATAACAAATCTTTCAAAATAAGGGGATGATCTTTCATAAGAGGAATTTTCACTTTTCCTTGCATACAATAAAGTAGAGGTGAACAAATAAGTCGCGAACCGAACTAAACCTCAACAAATGGTATGGTTTGATTCAGTTTGGAAAAATTCCAAATTACCTTAAACGGTTTGGTTTAAGTTTCAATTGTCAAAACCGAGGTTTCAAACAGCCAACCCACCAATTTTTAAAAATAAATAAATAAATAAAAATAAAGGAAAATGTTCAATTTTAAAAAAAAATGCAACACACTTTTTATTGTCAACAAACAAAAATTAAGGAGACAAAGATTAATTTGTTCAAATCCACAACCATTTGGAATAATTCTTGCTCCTGTATTTCATAATAATCATCCAAGACATATTCTCAAAATAAATTTTTTAATGTAAGAACCAACTGCAGTTTATTTAAGTAAAATTTAAATATTTACTTCTATATAATTAGTTTGTTTATCAATATGAATTTATTAACAATAAAACACTTAATTAGAAATTGAATACTATTATTGAGCTAGTTTCAACTCAAAATTTTAGATGAATATATGTCTTTGAGCTCGCTTTGAAATATACTTATTCATTCGTTGGCAATCCGCGGCGTCTAACTGCACTAAATCACAAAAAATGGTTTGCTTTCGTTTTATTTAGAAAATGAAATGATTTGGTTTGGAAAAATTTCAAACCGTTTTAAATGGTTTGGTATGAAATGTTACTACAAACTGCTCAAAACAAACTGTGTTCACCTCTACAACAAAGTGAGAACTTCGGATTACGACATGTTTTATAACGCTTATCTACTCTCTCATCAAACCAAAATTTTGCCTTGAAAAATGAACACTTAAATTTAGGATTTTCAATGTCCATGTACTCTGAACAATCAAATTTAGGATCTTCAATGTCCATGTATTCATGAGTATAAAAGATAAGATTCAATGTTTTGACCATTGACAATAGAAAACAATACGTATAAAAAATGAATTCGATAATCATAAAAAGAAAAAAAAAAAAAACTAAAATTGTGAGAGTGACAAAGATGCATCAAATTCATAGTATTATTGATTTTTAATATTTATACAACGTAATTTTTTATTTATTTATAATATAACATTAATTATCTCAATTTTCAGTTGAGTAAATTGGGAGACAATTAACTTATTATTGTAGAAATTTAAGAATAATAAATATTGAATTAAAATATAACAATTAATATCATGGCATAATTAATTATTTTTAAAATTTAGACTTAGAAGTTAGGATAAAAAATCATTAATAACAATATCATTTCAAAACAATATAAATAAATTTGTTAACTGTTAATGTTAAAAAATGTGTTATGAGACTTTCTACAATAAAAAATTAAATAATAAGTAAATGTAATTATAAATAAAATTATTTTGATAAATAATCTAATATAGAAAAGAACATTATTATGTATATGTAACAAAAAACTTAAAAGTATGGTTATTTGTAACAAATCTATTACAACTTGATTAAATATTCGATATAAATGAAAATCCGACATTGGATTTGCATGACTACACAAAATTTTTTATCAATAAGATTAAGACCAATAAAATATCACAATCATTATAAAAAATTATTTACGTATTAAATGTAACTTTCAATAAAAAAAATACTCATTAATTTAATAAAACGCAATACAGCTCGAATTTTAGATGTACTAAATAACAATAAAATTAGATTATTTATAAAAAGTTTTATATGATAAGGTTTATTCAGTATTATATGTGTAAAAAATTTTTGATATAATTTTGAAGTGAAAAATTTACATTGAATTTGTATGACTAAACACAAACACTTATTTGTAAGATTCAAAACATTAAAAGTTCAGAATAAGTTTATGAAAATATAGAGGTTTTAACACAAAGAACCAAATATAAATAAGTAAAAAAATTCTCCATAAATATTTTTTATAATTAAACATCATTCCATCATTGGTCAAAAGTATAAACAATGTGAACATAATAAAAGCTGAATTTTCCCAACAAAACTCAGCTACTTTTATATATTATATAGATATAGATTATCAATAAGATTAAGACCAATAAAATATCACAATCATTATAAAACTTATTTACGTATTCTATAAAAAATACTCATTAATTTAATAAAACGGAATACAAAGAAGCTCGAATTTTAGATGTACTAAATAACAAAAAAATTAGATTATTTATAAAAAGTTTTATATGATAATGTTTATTTAGTATTAGATGTGTAATACAACTTCGATATATTTTTGAAGTGGAAAATTTACATTGAATTTTTATGATTGAACACAAATACTTATTTGTAAGATTCAAAACATTAAAATTGAGAATAATTTTATGAAAATATAGATGTTTAAACACAAATAACCAAATATAAATAAGTAAAAAAATTCTTCATAAAAATTCTTTATAATTAAGCATCATTCCATCGTGGTAAAAAGTAGAAACAATGTGAACATAATAAAAGCTGAGTTTTTCCGCCAAAACTCAGATACTTTTATATATTATATAGATATAGATTATCAATAAGATTATGACCAATAAAATATCAGAATCATTATAAAAAATTATTTACGTATTAAATGTAACTTTCTATAAAAAACACTCATTAATTTAATAAAACACTATACAACTAGAATTTTAGATGTACTAAATAACAAAAAAATTAGATTATTTATAAAAAAAGTTTTATATGATAAGGTTTATTTAGTATTAGATGTGTAATATAATTTCGATATAATTTTGAAGTGAAAATTTTACATTGAATTTGTATGACTGAACACAAATACTTACTTGTAAGATTTAAAACATTAAAAGTTCAGAATAATTTTATGAAAATATAGAAGTTTAAACACAAATAAGCAAATATAAATTAGTAAAAAAAATTCTTTATAATTAAGCATTATTCCATCATTGGTCAAAAGTAGAAACAATGTGTGAACATAATAAAAGTTGAGTTTTCCTGTCAAAATTCAGCTACTTTTATATATTATATAGATATAGATACATAATTTACAAAATATTTAGACTTTTCTCACTATTATCTTTTTTTCTCTCATATCTCTTGCACTATTTCGTTTTATCTTCATCTCTCTCTCTCTCTCTCTCTCAAATTCATTCATTATTCTTCTGACGAAAAACCCCTATGATTCCTTGAATCAATTGAAATGGAGATTGTCAAACGGAGAATAGTGAAAACCTTTGTAACAAATCTCAACCTTGAACAAACTCGCACAGAAGCTTTATGCGAGCAGCGTTTGCTTTCAAAGAATGACCAGGAAAGCTGCCCATTGTTCTTTACCCTTTGAATCGTTAGCAAATGGAGTTCGGGGCAGTAAGATCTCTGTTTTCATTAATTGTTAAGGACGAGAGAGTCAGTGCCGGCCCTAATGAAACAGAGGTCCAAGACAACTAAATACTTTGAGGCCCTTAAATATAATTTTTTTTTTTGTAAACGTAACAATACTTAACTATTTAAATAAATAATATATATGCATTTAAAAGAAGCCTTTATATAATTCAAAAAGATGAAATTACAAAATCAAACATCCTTCACAATCGAGGGATTATTTTAACATAATATTTAGCCTCCTCATATTTTGAGATGCAAAACAAGTACAAACTACTCAAATTTTCTGTACACGTAATTATAAGCAAAGAGGGATAGAACCTGATTTATGAATTTGAATAAATAAATTTTCTGTACAGATACAATCTCTATTAATTTACCAATCAGTTTATGCTGAAATAAAAACATGGACATATATGACAAAATACAAATATAATCTCGAACTCGAAATAACACAGTAGACACTAGACAGACAATTGGTCCTGGCACAACTCTTCCCAATTCCTCTATCAAAACTCACTTTTTCACAACTTGATTTGCAACAGTAATAATAATAGATGTAGAACTCAGAATTTCGGAAGTCAGAAGCCGCAAGGAAGAACACGTTTGAAGTTTGATTCTGAGAATCTGAAACTTCAAGCATTTTAATCAACAAATTTGAATGAACAAGAATGAAGAGTAAAATATTAAAAATGCAAATTCGAGAATTAGTTGTATCTTACTTCTTCAGTTCTTCTAGTCTCCAGAGAGAGGCGCATCTTCGTAGTTCATTTCGGTCCCCGGTGCCGAGAGAGCTGAGGTCTCCAGTCTTTTTTTTTTTTAAGTTATGACCCAAAAAAATGTATAAACTGGATGCTAGCATGGATCTGGGTTTCTCTACTACCATTCACTGATTTGTCAATACAGGAAAGGTGTCTGCTGAGGTTCATGAAGGACCGTCAAAGTTTAATGATCGTTGCCCGTCCTACATTTCGTAATAAAAATATTCAAACATCAGTTGATGATATCTGACCTTTGAAAGAGATACATCAGAATTGCTACATTGCACTTTAAATGTAAATATTGTAAGATTAAAGCATAATCATCCAATTCCAATCAGTAGAAGAAGAATTCAAATTGCAATTAAAAATTGAAGTATCTGCATAATCATCCAATTCCAATCAGTTGCAAAATTTGCACTTCATGGAAATTCAAAAGGTGTGCCTGATAATTTTATATCAAGATTTTTGATATATATGTTTATTGAAAATTGCATATCATTCGACAATAATTTATACCCATATAAAAGGATTATATTACTCGTATCTCCAAGTAAACATGGAATTGAATCGATCAAAAACGGATAAATTACATATTTCTCTGGAATGTGCGTCATTATTCAAATATTGTGCATGCTGGGTGGTTTAATGTCTAATTTCCACTTTTTTTTTTTTTTTTTTTGGAGGCCCTAAAAAATTGGTGGCCCAAGGCACTTTGCCTTAGTAGCCTTCCCCCAGGGCCGGCACTGGAGAGAGTAGGGGTGTTTAAGATGCCACAAATTGCACAAGTTGCAGGGTTTTAAGGGAGCTGGGAAGCATTTGAGAAGGTTTATGGGCTAGGAGTGTTGATGGATTTGTTGGATAATTCGACGGGTTTGAGTTATAGGATTAAGGAGAATTCAATTTCCTCACTGTTGAACTTGGCGTTGTGTGGGGGTAAGAAGGTTGCCACAGTTGTTTGCTTATGAATATTACATTACATATCATTACAACAGTTATATAACATGACTGTTTTTGAACACTACGGATCATTACAACGTGTATACTATATTTGCCTTTTGAACATGGAATTTGTGTTGGCGTCCTTGCTGAAATTGTTTATTCATCTATTTACACGAACTAAATCTAACATCCATTATACATAGAGTAATTACAATTGTACAGAAATAAAATATTACATAACAATGCACAACATTACAAAACAGAGCAAAAAATTGAAACAGGTGTAATATATATCTGATTTTGAACATTACAGATCATCACAACGTGCGTAATATGTCTGCTTTTTGAACATTACAGATTAAACTAGGCCACGTGAGCATCTTGCGGGATTATGTGTTGGCATTATTGAAGAAATAGATTCTCAATCTATTTACATGCACTAAGTAAAACATCCATTATACATAGATTACCTATAATTACAAACAAATATAATATTACAAAACATTACAAATCATAGCAAAACATACAAAAGGTGTAATATGTCTACTTTTGAACATTACATATCGTTTGTACTATGTTTGCTTTGTGAACTCTATAGATTAAACCAATCAAGAAACGTGTATTTTTAGAATTATGGAAAGATTTTTAACTATTTAATTTAATCTACTAGATAAATGGTAGCAACATTCCTAAATAAAATTATTCATAATGAACGAGGTCAATCAAATAATACGATATTTTTTTAAATCTTGAAAATGAAATTCTATAATATTACGTAGGGGTAGGCGTCGGGTGGTTCGATTCGGGTATCTCGAGAACCGGAATTGAACCATACTTTTCGGTTCTTGTAAAATAGAACCATTCGGTTCCATTGAATCGTAAGAACCAAATCATTCGATTTTGGTTAAGTTCGGTTTCGGTTCTACAATAATAATTATTTTTCGGGAGCCTTATCGAGGAGTATCAGGTCTCAGGAAGTGAGCCAATAACCTGAAATAAAATTCTACCGAATATACCAAGATCAGGATTTCGAAAATCCTTTCACCCCGAAGAAAGTATATGTTTCTCCATGAAACAGAAGATATTCATAAACCAAAATAAGAAACAAATGGTCTAGAAGGTTTTTCGAGCATGGCAAGAAGCTATACAAATTAATTTGTATAGTAAACTTGTGAGATGAATCATGAGTTTTAAATACACTGTTATTAATTGTTTTATATTTGTATTTAAATATTTAATTAACTCCATCGTGGTTCTTTACAACTTCGCTTATTAATAAGTTAATCACATTCTATTTTCATTTACTAAGAATTTCAGTTCAAGTATGAATTTAAAGGTTACAATGAGGTAGGGACGTAACAAATTTCATAAAAAAAAAAATTAATCATTTTCACTTTACCAAAAAAAATTATAAATTCTTTTGATTTTTGGTTTTAGAACAACCAATTAAGACCATTAAAAAAATAAACAATGATCAAAGACTGGTTCTAACTTCGATTTTTCAGTTCTAAAAGTGGAACCAAGAACCGAACCGAGAACCAATCGGTTATCGGTTCCAAAACCGATTTCCTATTTTATTTTTTTAAAATCATAAGATTCCGATTTTTTCTCCCACCTCTAATATTACGAATAGTATGAAAATTACACATTTTTCAATTACCATACATTATATTTAGGTAGTTATGTAAATCTTCCTTCTACAAAAAGTCTTATACAAATTCATAAAAGTCAATAAAATATAATGAAATTCATTAAAAAAAATCTTTCAATTTTTCTTTTTAAATGTCTTTCAAAACCCAGATTGAATAAACCACCTATAAATCACTAATCAATATGCAAGTTGAAACCAATAGTAGCAAGTTCATTGTATCGAGACTTTCTTCAGTTTTTTTCTATCATTTTCATTTATTTGGTGAAAATAACTCTGGTGTTATTTGGGTCAAATACATAACAATAATTGTTTAATGAATGAATGAATGAAAACATAAGTTACCATGATTTCTTAATGGGACGAAAAAAAATCACTCAGCCAACCCGTGACATGGGAAAATTCGAATAGGTCACGAGGTGGAACAAGTTTTGGCCGCCCTGCTTTGAACCCCCGACCTGCCACAAATGATAATTGGGAAAAAAATTTGAAAAAGAAGAAAAAATGAAGGGGGAAAAAAAAAACTAAACAAGGCGAAGTGTTGCCGACCCCGATCCGACCCGCCCCAAAATTCACAGGGAATGAGAGGGTTGGATTTTGCTAGTTTTCATGGTCCACCTCAAATCCGTCACATTCTCATTCATATTATTACATTGCTAGAATGATTATAAGGTTTTGTAGAGTCGAGCCATTTGTTTTTGTCGATGTTCCTAGGATTCTTTGTGCATGGAAAACATATATTTGCTCCAAATCTTGTGATTAGGAAAATTTGAAATAAAGAACGCGTAAACATAATATTTTTTCGTGTTTCTGAAATTGCAGTTATTCTTTTTTTTTTTTTTTCTGCCAATCAAAAGATCACCTCACATGGTAGTATCTAGATCTTATAAAATGATGATATTACAAATTCAAAATATTACTTGCTATAATCAACATTTGTAAAATGTCAAAGTATTTCTGTATTTGGAAGCACAAGAAAGAAGAAGAGCTAGAATTGGAATGACGGATTGTATAAAACCCCATTACTATCTACATCATTAAAAGGTTGAGCCCCAACCTTGAGGGTCCTACCAATCCTGCCCTGTGTCTTGGTGAATGATGTAAATCGCAGGTTATGTCTCCCAGAGTGTAAGATGAGGGCTTACCTTTTAACTTAGTAAGAGTCGAATTCGAATCCATGATCAAACGAGGTTAGTCTTTAAACCCTCATTCCTTTCATCGATGCGCCCTGGGGACGTTTACATCATTGATCGTGTCATCGTGGTGTGTATGTGTAATCAATGGGGTGAATAAAAATAAACAAAATATGAATCCATGACAAAACAAACAAAAGAAAGTGAAATGACTTACATAAAGAAACATACACACATTCATACGGTTGTTTCAAAAAATATTATTCAATATTATTTTAATAAACATGTGAATACATAAGATATGTGACTAATTCCATATTAAACTAGAATTATAATATTGTTTCTCCTAATACACGTGTGAGTTATTCCTAGTGTGTGCAGATAGTTGACTATGCATAACCAAATTTACCTTATAAAAACCATATATATGAGATAAGAGTAAATAGCCAAATAAGACCTATCGTTTTAGGTCGTTATCTATTAAGGACTTATCGTTTTTCTTTTGTAAGATTAGATCCTAAATCATTTTTCTTTGCCTGATAATGACCACCGTTAACTTTTTTTTTTCCGAGTAAATAGTCAAATAAGGACTTATCGTTTTAGGTAGAGATAGACGTGGGTTGGGCTGAGTCGATTTTTTGCCAAATCCGAACTCAACCCACTGTGGTCAGGTTGATAAAAAATTAACTCATCCCAACCCAACCAAGTTTCGGTCGAATCGGCCGGATTGGGCTTTGACCCAACTGGTAAAAAAAATTGAAAAAGAAAAAAAAATGGCTATTCACATAATTACACTACTTTTAGGGATCAAATTGAAATTTACTTGAATTTTATAAAAATTGAAAATTACTTACAATAAAATCATAAAAACTGAAAAATACTTCATAATCACGTGAAGTATCATAATCTGATACTTTTGATACTTCTCAAATATGTTAGTATCACAGTATGATACCTATGATACTTTTCAATTTTTTTTAGTAAGAATGAAGTATTTTTCAAAATTTTTTATTTTGGTAGTAAAAATCAATTTTATTATCTAAAGTAAGTAATCTATACAATTATCCCGAAAAAAAACCCATGAAAAATTCATTAACCCAAATCAATTATATACAGTACAATATGATACAATAAATTGAATATTAACTAATAAAATTAAAATATGTTCAATTAATATTTAAATAAGTTAAGTTTTTTTTTATTTTTTTAAAGTAACTAACAAGTTTGACAGTCTAAAGAAAGAAATGCACTCAATGTACATGTCGAAAGAGTGTCACAAAAAAAAGAGAGAAACCTTTAGAGAGTTACAGTAAATGGGTGAGTTAACAATGTTACACGTCATATATAACACACGTTAACTGAAAATAAAAATGTTTTTCCACTTTAATGATTTTTCAGAGGACGTTATGTGCATAAACAAGACAAACTAATATAGAGTTATTTAGAATTGATCATTATGTAGAAAAGGAAAATATCTTATATTAATACAATGCTAACATTTTTATAAAAAAAAAAAAAAAATTATTCGGGTTGAGTTGGGTCAGCTCGCGTTTTTCATCCAACCCGCAACCCAACCAAAAAATTAAAAAAAAAAACACAAATCCAGCCCAATTTTCATGAAAAATCGACCCAAATCGATCGGGTCGGGTGGGTTTCGGCGGGTTCGGTCGGTTTATGCCCACCTCTAGTTTTAGGTGGTTACCTATTAAAGACCTATCGTTTTAGGTCGCTGCATATTAATGATCTATCATTTAATTAAGGACATATTGTTTTGAGTAAATAGTCAAATAAAGACATATCATTTTAGGTCGCTGCCTATATAGGACCAATCGTTTTTTTGTTTTTATTTTTGTTTTTTTGCATGATTTTACCCCGAATCACCTATTATTTCAAGGTTTTGCGTTTTAATTTACCTTAGAATATTATCCCATCAAATTTCATTTCTCGTTATAACTCTATTGAACAATTCAAAAAATAAGTTTATGCGTTTAATATTTTTTTTCAATTCTTAATTTAAATAATTATCTTTTAACCCTATGTTGAGCAACTATTTCATTTACAAACACACCATTTGAACAATTAAAAAAACATGTATATGTTTTTAATGAATATTTTCTATTTTTAACTCAAAAAGTATGTTATAGTTACCGATAAAAATTGATTTTTTTTTTTTTTTTTAAAGTAGGGTGAATGTAAAACATTTTATTTTAGACTCACTTAAATTCTTATCGAAACTATCAATTAATCTTTTTCCAATTAATGCATATAAAATAAATACGTCCTTAATATTAATTTGACACATAAGACTTGAAATATTATGTATTCTTAATTATTTAAATTATTTATTTTATATGCGTTAATTAGAAAATAATTATTTTTTGTTTTTATTATATAAATTAATTGATAGTTTCGATAAGAATTTATAGTAAAGAGTCAAATAAGGACCTATCGTTTTAGGTCGTTGCCTATTAAGGACCTATCGATTTTTTTTTTGGCAAGATTAGACCCCGAATCATCGTTCTTTGCTCGATAAGGACCTCCGTCCACCGAAGTAAACTTTTTTCGAGTAAATAACCAAATAAGGATCTATCGTTTTAGGTACCTATTAAAGACCTATCGTTTTAGGTTGCTGCCTATTAAATAGCTATCATTTAATTAATGACATATTGTTTTGAGTAAATAGTCAAATAAGGACCTATCATTTTAGGTCGCTGCCTATTCATTTCCCGTTATAATTCCATTGAATAATTCAAAAAATACGTTTACGCATTTAATAATTTTTTTTCTATTCTTAATTCAAATAATTATCTTTTAACTCTCTGTTGGACAATACTATTTCGTTTATAAACACACCCTTTGAATAATTCAAAAAAACATGTTTATCTTTTTAATGAATTTTTTCTATTTTTAACTCAAAAAAGTATGTTATAGTTACCGATAAAAATAGATTTTTTTTTTAAAGTAGGTTGAATGTAAAACATTTTATTTTAGACTCACTTAAATTCTTATCAAAACTATCAATTAATTGTTTTCCAATTAATGCATATAAAATAAATTAGTCCTTAATATTAATTTGACACATAAGACTTGGAATATTATATATTCTTAATTATTTTAATTATTTATTTTATACGCGTTAATTAGAAAATAATTATTTTTTCTTTTTATTATATAAATTAATTGATAGTTTCGATAAGAACTTAATTGAGTTTAAAATAAAATGTTTTACATTCACCCTACTTTAATTAAAAAAAATCTATTTTAATCGGTAACTATAACATACTTTTTGAGTTAAAAATAGAAAAAATTCATTGAAAGCATAATCATATTTTTTGAATTGTTCAGAAGATATGTTTATAAACGAAATAGTATTGCCCAATAGAGGATTAAAAGATAATTATTTAAATTAAAAATAGGAAAAAAATTATTAAACGCTTAAACGTATTTTTGAATTGTTCAATGAAGTTATAATGAGAAATGAAATTTGATGAGACAATATTTTAAAAGTAAATTAAAACGCAAAACTTTGAAATAATAGGTGATTCGGGATAAGACCTTGAAAAAAAAAATGATAGGTCCTAAATACAAAGCGACCTAAAACGATAGATCCTTATTTGACTATTTACTCAAAACAATAGGTCCTTAATTAAACGATAGGCCCTTAATAGATAGTGACCTAAAACGATAGGTCCTTAATAGGCAGCACCTAAAACGATAGGTCTTTATTTGACTATTTACTTGAGAAAAAGTTAACGGCGGTGGACGGATGTCCTTATCCGACAAAGAAAGATGATTCGAGGTCTAATCTTAAAAAAAAAAAAAAAAAAAAAAAAACGATAGGCCCTTAATATGCAGCGACCTAAAATGATATGTCCTTATTTGGCTATTTACTCAATAATTTAAGTGAGTTTAAAATAAAATGTTTTACATTCACCATACTTTAAAAAAAAAAAAAATTATTTTTATCGGTAACTATAACATACTTTTTTGAGTTAAAAATAGAAAAAATTCATTGAAAGTACAAACATGTTCTTTGAATTGTTCAGAATGTGTGTTTATAAACGAAATAATATTGTCCAACAGATAATTAAAAGATAATTATTTGAGTTAAAAATATGAAAAAAATTTATTAAACGCATAAATGTATTTTTGAATTGTTCAATGAAGTTATAACGGGAAATGAAATTTGACGGGATAATATTTTTAAAGTAATTTAAAACGCAAAACTTTGAAATAATAGGCGATTCGGTGTAAGATCTTGCAAAAATAAAAAATAAAAAATAAAAACTATAGGTCCTAAATAGGAAGCGACATAAAATGATATGTCCTTATTTGACTATTTATACAAAACAATATGTCCTTAATATGCAGTGACCTAAGACAATATATCCTTAATAGGCAGCTACCTAAAACGATAGGTCTTTAAGCGACCTAAAATGATAGGTCCTTATTTGACTATTTACTCTATAATATAATGTAGCATCTTACTCCTATTTATGCATTGTGTGGGCATACATACGTAATATCATGCATGATATAAAAAGAAAACAACCATGATAACATGCTTAACATACATATCAACTCATTTTACTCCGAGTGTTTAGAATTGAAATCACACATAAAAGTATGTAAAATGAGATAATTATTTGGCAGCATTAATAGACACATGCTTGTAATTTTTATTGGAGAAATAATTTCTTCTTCTTGGATGACGAATCAACAATAACGATGTCTACTTGTCTCTTTCAACTATTCTTCATGTGGAACGTCATATTGTTTGCTCCTTTGTGCTTATGTGAGCCTCTACAATTAGAAGACGAGTCAACCCTTTGCTTTGAGTCTAACAATATGGTTAGGGAACGATTTATGCGATGTGTAGGAGTCTTGGATAATTTCATTTTTTTTTTGGTTCCATTATCTCCACTATTTTTGAAGCTTTGCTCGTCTAATATATTTTGATAAAACCCAAATAATTGTCTTTTCAAGGTTTCCATATGATGAAAATCTCTGCACTCTTGATGGTTCATGACTGAACCTATAGATAAACGACGAGAAGTGTTTGCGATAATTAGTGAAACCTCGACCAACTGCTTGTCGATGGTGGAACTAGTTGTTGTGTGATACCTTGGGGTTTCCTTTGAGGTTTGAAAGTTCAAGAAATATTATAGTCGGCATATAATAAGCACCTCCTCTGAATTCCATTATCTCCACTATTTTTGAAGCTTTGCTCGTCTAATATATTTTGATAAAACCCAAATAATTGTCTTTTCAAGGTTTCCATATGATGAAAATCACTACCCTCTTGATGGTTCATGACTGAACCTATAGATAAACGACGAGAAGTGTTCGCGATAATTAGTGAAACCTCGACCAACTGCTTGTCGATGGTAGAACTAGTTGTTGTGTGATACCTTGGGGTTGCCATTGAGGTTTGAAAGTTCAAGAAATATTATAGTCGGCATATAATAAGCACCTCCTCTGAAAAAATCATCAATGATAGTCAGCATATAATAAGCACCTCTTTGTAAGGCACTCAAGATGACTTCATAGATCAGAATGTATGTAATCAAGTATTCCCTTTGTATTGTAAATGCATTTGGTGAATCTAACTCTATTTTGCTTTCCAAAAATGCAGTGCTCACAAAAATTCAATTTACTAGTACTCTATCCATCAAGAAGCCAGTTCTTGCTACAATTTAGCATTCCCATTCAGACTCATTTGCCCAAAACATATATGCCATAATTTGGCAACATCCTCTAATATAGTAGTGACAGATGCATCACGTGTGACTGTAGAACCCTGGAAGACATATAACTGGGCAGACATTATCTGAACATTCATCACAACAAGAGCACCATTGTTAACCTTCAGAACTCCACCTTTCCCAATGTATCTGTACCATTTCGAATGAAGAGTACTCAAAGAGATAAGATTTCTCTTCAGATCCGAAACGTGTCTCACATCACCAAGTATCCTGAAAGTAGGAATGACAATAATACACACAAACCCGAAACCCTTGGGTACCCGACATAAATGGGCAGAAATTACTCGACCCAATGGGTTTGTGGGTAGGGTATGTGTGTAGATTTAGAAACCCAACATGGGTATGAGTAGGGTATGTATATTGTAGAAAAATCCATATCCGACCCATATATCCATTAATTTTTTTTTAAAAAATTATTGTATTTAAATTTTAACAATATATAATTTTGGACAAGTAGACTAATTGATATTTGCTTATTTTTGGACAATTGTAATCTGCTTATACTTCATTGTTATACTTTTACTTCATTTTTGATATTTTTATGTTGCGCATAGATTGTTATTTAGTATATTGTTACATGTGAAGTTCATGAAAAAATTACAATTAGATACTTGTATTATTGTTAAACAAGAATTATATATATATGTACACACATTACCACTTTGGGCTGCCACCAATACCAATACCAAAAAAATAAAAATAAAAAATAAAATATTGGGCAAACAGTCATATAATTTTTTAAAAAAAATTTGGCCAAATGCCCGAATGGTTACATTTTCACGAGCCAAAATAGGCCGGCTCGCGAGTTGGCCCATTTCGGCTCGTGAAAACGGATCAGACGAGCCAAAATGGGCCGATCGCGAGCCGGCCCATTTCACGGTCCGTTGGGCCGGTCCACGAACTTCACGAGCCAAATCCGAATTGTCCAACACTCAAATTTTCTGTCTGATCCAAGCCCAAGTCCCTTTTTTCGCGAGTCGGGCCGAACTCACAAATTTTCCAGCCCGTTTTCCGTCCCTAGTCCTGTGAAACTTCTTAATTTTGATTGTTACAATTCCAACAATTTTATAAAGTGCATTATTTCTCATAATCACACCACCTTTAGAAACTGTTTCATAAGTCGAAAATAAATCCCGATTAAGACACATATGAAACATGCAAGCCGAGTTAAGAATCCAATCCTCCCAAGGCTTGGATCGCCATTAGAAATAACAAGCTTTCTATCACCGTGACCATCTTCTGCAACACTGGTTTCACTTGGATTTTTTGGTTTTTTTTCCGTTCTCATTAGCAGCATCTCTTCTATTTTTACTCTGCAACTTATAGCAATCAAATTTGATGTTTCTTTTTCTTGCAGAATTGCATATTTTATCTTTATTTTTAAATTTCAATATGTCCCTCAACTCATTGCAAAGTTTCTCTATTGTATCCTCCCACGAACAACAAAGCCCTCTGCCTGGGCCTCAAATCTATTCACAAGTTGCTTCATCTTCTCCTTGGAGAACATAACATTGTATACTTCATCAATTGTAAGAGTGTGCCGATCATATAAAATAGTATCACTAAAAGGCACATACGAAGAAGACAATGAACACAATAAAATCAACCCCAAATCCTCTTCATCATATGGTGAGAATACAATTGTTGTTTCAGATGCAACTTACTGATTTGACTTTTCATCATCCACAAATACTCCAACTTTAACCACAACGCAATCACGATTTTTCCCTTCAAAACATCATGTAGAATTTAGTTTGAAAGATGAGGATGAATCTAAGATAAGGCATTCGATCCTTACGTTTTTTTTCTTCTGCTGTCAAAGTTGACAACATCTTATCAAACCTTAAAAGTGCATCATCCAAATCCATCTACACAAACACTGCCAGCATTATTACCTGCCATAGCAAAAATCTGCTATAACGATCCAACAACAGGATATCGTGTTTAATTGTTGCCATTACCGTGATCAAACTCAACAATGCTCTAATATCAGTTTGTTATGATATGAACGCAGAATAACAACGACTAATAAAGAACACACGAATTTAGTTTTACGTGAGAAACCCTAGAATAAGGAGAAAAAATCACAGGTAAAGGGGGAAAATTCACTATACGAAAATATGAGAGTGGAAGAAGTTGTACTATAAAGGCTCCTACTTATAAAAATATTGAAACCCTTACAGGCCGAAAATTAGAAATGTCCAAATCGTCCCCGCACCCTTTCACCCGATCCCTGGTGGTTGCTACCACTACAGATTCCCATTTTTTCCATAGTTTAGTTTCACAAAAATTCCGCACTGAGAACTTCTCGGGCTAATCCAAAAAGAATTCAGTTCACCATTCTCTAACATATCCTTCGTGGCAATTTCTTAAATTTCTTAACCCTGGTTTGGGGGGATAAGGTTATCCACTAAGATTGATGCAATAGTACCTTTCTATATGTGTCAACCACCTGGCTTTGTTGATCCCAATTTTACCTCGCATGTCTGTCGACTCCGCAAAGCTTTCTACGGCCTCAAGTAAGCACATCGTGCCTGATATGTAACTCTTAAGTCCTTCCTACTCCCATATGGTTTCAAATTTCAGCAGTGATACCTCCGTATTTCTCTACTTCACCAAACATGTTACCATCTATCTGCTTGTCTATGTCGATGATATTCTGATAATTGGCAATCATAATACATCCCTTCAGTCATTTTTCACTGCCCTTTCCCACGAGTTCTCCATTAAGGATCTTGGCACGTTAAACTATTTTTTGGGTATTGAAATTCTCCCCACTCCATCTGGCTCCCTCCTCTCTCAGCATAAATACATCTGTGATCTTCTTCATCGAACCGATATGACTGTGTGCTCACTTTGAGAGGAGCTATATTCCTGAGATGACTAAGAATTTGATATGGTCAATTAGAAGAGATATAGCTAACTGGTAGGATTGAGAATGAGATCATGAAAATAATTAATGGTATTCTTGTAATTTGTAAGAGAATTAAAAGAAAATGTGTATATGTTACCACTACTTATGGCATTAGAGGTGTTGATTCATCTATTTTTTTTCCAACATAAATGACATGTACAAATTGCACACCACGAGTGCACATATGAATTATAAGGGGCTTAAGCTATTGGTGATGAATGGGTTGTTGTTGGAGATCATGTGTCTTACGTACATTTCTGTGATAAATGTGGATTATATGTAGACTGTATGTCTTATATGCATTTGTATGATCATTGCGTGTTTAGTAAGTTTTATAAAGGCATGCTTGGAAAATACTATGTCCAATATGCTTTTATGTGATTGTGTGCTTAATAAGTAATGTCGTGTTTTTTTTTTTCCAGGTATTTGTGATACTACTCAAGAGATTCCGTGATAAATGTGTTGATCATTTAATGCTTTAGACTTTTGGTCTTGCTATTTTCACCTGTTAAAAAATAGGGAAAATGTTGGATCTATTGCTAGATAATATGTTTCTAGGGCATGATTTGAGGATTGATAAATATATGTTATCTTGTAGAAGCCAAAAAGGTGGCAAGATCATGGAGTGGAGTGATCACGGTTAAAGAGATTAATATATCATGTTTAGGACATGATTTTTATTGCAATTGAGAGAAAAACAGCAAGATAGTGTTGATTATCAATTGTAAGTAGAGTTAGATATAGTGAGTACTATTCTTGGGCTCGGGGTACCACAAGCGAGGTAGAGGCTCCAAATTCAACATCTTGAAGTAAAAGACACTTATGAGACGCAGTGGTAGGAAAACATCCCTTATAGCCCATTCTTGTGTTGATTAGTGTGGTAAAGTGAGGAAACTATGTAAAAGTGTACAATACAAAAAAAATCGATATAGTAGATTGAGTAATGGATGGAGATATGAGTTCTATTGCTATGAATCAAACGAGAATAACACTATGAATGAACAATTTAGATTACTAGATAAAGGGGTACACACATAGAAAGATGTTTTAATTATATGAAAAACTTTTGTTAGTTGTTAAGTACATTATTGTTATGAACCTATGGTCATACTTGTATTGTTGCATATTTTTTATTGGTAACTTAAAAAACTTGATATATGAAATTACATTCCTATCCCTACTATAATAAAAGAGGCCAAGGCTTTTTCACTGTTCATACTGTTCCTTTAACAGTAACTCAACTTTGCAACTGTTTTTTTTTTTTTTTAAGTTCAAAAGACCAAACGGACTCTGATCACCGACCGACCATAGGGAGGTTTTCTCCGCAACGGAGGCAAAAAAGGCCTGAGTGTCTGTCTTCAATTTTACGCTCTCACCTTCAAATTCTCCAAAATTCACTACAAATTCACCAAAATCTATCAAATTTCTCCAATTTTCCATACAAATCTCAAGCTTCGTCTTCTAAACGACTCATATACGTTCTATTTGACAGTAAAGGTAAAATCCTCTTCTGCTCTGATGATATTTCAAGTGAAACTGTAAGTAGTATAATGAATGAATTTTCTGGAAATGGTAACAAGGGTTTGCGGCTACTCACAAGCTTTATATTCACCATAGATTTACTAGATTTCAGATGAGTTTACTTACGTACAGTTCTTCATTAAAGTCGCACTGTTGAATCACCGTTTTAAGATTTCGGAAGAGGAATCCTATATTGTTTCCGCCGATCTCTCTCTCTCTCTCTCTCTCTCTGCGTGTGCTGTAAACTTTGGCTGCAATTGGATTACTAGGTAACATAAACTCATTGCTTGTTTTGAATAGTTATAATTATTATATTTATTCTTTTTTATTGGGGTTTCTGCTTACAAATGGCATGCCTCCAACATGTTTGCAAAAATGCGTGATTAATCACTAAAAAACAATCAATTGCTGGATAAAAGGAACACAAGTTGAAATTTGGGTATTCAAATATATGATTTAAGTTGTTTGTCTAAATCAATGGATTTTAATCGATCTTGATTCCAATTCTAAGGCCCCAAATTATTGATTTCTAACTTGCCTGGCATTTGTTGCCTGACTTTTGTTAGTATTTGCATTTGAGATATACGAGGAATGAGAATCCTTGGGCAGTGCTTTTGATCTCATTATCTTTTTGTTTATACAAGTTAATCTTGGTACTCTTGGTTAGATATACCTTCTAGGCTTCTATTGTTAGTTACCTGGAGGCTAAAATAGTTGGGAAATATATGATTTCTGTTGTTGCTAAATTCCAACTTGAACTTTAAAATACTTGTATTTCATCTCTCTACAAGAATACATCTTTTCTTATCTGCTACTTTCTCGCTCTAGTCTCGCTCTCTCCCTTCTCTCTGTGAGCGATCTCTCTTCCCCAACTTTCCATCCTCCTAGAATTTCTGTGCATCCTCCTAGAACTTCCTATTAACCAATCGAACCAGGCTGAGAATACCAAGGTAACGCACTCCAAATTCAATTTTTGGGGTTTATGTTGAGTTAATTTTTTTGTGGATTCTTCTATTTTCCTTGGATTTTTATTAATTTAATGGTCAATAGTTATCTCAAATCTTATTACTGCAGTTGATTTTATTTTCTTATTTTTTCCTCTGGGATTTTTACAGATTTTTTACAAGAGGCTGCAGCAGGACCCTCCTGTGGGTATTAGTGGTGCCCCTCAAGACAAAAATATCTGCTTTGGAATGTTGTTTTATACTTATATTAGGTGAGCTTGAAGACTCCGTCTTCATTAATGTTAAATTGCCTTTTAGTAATTCATTGTTTTTATACGTTTACTTATTTTTCTATTTCTATATACTTCGTATTGTGGTTTCTTAAGTATCTATGCATTACATGTTATGTGGTTTCTTTTCTGGTGTACATTAACAGTCCTGATGATACACCCTGGGATGGAGGTGAGTCCTTCTCCTGCTGGGATTTTGTAGAGAATTTTTTTTTTAATATCATTTCTTATGTATATCTTGTTGACATCTTTTGCTATTTTTCTTTCCTATAGGTTCACAGGATTTCATTGTATTTTATGTTTTTTATTTGAAACATGCTTCCTATTCGTTCCTTTAAACCATTTACTAGATAGATTGTCCTCATGTAACATAAACTAAAATGATGCAACTGTTTACTGTCTCTTGTATTTCTAAGATAAAATTCAATTGAAGACTTAACAATTGCTGATTGCTCATTCCTTTAAATGTGTATAGCCCATTCTTAGGATGAAATACACTTTGGTTGTATGCTTTAAGTCAATGTGAAACCTATTCTTAAGATGTTCTTACTCTACAAGGTTCTATAATTTTCATCCACGAGTCACTGTCAATGCATTGACTGGGTAATCGTCTCTTGTATTTTCCTTGACCACCCACATGAAGTATTACAATGTAATTTTTTCAAATTAGAAAAAAAAAAAGGAAAATTGTTTCGAGCCGCTTCGCATGAATTTGGATAGTTTAGTCCTATCATTATACTGTGTACCTGTGGTGATATCTTTATACTGTGTAGTGGTGATCATGCTGCATGGGGTAGACTATTTGGTTTTTACTTTCCTATCGAGAATGTATTCTTTAGTCTGGGTTAGATTTACTTTTATGGAAGATTTGAGGACTTCACTAAAGAGCCATGGTCAAAGCTTGACTTGCCATAGTTAGAAAGTGCAAAATGTCATGTCTGTCTTTGGATTTTGTAGGCCTAATTTATAGAGTAGAAACCTTGACCAAACAGTTTCTCTGTCTATGATTCTTGACTTTAAAAAAAAATGTGAAAAATAAATGCAGGAATTTAAAACAATTTTTATCTCGTGAAGAATAACATGTAGATCATTGAACAGGTGATGATATCCCCGAGATAAGCCTAGCCTCCAATTATTCACATGCGAGTTCTCTCATGCTCAGCCTTCGCCAGAGTTTCATAACTTTCCTTGACTATTTTAATTCTCATGAAAACACTTTAGGTAATAGAGTGTGTGTGTGTGTGTCCTCCTTTATATATGATGATTTTTGCATTCAGCCAAGGCAATTTGTAGGCAACAATATTCAGACACCTTGCCCATAACTTTGGAATTTTGTCATTTTGATATCCTTTTAATAGGAGCCGAATTTCATATCTAAGGGTGTGATTGCGAAAGAAGGAAAATGGGTGGAAAGAAAATATTTTCCAAGGAAAAGATTTTGCTTGAAAATTATTTTCCTGAAAAATATCAATTGAAATGTTTGATTGATTTAATTTTCTATGTGGATTTTAATTTTCTTTAGGCACTTTAAGAGGGAGTGAATTGAATGTAAAAGAATCTTGAGGAATGCATACTTTATAGTTCACTTAGACTTGGTGACGTAGAATGCATGTATGTTAGTTATGCCACTTTTATAAGAGAAATCTTATTTGAGTTCCAAATGTACGGTTATGCAGAGCAAAAGAAGTTCCTATTGAGGCTGATTTGCACTTTTGATTCCTTTAGGTAGTATGGTTGGAAATTGAACTTGTAATGGTAGATGAAATTGCGGGTATATCATGAACTATTTACCGAGTTCTTTTGGTTGGAGGTAGATCTGAAATATATATAGATTTGAGATCCAAAGATATTTTTTTGGTAGTTCAAATTTATTGTTCTTAAGTATTTTGATTTGTCATAGTGGTTGATGATATACTCTTCTTGCAGATCCTGATTATAGGAATACACCAGATAGAGAATCTCAATCTTCGAAATGTTCTGCAGCAGTGGTGCTGTCACAGGTATATCAGATTTTTTTTTCTCTTTTTAGTGCTATAATAATTGTAACATTGCTACACAAACTGATTCATTTGATGTCAAAATATGTTCCCAAGTTGCTGCTAGATGGATTTAGAAATGGTCTCTCAGCTGTTTATGATACAATTTCAGGATCATGGGAGTTATGCATCAAAACTAGATAAAAAGGAAGATGCTGCTGTCGGTACTTGTGTTTTCTCTCTCTTATTACCATGAAAAATATCATATAGAACTTTCACAAAAAAAAAAAAAAAAAAAAAAAAGAATCCTTAATTACAAAATGAAACTCACTTAGGGAAAAAACTGTAAAAATGCTAGCTCTATTGGCTTGTACAAAATGGAGTATTATATACTGTTCTTTATTTGATGATTGATATGCTTCTTCTCTTGTAGCATAGGCCTTTATTTATTTGCCAATTCTCTTTTCCACTTCTATTTCGAAATATCTCCCATTATATGGCTTCATTATATTAGTACAATTTAATGGGTAGGAATCATAGTCAGCATGCAAATCTTGTGCTCCTATCTTTGATTTGGTTACCATCTGATGCACGAGGAAAAAATATTATCTATGTATGACTTTGTGTCATCCCATAACTTGTAAGACCTATTAAAAAGATGATTCTAAGTACCAAAATATGTTACTTTTGGATGGAAAGGTAAGTTATTCATAATGTATATACAAGTCATTGCACATTAAATTATATTCTCAAGGCCGTGCTCTTGTTTAATGTGCAATGACTTGTATATACATTATGACTTCCTGACATGAAGTGATTAAATTATAAAAAAAGGTAAGTGCAATGCACGTTCAATGCCCCATTTGTTAGCAGCACCTGAACTGAGACAAGATATAAATGTGTATGACTTCCTGACATGAAGAACTGTTTCTGGTCAAAATTATATTCTCAAGGCCGTGCTCTTGTTTGATCTAGATTTTTATCAAAATCAAAAGCAACAATTAATTACAACCATATTTGGTCCCACAACTTTTTAACTACACATTTCATCAACTTTTATTAAAATTCGTTAAAAATCTAATTTTAATCTTCATCAAATAGAGGTGTTGAGAACAATACTTAAGAGCATGTTCGGCTAAGCTTACAAAGTTTTACTCACTTCTGAGATACGTTTGGAAACAAAAGGTTACTGAAAATATCATTTACTTTCTCCAACTTTATTTTTAATAAATCAGCTAAGTACACTGTACACCATATTGATCCTTTCAAGATCTGATTCAACTATACCGAGCAATTTACGAAGCTTATAAGAGTTATATATAGGTTGTACTTCTTGGTTCAATCATTGCAAGAGCAAATGAAAGAGCACTTACTTGGAAATGCAATAGACAAACTCGGGAACAATCATCCGGTGGTTCCAGTCTTCATGGTTCCCGACTCGACAAGATGAACTTCTTGGGGAAGGAGATCATATGTGATATTCAACTCTTCAAATAATTGCTTCATCTCGAGAACCAACTCAGTTCTACGTCGGGTTTTCTCACCGAAGTCTTGAAAGTTCATTGTGTGAGTGAAAAAGAGAGCCATTTTAATGTTGTTCATATTTTCAATCTCCATCACAACAACACTGTGATTGGGATGCCACTGCTGGGGATTTTTCTCCAAATACCTGGCAACGTAAAATGTAATAAGGGGACGACTAGAAAACACAAGAATTGAACCAGTGGAGCCTATCTAGTTTTCAAAACCTTGCACGTTCCGTGAAAAGTTGAGATCATTCACTTTTTAATTTAAGAAATTTATTTATAGGATCTTCCAACTTGTTGGAAATTTAAATGATTTTCCAGCCCTGGCACAACTAGACAGCATATCAGCATCGTGGAGAACACAAGAGCTTAGATGAAACAATCTCTTTAAATTGCCCAAAACATGACAAACTATAAGATTTTGAAATAAATAAGTTTGGCCGATGCCGACACGAGAATACTGCCCAGATACAGAAGCATTCGTCTAACTCATTTGTACTTGAAAAAAGTAATGCGGATTCTTTTCACGATAAATCATCAATATTATTATTCATGTAGTAGCTCGAATTATATTAAATTTAAGCTGTATTTCATTCTTCTTTTTTTTCCCAGAAGAGATACTACTAGTTCTTGGTAACTAATAACATCAAGGAAAACTTACTTGTTTATTTTTTCTTTCAAAGCACCTATTTTCTCCACTGGTGTTTTGAAATCAATGGAGAAGTCGAAGGAATCACCCATATCTGGGCTTCTATAGAAATTGCTGATGGGCTTGGTAGCCAAAACAGAATTTGGATAGTATATTTTAGCGTTATCAAATTTCAGGAAGATCGTGGTCAGTAAATTCATCTCTTCAACAACCATCTGCAAGATTATTAGATGATTAAAAATATGAAGAAGCAGGATTTAACATAATGCAATTGGAGAACAATTTACCTGAACACCATCAATTACACAACGATCGCCAACGTCAAAAGGATGCATCACAAACACAAATATAATAGCTTCAAATATAGTCTTGCAAGTATTTCCAAACATAAATGCCGCCACAACAAGCTGGGACGAGAGAAGGACGATCACTCTGGTTGTTGCTATACCCGTCAAGAGAAGCCACATTAGGATTAAGCTAACAATCAGGATTCCAGAGACTAGTTTGTTCAACTCTTCAACGCCTGTTTTAGCATCGTTCAGAGCATGTGCTAGAGCTTTGCGATCTTTGTATACTTTCACCTGTGAAAGTAACCAAATATGAATCAGATTATATATTGTAGCTTCTTTTTCTTTTCTAGTACTGATGAAGACTGAAGTTTTTTTCTCTTTCTTTTAATGTGATTAAGTGGTTACTGTTCCATGTACTGAAACTTCAAATTATGAAGTGCTTAAAAATGAAATTAGAATCCATCACATAAATGAAGAAACTGTTATATTTCTCACTACACTTATCAAAGCAACAAATGGCATTCAGCACATCAGATTTGTCTATAATATCTGTAATATTCCTTTGTTTCTTAAGCACTTGTCTTCAAAGATTATGAAGCATACGGACTCCGAGTCTCCGACAAAAAGAAAACCTAAGGCTGCGTTCTCTTTGTGTTTCAGTTTCCTGTTTTCATTTTCGAAAATGTTTTCTGTTTTCCATTTTCTGTGACTTTTTTCGAAATTGTTGAAAACGCGTTTGGTTTGTTATTTCTGAAAACTGTTTTCGAAAATGAAAAGCTGGAAAACGCGTTCTGTTTAAAATTTTGAAGAAAATTATTTCATATTGTTTGTGAATATAAATGAAATAAAGATATCATATTTTGAGTTACACAACAAAAATAAATGAAATAACTCCTATCACACAATTTGGTTATACAAAAAAAGTTCAAAAATTCATGTTACCCTTCTAAAGTAATCGTTCCACATTTGAGTAGTAATTTTCCCTTCTAAAGTAATCGTTCCATTTAATACTTTATATAGATACATCCTTCTAGTAAGCACTCATAACGTTTAAAATTTAAGTTTCAATAAAATTTGCAAAAATCAATTTACGTTAATTAATTATGCCCTTACAAAATAAGTGTCTACAATACAAAAGTAAAAAAGAAATGTTTAATAATTAAGCACATGATATATCATCAGAAAGATGGTTGAATTTGGAGTTCTACGCAAAAAACAGAGTGCAATTCGGAGTTGTACATCAAAAGTTATACATGTTTGAAGACAATGACCTATAAAGCAAATACAAAAATGACTAAATTGAAAGAAAAGTAAAATTTGTGAACTAATGTGCAACAAAATCTGAAGTTGAGGGATCTAAGTTGCAAATAAATTAGGATATTTTTGAAAGAAATTTCAAAATTTGAGGATTAAAATGACAAGTTTTGAAAATTAGGGACCAATAATGTAATTAAAAATGATAAATTTTGACAAATTTCAATTTTTTTTGATTATTTTAATTTTTTTTTTTTTTTTTTTAAGTGAAAACGCGGAAAACGCGCGTTTTCCACTTACAAGGCAAAAATTTCGGAAAACGCGGAAAACGTGATTTTCACGTTTTCCATTTCCTTTACAAATTTTGAAAACGTTTTCGAAAATGTGTTCCGAAAACGGCGCAAGAGAACGCGTTTTCCGCGTTTTCGGAAATGAAAAACGAAAAACGGCTGGAAAACGCTAAAGAGAACGCAGCCTAAGTTTCTCTTTTACCAGGAATGGACAAAAATTAAGAATAAGAAAAAGAAAAAGTAAGAGCAGTAATCTCAAAGCAAATGAGATATCAAGTTTTGAACTTCGCTGGTTGTATAATACTTGTGAAAGCATTTTCTCAACTATTCTGACTTAAGAAGAAAATCACTATTCGAGCAAACAAATTTGAATTAAACTGGTTGTACCCCCTGCTGTACAGCAGGGGTACCGACCAGAGAGAAAAAAGGGTGGTGGGGCCCCAAAAAAAGGGACCCCACCCCCATGTATGTGAGGGGCGGTACCCCAGGCGGTACCGCCCTGCGGTACAACAAGCATATCTCAACAAATTTTAGTTCGATCCATAGTTCATATTAACAAGAGTTCAAAAGGATCTCACATACCACCCAGTCCGTCAAAGTTTTTTTGTCAATTTGCCCAGTGTTTGCCAAGTCAATCATTGGGAACACGAGATCCACCTCCTCTTTAATCATGAATCTCCTTAGGTCCATTTCGTCGATGTACCTATCCACAGTAGTAAATTATTGTGATGGTGAACAATGCATACGAGTTGACAAGATAAACAGGTTCAAAAGCTGGATTTGCTCACTTGCAACCAGGCTGAACCAAGTTTCTAAATATTTGATACGCGGCAGCAATTGCCTCCTCCTCGTTCGTGATCTCCATATCCTCCTGTTCATTGCCTCCGTAAACACTTGCATCAATCGCGCTAGACAGAGTGCTCAAACCTGAATTAGATACGACATCGACCAGCATCTTCATTGTCCAAGAAGAGACTTTTTCTCGTTTCATCTGGTGGAGTTTATTGATATCAATCAACTCTTTCTCCTTTTTCTTGTCTTCCTTTCCCTTCTTCCATGTATTCAAACTCAATTGACTTGCATTACTGCCTGACTTCTCCAACATTTGAGCTGACTCCATAACTGGTGGCCCGGATAGCGTCAGCAGAATATACTGGTGGAATATTGCGTCTTGAATCCGGTCAAAGAATGTGTTCACATGGAATGATGATGCCAAAATCTTCAGCAACAGTGTCTTCAAGAGCCACAAGACTGCACCAATAAGCAATGAAGCAATAGTCCAACTAATGAATTGCATAATATGGGTGACAACATGTGATCCCTCTAAACCTTGGTGGAATAGTAAATCCCAAGTAGCGAGAACCATACTCAACCAAATGCAGACCTGAACGCTCTTTTTCAAACCATAGACGAAGTACAACACCTTCTTCTTCAACAAATAGTCCAGCTCTATCAACAATACAATAAAATGAACCAACCATTTAGAAACCAGCATGCCACTAAATGTCACCAGAACAAGGGCACACCACTTCCAAATCCTCAAACCCGCAAGCCTCCAAGAACGCATCTTGTCCACAGTCAAGCTAGCAATCAAGAAGCCGAGAATGCATAGAAACAGTATCCATTCTATCAAAACCTTCTTTCTCACTTTCCTATTCATCAACTTTCTCCTACTGCTCACTTTCTTATATATTTCTTCATCCTCATCCTCTCCAACCGGCGTCCTTGGACTTATCGACACTGTTCTAATAACCTCTGTCGGTGTATTAATACTCGTAGTAGTATTATCGACTTTCCTATTAGGTGAAGCTTGACTGGATATTACACGTTCTTGCATCGCATATCCATTTTCTTCAAATATGTTAGTATCAATAGGGACCGATGGTTCACCAAATCTTGATTTGGGCTTCGAATAAACTGACCTTGAAAGAGATTTTCTCCGAGTGAGAGTATCGTTCGTGGGGATTTTATGAGGCTTATTGGGGCTTTGACTGAACCCTACAATTTCCGGCGAAGGGCAACTCGTCAGGACATGATTTTGAGCAGTAGCAGGCAAATCATTTGATGATGTACGAGGTGAATCAACTGAGATTTTTAACTCTTGATCCTTTGGAAAATCTGTGTGTGGTAGTTTCGAATCTTTATCCTCTCCACAGATGTTAACAATTACATCGCTGGATGTTTTCTTGTTCTCCGTCATGCTCATTTTCATTAAAAACCTGCCAAACCAAACACAACGCAATTTATTATTCCTATTCCTTTATGAACACGTAAATTTCAAATTTTCAAAATTTTCGGAATGTAAGCATCTACTTTCCAAAATGTAATAATCTTGATAGAATAAAAAGAAAAAACCCAGTTGCATTTATCTTTTTGGCATAAGGCCAAAGCACTTGCTAAAATTTAGAAGTAAAACACTTATTCGAAAAATATTCGCGCCAAAAGAAAATTTTATCTTTTGGGGCCTGCCATTTAACTGGAAAAGTGCCGCCGGTGGCTGAAAATCTGAAAAACGACGGAAATGGACAGGTAGATTTCAGAGACGTTGTACTTGTAGTTCGTGGATGCTATAAATCAATACCATAATCTAATTAATCGAGAGCAACAATAACAGAAAAGCACGAGAGCTACTTCTATTTACCGATGCTGTAGTAACAGAGGTTGTTTGCGAAGAATTCCCTTGAACAAGACTCGCCTAATATCTCCTCTTAAAAGGCTTCATAAACAGGAAATCACGTTTCAGACGAGACGAAACCCAGTCTAGTTATTCTGTAAATTTATATTATTTTTTTTAGCGAAAATTACATAAAATGTCAATTTTTTCATTATTACTTGCAAATATGTCCCAATTTTTAGTAATGTCCATTTGCTTGATTTTTGGACTTAAATGCCCTCAGTAGAAATTTCATATTCCAGATTTGTAATAAAGATTTAAACACAATATATTATTATGATTGAACCAATCAAAATTTAACACATAATCTACTCTATATGGAACAAGGACAACTTTCAATCAATTCATTCAATTATCCAACAGATACTTGGACTCTACACGAGAAAGGGTAAGACAAATATTAAGTCCATTCTGTTCCTCGTTTCTCGTCTCTGTCTCTCTCTCTGTCTCTCAAGCCCTAATTGCACCAGCTCTCTCGTTTCTCGTCTCTCTCAAGCCATTCGGAGCCCTAACTGCACTACATATCTCAAGCCCGCTCTTACCATCTTCTACTTTGGTCGCCTTCTCCGACGAGTTCTCCTTTACCCTTTCTAGAAACTGTAGAAGCAGTGGCAGTGACCGGCTACTCGACGATAGGCGAATACAACAGTCTCCATCTTTTGGAAGTAACGATAGGTACATTTACCTATTTCACCATTCCAAATTTCTTATTTCACTTGCTGGGAACTTAAGGCTTAAAGGAACCAAATTAAACTTCGGCTCTATTAAATGTTGAAAGGCTTGGTTTTAAATAAATCCCAATAAAAATACTTGATCCTATAAGCTTTTTTGTGCATTTAAAGGAGATGTATAATTTTCAATCAGAAGCATCGTTTTCAATTAGACTGTTAAAAAAAGAAAAGAAAAAAATTCAGGGTTTGTTTTAATGTCTTTTAAAGTAATGTTTTATGTATATTGTACTAACTATCAAATATTTTTAAAACACACGTTCTTCCATTCCTTAGTAAGAATGGGGTCGAACAGTGGAATTCTCTATTTATTTCATATATTATATTGTATGATAATTAATATGTTAATGAGATATATGAGCAATGTTTCATCACAACCGGGTTTAATAAGTAGTAATTTAGATGTTAATTACATGGCATTAAATGAGATTTATTTATATGCAAAGTCATTTTGAACCTATAAAATGTAGTCCTCATTTTGAACTTATAAAATGTAGTCACTTGACTGGTGATTTTGAACCTCTAAATAAGCCATCTACAATGTTGTTTTATCATTCTCTGCCTATGGGTTTTGATTAGTTTGGTGATTTGTATTTGTGGAAGATTTTTCTTAATATATATAATATGGAGTTTGCTTTCTTTCATTATTCTTTGTGCCCTTTTGAAGATCATTGAAATGGGTTATTATTGTTAAATTGAAACAAACTTTATTTCAATTTTCTTGTCCAATTCTTGATTCTTCCTTTATAGTTAATAGTCAATCATGGTTTTGTGAAATTGGATTTTGAGTGTTTCTTGTTTCTTCATTTTCTGGAATTTCATTTCTTTCATAAGATGGTGTACACATCTTCTTGAGCGGAGCATACTAATGATAGAATGATATCAATTTTGTAATTCCATGCAATGGCTCCAATTAAGTGATGTGAATATGTCGTTAAACCCTCCTATTATAATGGCAGTGAAGTCACGGGGTTAAACTTAGTTATGTTCATCATGGAATTATATATGCTTATGTTGGATTAGGTATATTGGTTAGTTATTGGAGGTGTGATACTATTGGATGTTTATATGTCAGTATTTTGGTCCTGTGTATTTGCATTTGGTTATTTGATTTGAATCCTGAGTTGATTTCGAATGTTTAGAACATATATTTGAAATGTTAGGAACGACGTTTCAAATGTCAAGATATGTAGTTGAACTGTCCAGAATAGTGTCAAATGCAGGAATAGCTATAATAGCATGCGCAATATTAATGTTATGTACTTTATTCCTCTTGTATATCTTATTTATGACTTCTGTTACGAAAATTGTCTTCGTAGATGACGATCTCACACAGATATGTTGTTCCGCATGAGGAGCGGGTGCCGGCACAGGTATCCCAAGTTTGCAACACAAAGTACATAAAAATCGTTCTCGACAAATTAGACGCACAACAGAAACGAATGTTCGAAGAGAGTTGCGTAGGGCATGTTGCTAAATTGCCAGACATAAAATTATCTACACAGTTGATCCACGAGATGATCAACTGCCTCATAGTTTGCTGGAAAGAGCATGAGGCATGGTTCAGCGTTAACCAATGCTACTTCCGATTTGGGATGCCAGAATATTCACTAATCACGGGCTTGAGGTGCGGTGCAGTTCCCATAGACGATCAATCAAAAAAAAAAAATTGAGAAAACCCGATTGTGGGCCAAATATTTCAGTTCCAGCGATAGGGTAACTACTACCGATTTGGAAAAGGTCTTCGAAGTGCCCGAATAGAAATGATTGCTACAAGTTAGGACTTGCTTTGATCATTGAAGTATATTCAATGCTCGGGATCGAAATGTGGGTATACATCCGGACACATTGTCAATAGCGGATGATTTGGACCTTTTCAACACGTACCCATGGGGAATAGTTTGCTATCGAGCTCTAATCAAGTCAATTAAACGTGGTTGGGGTAAAAAGGCAGATTTGACGAAGATAAATAGTGTCAACAGAATGTCTTACACTTTGTACGGATTTCCACTGGCTATTCAGGTACTTATCCTCTTCGAAATTCATAGTCTGCCCTTGCATAGCGTTTACTTTTCTACAATACTTTACTGCATACTAAAGTAAGCATTTTCATTGTGCAGTTGTGGGTTTACGAGGCGATCCCCGAAGTTGGAACTCGTTTACCAACCAAACTTGGGGATGAGCTCCAGAGGATGTTTCGATGGTCGGCCTCCAGACAGCCCTAGTCTCGCACGTATTCAGAATTTTTGGACAAGACACGAGTGAGTGAATTATCTCATCGATTAGGGATGTTACTTACGCATGTTTGGTTAATGTCATTTTTGGCATGAAATTCACATATTCATATTTATTTTGTCATTTGCTAACTACTTGATTGTTATGATTTTCCAATCTAGTTGCATGTATGGGCAACACTCCGACCTTCGCCCGAAGAAGCATTGTTATCGTACTATACGGATCTAGTACCATCTGTGGATGTTGAAGATTCCGTACTAAACTCTGTTGTGAGGGATGCAATTCAAATACAAGATGGCCAACCTGAAGATGAAATTTGATTTTGTCAATGCTGAGCTTCTCGAATAGTAAATTCATAAGTTCCTTGAATTTAATGTCACTTGGACCGACAATGGACGTAGTCCGGTTACCAAGCCACTTCCAATTGTCATCAATGTTGAGAAAACTTCCACCATGCGAGACAACGAACCGCATTATATCTGTCATACCTAGATGTGAAGAACAATTCTATGATGATTTAACACGAGATCAGAGGATACAACGAAGATATGTAGAAGAAGACGTTATAAACGATTAACAATGGTGAGTACAGTTGAAAAGCTATCTCGACATTTATACAAATGTCGAGAACAACATTTTAAATGTCATTCTCGATCAGCGGATACAACGAAGATATGTAGAAGAAGGCGTTATAAACGATTAACAATGGTGAGTACAGTTGAAAAGCTATCTCGACATTTATACAAATGTCGAGAACAACATTTTAAATGTCATTCTCGATACGGTAAATGTCGAGAATGCTAACACGAAATTCCCTCAACCACTTGCATATCTCATCTTCTCCAACTGCCATTTTTTTTAGAAACGTTCAGTTCCACCATTAATGACATATTTATTACACAACAACCTCAATATTACTAACATAAATGATATATTACTAACATAAATGATACAAGAACTGACATGATTACATAATAACACTACACAATGCTTATAATATTGATAAAAATAATTTCAAAATCTTAAAAAACTAATTCAACTAATTATCTACTATGTCTCTCCATTTTTTTTTAAGATAATGCAAAAACAAGTAAATATAAGTTCTCAATGGAAACAAAAATTGATGAATAATACCTTGTAATGAAATTCCTTGTATGCCAAATGGATTTCAAAATATGGTAGTAAATTTTTTTTCAAGATTTTTTCAGCAATATACTTCCATGAATTTCTCTAAAAAATGGTATTAAAAGTTCAAAATAGTTGTCTCAAAAAAATATAAAGGTTTTTACCCAACATTTGAATGAAACTAATGGGTATTAGCTAGTACTAGCAAGTCTTATGTCTAATCAAGATACGCGTGTGTGTGTGTGGGGGGGGGGGGGTTTCTTAAGGGTAAGATGGTTAAATTACACCAAAATTTGGACAATTTTGCAAAAACTATTAACTTTGGACACAACCTTTATGATTAGTATGGAATTGGACATTTTTGCAAATTCCCCTTTTCTTTATATATATATAGCCCTGTTTGGCCCCATTTTTTCATAATAAAATTTATTCAACACTCAATCTCAGCCATCTATTTTAGTCAAACTTACCATTTTTTTACTTTTTAAACATTTTTTAACCAAACATTCTCTCAAAAATACTATTCATGACCACAAATTTTTCAAAAAATTGGGGGTCAAACACATACATATTTTTAATTAAGTAATATTATTTTGACGTTTTTAATTAACATTATTAAGTGACATTATGACATGATGCACATACATTAGGTGATAAAAAGTAAGTTTTGAAATAATTATTTAGGAAAAATGTATTTGTACCGGGGCCTAACATCTAGGCCCCTCACTGAAGATGCTACATTGACCACTGTAGCTACAGTGAGGGGCCTGGACATTCAGGCCCCTATAAAAGTAGTATTGTTCAGTTATTTATCTCAAGGGTGAGAACAATCTCAACTTTGAAATACATAACATTATTCTCCAATTTATAATTAACATGTCATAAGGTCACTTAAAAATGTCAATTTAAAATGTGTCCCTAGAATTATTCTTTTTAATTACATATTCTTTAAAAGCATCTGCACACGTGTTAAATTTATTTAGAATAAATTAACAATAACGTTCTAAGAGCATCGTACTTAACTAACCTCGTATATAAAAAAAAAAATAGATATCAAATGACACGTATACATACTAAAGTTAATACATCTATAAACGTGTTAATTTTTAGTTAAGCCCAAAAATATGATAAATATTTATTTTTAAAATAGAAAAATTTATATATCAATATGGTACTCATTTTGAAAATTTCATAAAATCATATAATATGAAATCAGTAAAAAAATTAATTTTTTTAGAAAGAAGAAAAATAAAATGAATAAATAAGGATTGGATGAGTGGGTCGGGATTGGACAGCTACTATTAGACATTTTCAATAGAAAGTTGCCAAATTATATGAATTTCAATATAGACATTAATCCAAACATTTGCTAACTTATTCTACTAACATTACTTTAACACCACCAATGTAGATGATGCGATCATTATAATTTATAAATGATACAATTCTCAAATCACTTTTAAATCATACATTTTTCCTCTTCACTTTTCAATCACATATTTTACTTTAAAAACATAAATAAACCAAATTATAATTGCTATAATATTAAATATTGTGTAAAATGTTATTTACCTGTCATTTTTTGACATTTTTACCTTTAATTAACATTTTATTGCGCAAAACGTTGTTTTCATCAATTTTAATCAAATTTCCCATTAAGTAAATGATATTTTCGTCTTTGTGTAAAAAAGTAAAAATAGAAAAGAAAATTAATTAGTACAAAACAATCTTATCTTTCACTTTTTATTGTGTAAAAAGTCCTCTTATTTCAATATTTTTCATTTATTCACCCTTAATTTCAACATTTATTAGCAGACTTTACCTTTCATTTTAATTGTGCGATACGTATTTACCTTCCAATCTTTGATATTTTCACCCTTAGTTTTACTTTTTATCGTGCAAATCGTTATTTTCGTCTATTTTCTTTCAAATGCTTCGTTAACTAAAGTATATTTTCGCCAATAAAAAATAGAAGGTAGAAAAAAAAAAAAAAAAAAAAAACTAAAGAATGGGCAAGTACATATGTGACAAGAAATTACTAATGAAATAAATAAGTGAACTTTTTATTTTTTGGTTTAGTTTGATTTTGGAGTGGGGTTCAAGTTTTGAGAAAGAAGACTCAACTTTTCTATTTCCTTTCTCAATTTATATGAGAATACACTTCACTTAACGGAGCATTATTTTGGAAATAGACGAATATGACGTTTTGCACAATAAAAAGTGAGATTAAGTGTGAAAAATTTAAAAGATTGGAAGGTATTGAAATTTTGCACACTAAAAGTGAAATGTAAGGACATTTTGTATTAATAAATGGTGCAAATTAATGGTGCAAATGTAAAAAATCAAAAGGTATGGACTTCTTGCATGATAAAAATGAAAGGAAAGGGACGTTTTGTGCTAATTTACATTTTTCTTTTACTTTATATGAGAAGATGATATACCTTCATTTAACGGGGCACTTGGATGAAATTGATATTTTGCCTGATAAAACCTCTGTTTGTTAAAATTTTAGTGTTTAAAAATAAGTTTTTTATGTTTTCGAGGCAAGATGTGTGATTGAAAAGTAAAGAAAGAAATATGTGATTAGAAAACGATTCGAGAAATTATATTATTTAAAAATATGTTTCTTTTGATCTGCCAAACATAGGCTTAATTTTAATGGTGGTAATGTCAAAAAAATGAAAGTTGAAAGTGTTTTGCACAAGGTAAGAATGTTCTAAGCATATATCCTCTTTTTCTTGGCAAGTAATGGAGAAGGAAAAAGTGGGGCGGCAGTGTACGGTGGAGGGGCATCCGGGCATGAGAGCTTGAGTTTGAGTTTTTCTCTCTGCAATTTTTAACCCTAGATCTACCTCGAATTCTACAGAAAAAAAAAAAAAAAAAAAACTGATTTTCATCCTTCCGAACAGAGGCTAAAACAACCACAAAGACAAGGATTCGAAAACATCATATTATTTGTTTATAATTTTCTGTCTGTGTTCGGCGATGTAATGATTAGTGATTATAAATATAATTTGCACAAATTTTCAAATCAATTCTTAATTACGCACATTTTCTTTCTTCAATTTTAAATCACATTTTACCTTGTAAATATGAATAAACCAAATTTATAATTCATGGAAGCCACCGGATATAACATTTATCAAATAGAGGAAATCATGCATATTTTATAACTACTTTTCTACATCATATTTTACCTAAAAAAATTTAAATTATTTGTTCACCAAACAGATTAAAATTAACTTTCTACCTATTCTTGTGAAATAGAAATAGGAAAAGTTAATCCGTTGAGTAATAAGTGGATTGAAGGACAAAAGTCGAAAGGAAGGTATGCGTACGCTCAAAGAAAACTTTCAAAGAAATAAGAATAGAGACGTAAAGCAAAATATTATTCGATATGCTAATATTTTTCGCTATTTGACTTGCTTTAACTTTAGCCACGATCACTAAAATAATATATATATATTTTTTTTTTGAGAAAAAATTAATAGTGATTAATTCGGGATTACGTGCAAAATATTTTATTGTGAAAATTCGAGAGTGAAATTAAGTTTAAAAAATTTTGTTTTAATAATTGTCGAACATGCTTATTTTCCTTAAAAATATGATGTGAATTCTAATGATACCCCTTTGTATTGAAGATCCCAACAAGACATTTTTTTGCACAATCAAAATCTATGCATTTGATCAGCAGAGTGAAGTCATTTAGTAGTTATTTGTATCTCTGTCTATAAAGAGCTGCACAAACCCATATACAAAATGAAATAATATAGTCATGACATTTTGACATACCGAAGAAGACTTGAAAAACCAATATTGAGTAAAACATATCGAATAAACACTTACAACTTATTGATAAGCGGTGTTAGACACAAGAATTTATATTCCCACAAAACACAAAAACCTCGTTAGCAAACATCACTGAAAATAGCATATATACTCATTTGCTATTTGTTTATTGTCGATGCAGAGTCATCAAAATTCTCATTACCAAATCTTAAAGGCCATAAGCTTCATATAGAATCCAAGATAGTATGAGCAAGTGAAAATTACATAATTCACCACTTATATCATGCAATTTATTTTAATAATAAAGAGTAACTTGTCAATCATTATTTGACTTCGTAGTTCGTACATTTAAACAACTTAGGTTGTGTTTGATTGCTAAGTTTTTTCATAGAAAATGTGATTTTCCATTCAATTTTTCAATTTTGACATGTTTGATTGACATGTTTTTCTATGAAATTCATTTTATTGGCATGGGTCAAATCAACCTAAATTCCTTATTTTTAAGGAATTCCAATTCCAATTCCAAGAGGGAGGTGAATTTATTTTTATGGAAAAACATTTGATCAATTTTGTCACTTTTGATCATTTTTGTTATTGTTAATTGATTTTTTTTTTCAAAAATTAACATTATTATTATCAAGTACAAATGTGTGAGAAAATAATTTTTTTTTGGCTTAAAATAGTTAAATTTTGTTTTATTTGTCATGAAAAATAATGTCAATCAAACAACAAAAGTTGAAAAATTTCTCACTTTTTTCACCTAGAAAATTAAACCAATCAAACACATTAAACTTCAAATTCCCTGAAATTCATTTTCTTTCCACCCAAATTTCACTTTTGCTATCAAACGCAGGCCTAATAAGTTTACATGAGTTAAAATCTTACACTTTCATCGATTGGTAAGACACAATTTAAAAACTTGAAAAAACACACTTTATGATTCATTACTAATTAAGGGCATGTTCGGTTAATGCATAATTGTCCATTATAATTAAATTTATAATGGGCACAATTTTTCAAATCACTTTTTAACTGCACATATTTTCTTTTCAATTTTTAATTACAAATCTTACTTAGAAAACTTAAATAATACACATTATAATGAGACGTTGGCTGCCGAATGGAGCCTAAGTAGTATATTTATTATTTAATTTCCATGCATTTTATTTAGATCTATTTAATAGCACAATTTCGAAATTGGACTATTCTAACACACATCTAACAATTATTTCATTCCAGAATTGAATACCATATAGATATAGCACATGCATTCAGACAAACATGATGCAAACGAAATGTATAAGCACATTATTAATTCTAGTGTATATATATGCCAAATCTTGCTTTATTAAATGATCTAGAATTTTTTTCATTTTCGATCTCAAATGAATTTTGAATCCATCCGCAAAAATATACTTTTAGATTGTTACAAAACTTATTCACGAGAGTTGGAGATGAAATGACTTCACATCAAATGAAGAACCACGAACCAAACACTTGAATACAAGGATCCATACCTTTGACCCTTTCCTTCGAGACGCTTAAGGTCTTATGCAAATTGATTTAGCGGATTAATCAAGCTTACAAACTGAGTACACATAAAGCACAATGCATACCTAGAAGAGGAAAGAGAAATAATGGAAAATGAGTTTTATGTAGTGAATTGATCTCTCATAGTAGAGTTTTATGATTTTTCCCCTATGATTTTGATCAAATTTATACTCAATATATAGTGGTTGAAACACTATAAACGATAGGACACACCTATAGAATGAAAGGGCAATTAAACCACCTGATGGGGAACAAAACCCTGTTCGCCTGAACCATGCAATTGCATGGCTTACATCCTTGCGATTAGATGGTATAAACCAAAACCTATTGGGTTCCAAATGTGGTTTCCTTGCGATCACAAGGCTCTATGCCCATGTGATCGCATAGGCGGTTTTATAACCCTATTCTTATTTTCGTCCCTCACAGCACCTCTTTGGTTACGTTTCTTCTGTTCCTCCGTTCAATAACTCAACCAATATTTGAACAATATATTGGAAACAAATTTCCAACATGAACGTCTGATTTGCACGTGATCCTTCAGACGAACTGAGAACTGGCTACTGAGTGCTAAATAAAGAGGTGAGTTGGAGATACGTCAATAATGTTCATGTAAAATTCTTGGCTTGTTCTTTTTTATATTAGGAAAACCAAATAGGGGCTACGGAAAGATTCCATTCTAACTTTCTGAAATCACTATTTTTTTTCCTTTCTCATATAAAATATATATGTTGGTAATTACAACTACTTTTGGCCACAAATTTGGTGGGACCTTAGATCAACGCATCTCAACTCCTCCCTCTTGAACGCGTGGACTTACTGTGCTCTTGGACAAACAGTCAGTATACAACGGGGGCTAGGGTGGCTCCCGTTTGCACACCGATTCTCGAGTCAGGACTCCATGTGAGTAAATATAATTTGAGTACGGAAAATATAAGTGTAAAAGAGAGAAAGGGGGTGAGATTAGTATATTGTGTTTGATTATTCAGTTACTAACATTTTTCTTGAAGGCAAATGTGATCCATTTATAGAAATAGTCATTGTTTCAGATTATGACATTTGTTATAGTTTACAAATGGTAACTTCCTAACCCTTCATGGGGTAAATCATTTCCTTGATTATAATCATTACCATCTATTTCCATTAATGATGTTGTTACATCAAGCGCGCCTCTTGTAGATGGGTTACATCTTTCTGATATGTTGAACGGTCTTGTTACCTTTCAGAAGTATGAACTCCGGATGATAGCAGTCCGACTATAGGCAGTTCAGACAACATTTGACCTTGGCGTTTGATTAAAATCATGAGGCATATACAAAGTGATGACCCATATACGTGAGACCCGGACTAATGGACTCCTTACTTTAGAGTTCGGAGTGCGCTGGATGCTTGTGGGCTTTCGTGGATGACATTCGAAGCCCATTTAGACATGATCGTAACACTAGTCCCTCAAGTCTAGTGAGTTCATTTATGTGCGAATCAGAGTTTTGGGATGCAGACTTGCAGTCAATAGACTCAACACGATAGTTTTGATTGAGCTAATAGCTCGATTCCTTGTTCTGAAGACAAATTTGTTTTGATGGCAATCGTCTCCTAAATACGCCCCAAAGCTTTTTTAGGTGATTTGGATCCGCCAATTTTTTGAGGTGGATGGCTTTAGGTTGGGGCTGATCGGTCCCCCGACCCTGGACCGATCTGCCAACATTTTTTTTTATTTTTTTTATTTTTTTAGGTATAATTTAAACTAAATCTTAAAAAATATTAAAAAATATTTTTTTATTAATTTTTTTTTTTTAAGTGAAACAGGGTAGATCAGGGTCAATCTGCCCCCCCCCCCCCGCCCTGATCAGCGGATCGGGGTTTTTCGGATCGGATCGACGGAACAGATCGGGTTTTTTTGTCATCTTCAATCAAGCCGCCTCTTGTAGATGAGTTACATCTTTCTAACATGTTGAGTAGTCTTTTCACATTTTCGGAGTATGAACTCCGGATGATAGTAGTTAGACATAAGTAGTCTGGCTATGACGGTTCACACAATATTTGACCCCCGACGTTTGATTAAAATCATGAGGCATATCCGAAGTAATGTCCTATATGCATGAGACCCAGACTAATGGTCTCTTTACTTTAGAGTCCGGAGTGCTGCTGGACGCTTGTGGACTTTATGTGGGCCTTTGTGGTTGATGTGTCGGCCCATTTAGAAATGATAGTAACACTAGTCCCTCAAGTTTGGTAAGTTTATTTATGTGCGGACCAAGAGTTTTGGGATGCAGACTTGCAGTCAATAGATTCAACATGATAGTTTCGATTGAGCTAATAACCCCATTCCTTGTTTTGAAGACAAATTTGTTTTGATGACAATGGTCTCCAAAATATGCACCCTCGCATTCATTTTCCAGCTTAAAGACGTCTTCAGTGTGCATGATACAAGATTAAAAGTTAAAACATAAGAAAGAATCAAACAAGCATTCTACGTTTTTACACATTTACATTGAAATGCAAATATGCAATTAGGCAAGCCCACAAGGCCAAGCAGGGGCTAAAATTACAGAAAACATTTCCCTCCTTTCTATTCCTTCCTCTGCTAAATGCACACGAAACTCATCAAGCAAAACTCTCTTGATTTTTAGCCGACAGTCGCTTGACAAACTCGTACGTGGTGATCATGGTGGTTGCGGACATAGACATCGAAGCCCACCTTGGACCTAAACCTCTGTAACAAGCACTCACTCCACCTTCTTTAACCAAGTTCCTCACCGTCTGCAAAATTGTTGGCGCTCGACCACTCCCTCTTCCCTCTCCATCCAAAACCTGCAACCTCGTCTTGATCGTGTCGAGAGGCATTGTAATCAAAGCCGACATCCCACTAGCTAATGCAGCACTCAATCCCTGAACTGCCACCATTGCCTTCCCATCCGGCCTATAACCACTTTCATCTTTCTTGCAGCAATAACAACCTACTGAGCCCCAAATCAATCTATGAACGGTAGAGTAAGATGCCCACCACACAGCATTGGAAGGTGCATAAGTCAATATTGATATCCCAAAACCCCTATACAATCCTCTAACTCCGTCAGCATATATAATCTTTCTAAACGCGTCAATCCCACCATTGTAAGTTTTCAAGCCAACTGAACAACCACGGGCACCACCTTGAACCATCAGTCTCTGGCTCACAACATCGATAGGTGTCCAAACCAATTGCGCGGCCATTGCTGCACTTAGGCCTGCAGCAGCATTAGCAATGGCCGAGGCCGAGGCTTCGGAAAATCCAAACTGACCACTAGCAACATTGCCTACATTACTCTTTGTCACTTCAAGTGCCCCCATGTAAAGGGCACGTGCAGGAATCGTTCCCATGAGGGAAGTCCCGAATCCCCTGTAAAATCCTCTGTATCCCTCGAATTTCAAAATGGAGCTCGCCAGTTTCAGAGACGAAATCTTATTTAACAGCACTTGCTGGCGCGTTTTCAACACCACGATTGGATATAGTGTGCCTGAAACGCCTGAAAATAGTGCTGCCCCGAGGAAGAAAAACTTAGATTTGTCCAACATCTTCCAATCTATATCAGCCGGAAGATGAATTTCCGAAGCTGTATCTTCCTCAGCCGCACTTAAACTCATTTTCGCCACTTTCAATTTCTCCCAAAAAAAGAAACACTCGAATCAAACTAAGCAGCTCAAAAAATCTTATCCAATTTCCCTACCTATCTTTCTTCAGTATCTATGATATTAAAAAAAAAATTAAGGAGAGAGAAAGAGAGAGAAAACAACCAAAGCCTGTACTAATTTTTCGTCTGCAAAAACAATCGCAAGATCGTTAACATGTGATCAATCTATTCGAAAGTGAGAATAAATTGGTTAATATTTTATGTGTTCTCGCAAACAGATTCAAGAGTTGAAATGAGTCGGCACAAAAATATCCAGCATTTCCTCAGCAGAAATTTCAAGCTGATAATTCGGAAACACGAAATAATTAGACAATGAAGTCCGATATCTGTATATTTTGCATATTCACATATATAGAGAGAATTTCGAGAAAAATACCGGAGAAATAACTGAAAGTGATTCAGTGAAGTGGGAGTGGGGCGCGCGCAATTCTGTGTGTCAAAAGGTCGATCGATGGATTTGGAATTGAGGGTTTCTCGGTCAGACAGATATGGACAAATATCCACTAATTATTGAAAAAGTATCTTGAGAATATGAATGGATTATTATTTATTACTTCTACTTGTTAAAGATTTTGTGTTTAAAATTTATTTATTTTTAATATTTTTAAAGTAAAATATTTGGTTAAAAGGTAGGGAGAGAAAATATGTGTAATTAAAAAGTGATTTAAGAAAATTTGTTATTTAAAATACTCCGTCCATACCAATTATATAGACTGATTTGACTTTTCACATAAATTAAGAAAACATATTATATGTCATTGATAAGGTAATTTTTGTAAAGAAAATTCTCAACTTACCTTTATTTAATATTAAAACTATTATTGTTGGAAGTAATAATTAGGAGTACATTAGTAAACAAACAAAATAAATACTTCCTAATAAAGAAACAAATCTATATAATTGGGATAAAAAAAAAGAGAAAGACATTTTATATAATTGGGACAAATGAAGTATGTTTTTAAACAGTTTTACAAACAGTTATTCTTTAACATAATCATTACAATTTATAAATAATAACATGTTGTAAACATTATCTTGTATTGGTGAATGACAATTGTACCATTGTAATCTTAGATATTATTAGTTTGTATATCCCTATTCATATATATGAGATACTGGTTCATAATAAGATATAAAAGTTTATTGGTGTCTCTATTCTTCTCTTTATTTTATAACACGTTAACAGCATGAATCTCATTTGAGTTATTTAATAAAATATTCCAGAAGAATATTTCGTTTTTGCTCTTGAAGAAGTCAAATTTTATACGTTGAATATTAAAGTTTAATATGTTGTTACTCCCGAAGAAGTACAACAATTATAAAATAATATTATCTGCTCTTGAATAGTATGATATTACAATATCAATACAGAAGAATATTAACATATTGATTTTGAGCGATCAATAAAAATCAGTGTTTTAAAAGGCGTAAAGCGTAATGAAGAGGTGAGACTGAGCTTCAAGCTCAAGCGCGTCTAAGCGCGGAAAAACATGAAAATGCGCGATCGGTAAAGCGCGAAGCGTGAAGGCCAAGCTTCAACATTAAGCGCGTTAAAGCGTAAGCGTAATGGAGCTTTTTAGAATATAGATAAAAACGTGCTTTCGAAGTAGCACATGTTTCAAATAATATATCATTTTGAGTTCATCCTTGAAGGAAAACGTACTAATGTCATAAGGACATTGACTACTCGAATGATATATGATTATATAATATTTAATCATATTATTCAAAATTAAATAATTGAATAATATTTTATATTGAATCATAGGTTCAATTTGATTTTATTATGTGGGATGATCAATTGGATCATTACTGGATAAATAATGATGTGAATGGATATTCAATGAAAAACTAGAAGATTCTTCAACTAAATCAAATATATTGCTTGTTCTCTTAGCAAAATGTTTATTAGACCATCAATAGTTGAAATTGGGACTGGATTTCAAAATTATCTGAAATGTATTTAGGGTGAACTACTGCCCACCCACCCTCCATGTGAACTATCTAGAAATATTATGATTAAGATTATATGGATCCATTGATAGTTACATGTCCGTTTTATTGAAAATCGTAATTGAAAGTTTACGAGATTATTTGCTTCAACTGATATAGTGAGCACGATTTTTAGACAAGATAATATTATCTTGATAATGCTAGTGATTTTACATCCCCAAATACTTAATGATCACTAATTGAGATGATAGTCTAATTACTCAAAGTTTAGCAAATTATTTGAACTCCTCCAATCAATTGTTAAACTGTTAATTCTGAGAATAGAATGCACCGATGAGTGCCGATAAATATATGATGAAATATGATTGACTCTAATTATCAGCTTGCGCTATTTGATGTACCAATGAATGATATCAAAATGTATAATCATCAACTCGATACGTTGGGAGTATTATTTGAAGTATCAATGAGTGAGATTAAAAAGGACAATCAATACCTCGGTACTTTGGGATTGCATTGAAATGATTAGATAAATCTATTTGAAATATAGGAATCGTTACCTATCTAAAGTTTCATGACTTAAATTTGGTGGTAGCAATTTGATAATTGCAATGTGAAATATATATGATGTCTGAAGCATACAATATAATCCTTAAAGGATTAAATATATCTGAAATATATTGTTCAAGTTTTTAAGAAACTTGTTTGATCAAAGTACACATATACTTTGCGATCTGAATATTTAATATTCAATTTGCAATGGAATGTGATTGGTAGTATAAAATTAAATTACATGAAAAATGGTACAAATGACTCTAAATGACAAATTGTTGAAATTGAGATGTACCATTATTGTGAATAATATTTCAAAATTGTGGTAATTGATTTTTAATATTCAAATTCATGATTAATTATTCACCTGAAATGAATACTTTAATTGTTCATTGAAGTGAATAAGTCACTTTCAAATTTGAGAAATGCATTAAATGCATTGATGAATATTGATTATAAATATGGCTCGATTCGACATGTTCAAATGATTGAAAATATTTTATAATTCTTCAAGTTCAAATGAATAATTGAATTTATATTCGAAGAAAAAATAATTAGGGATGGACGTGGGTTAGGTTAGGTTGGTTTGGAGCCCATCCCGAACCTAAACCGATGATTTCAGTTTGAAAAAAACTCAACTCAATCAAACCGATTGTGTGTTAATAATCCAAACCAACGGTGATCGGTTTGAGTTGCAGTCTGGGCCTCCATTTTGGAGCTTATGTTGAAATAATAATATTCTTTAATTTTTCGGCCCAATTTGTATTATTTGTTGTCAAATTTAATTTTTGAACAAATTTTTTTTGACCAATTGTATTAGCAATCCATAGTCTATAGATTAAACTTAAAACGAACTTGAAACTTAAATTAAAAAAATCAAAAGTTGATGAAATTTTGACTTTTAACTTTTTTTTTTTTAATTTTTTAAATAGTAATCGATCGATTTGGTTTTGTGTTAGTTTGGTTCCTTTGCTTGAACTTGAACCCAAACAAAACCGAGCTAAGATTAAATTTTTCAACCCCAGACCAACTCAATTATCTAAAAACCCAACTCAAACCGATTGGTTTAGATTGGGTCCATCAAGTTCGTCAGGATTTGGTTTTTGCCCAGGCTTACAAATAATATGAGATATGTGCCATTTATATATACTTTGTGAACATATTTGATATTGCACCGATTAACAGCTTAAATAATTATATGCAATGTCAGAATAATTGTAATGTTCCCATAAGGGGGAGTTAATATGGGCTACAGTCTTTTTTTCCTTAGCCAAAGTTTTGTCCCACCAGATTTTCCTGACAAAGTTTTTAATGAGGTAGCTGTTAGCAATGTCTATTGATATACTCTCCTATACGAGACTCCTGAAGAGATCAATATATGGATTATTCAATACAGATTGAACCAGGGGGAGTAACTATAAGGATGATTCAATATAGATTGAATTAGTGAGAGTAACTATACTAGTTTTCCTTCGTTCAAGTTTTGTCCCACTTGGTTTTTCTCACAAGGTTTTAACGAGGCAACATCAAAATACTCCAGAATTTTCAACAAATTCACTCAAGTGACAATTTAGCTGATCTATCCACAAAAGTACTGTCAACATCTACATTCAATAAATCAGTTCACGAGATTATGATGGATCGACTCGATGATTTATAGTGATCAACACTATGGGAGTAGTTGTACTCTTTTTCCTTAACCAAGGTTTTGTCCATTAAGTTTTCTTCACGAGGCTTTAACGAGACAACATTTATCTTTGTACTCCAAGAATAACTGTACTCTTTTTTCCTTCGTTTGATATTTTTGTCCATTGAATTTTTATTAAACATGGTTTTAACGAAACATATATTTTGTAATATATCATTCAAGAGGGAGTGTTGTAAATATTATCTTGTATTAGTGAATGACGAGATATACAATTTTATTGGTGTCTATATTCTTCTCTCTAGTTTATAACATAACACAATTTTTTTAAACTATATTTATTTATACAAATTTTCTCTCTTTATTTTTAATCACGCAAATTTAATTAAAAAAATGCAACTAAACTAATTTAAAGCCCATTAGGAAACTAATTTAAAATCCCAGTCGTCGTTCATTTCATTTTTCGAGATAAAATTTGTAGTTAAAAATTAGAGAGAAAAAATATGTATGGTTAAAAAATTATTTGAAAATTTGTGTTATTTATAAATTAATTTATAAATTATAATGATTACGTAAAAAAAAAAAAAAAAAAAAAGGGTGTGTAATAAAGACCATAGCATAAAAAATAAAAATTCGGCGGTCACTTAAGGTTGGCTGGCACCGAATTGGTGGAGGACATGGGGTGGCGTGCCCTTTGATAGATTGTCTTGTTAAAAACCGTGGGTGATTACGATAAGGCAATAGACCAATGGGCTCATCATTTTTTCTCTGGGGATTAATGGCCAATTGTTTCGTATAATATAAATAAATCAGATATTTGAAGAAAATGTGATTTGAAATAGTGATTTTTGAAAAAATTGGATTAAAAAGTTAAAAGAAAAAATATATTGGAAAATGTGTATAATTGTAAAAAGTGAGAAAAAAATTGTCAAATTATAATGGGGGTTCAAACAAGGCATTAATGATACGATATGTTTGATACATTGGACAAGAATGTAAATATGATCTGATTTTCAGTTGATCCATGTTGAGGGCATCTTAAATCCTACCTCATACTTCGGCTGTTTAGTTGATGTGACGATAATGTTGAGATGACAAAATTTATGTCACAATATTTATTGTAGAAGTTGGCTTAACAACATTTCTTCATGGTTAAATGATGCGGATGTGACAAAACCTATTTGACAACATTTATTGTAAATGTTCAAAATAAGTGTAAAGAAAATTACTAGTATGTTCTTTTGGTCTATGGCAAGTAATTATTAATGAAAAAAAAAATTTGACGTACAAGTAAAGCACCGTTTAAAGATATACGAATCACATTTTAATGCATTATCATGAACAAATTTTAATCATTTTTAACAATACTAGACAATTAATAATTAATAACACTACTACACAATTCTTATTAAGACTTTGGCTTGTTTGACATAACTTTTAAAAAAGGTCGCTTTTTTGAACCTAATTTTTAAAAGCTTCATATTTAGGAATTGTTTTTTTTTTTTATAGCTTGTTTGAATATTATTTGAGATAAAGTATTTTAAAATAATGATTTTTGAAGAACGCGTGTTTAAAGATTAAGAGAAAAAAATAGATTGAAGAATGTGCAATTGAAAGTAAGAGAGAAAAATGTATGAAATTATAACTCAAAAATAAGGGCTAAATAAATTCACATTGGACAAACTTTCTCTAAAATCATTTCTAGTTATAAGAAGCATTTTACCAAAAATTAGCTAAATGAGTCCAAAAGTAACTTTTGAATCTCAAAAGTTTTTTTTACTTCTCAAAGGTCATGTCAAACGAACTCTAAATTTATTCAAAAGTTTTTCTTTCCATACAATAAATTATTCCTGATTGATTAATTTTAGATTGGGACCCGATACCAATCAAAACATTCATTATTTATATAGACGGCCTGTAGAACCTCAACAAATTGATAATTTTGTTTTGAGTAATCTATTTTATTTTTATTTTTATATATGTATAATTGAGTGTAACATTAAATTTACTAGAACATATCCCCTTACCTTTCCCCTTATATTAAAAGAGAGAGTAAGGATCAGTTACTGTTTATTTGACATCACAGACCGCGTCATACAAAACTATGTCGTCGTCCCCCCCCCCCCCCCTCGGGGACCTTTCCTCCTCCCATCTCGAAAATTCATTTCTCCTCGAACTCCAGTCTTTAAGCTCTAGGTTTTCTCTCCATTACTCTCTGTTTGATGACCGGTGTGATTGCATCCTCTTGAAATATATCATCTCACTTGTAATGGTTCCATCCACTCCTTCTACTACTTTCTCCTAGCAATTTATTTCGAGGTTCGGGTTTCAATTTATTTTTCCGGTCTTTCATTGATGTATCTTGTTCGTTTCTTTGCAGTAGCGATTCAATTTGAGGAATAATTATTTTCTGCAATCCATCAAATAAATTCAATTTACAATTTTGGAAGGCAGATATGGCCCCTGGAGAAGAAGTTGAACATACCGGAGGTACTGCCATTGCTGGAATTGTGGATAAAGTTCTTTTATTATTATTTAAGAGGTAAAAGATTTATAACGTGTTTTTCTTCCTGACCTTTTCGCTTTTGTTAATTTTTCCCTCCCAAAATTACAGAGGGGATATTTACTACTCCCAATACGAACACCTTGACTTCAAATATATATAACAACCAAAATATTAAGTTTTATGTAGTCATAGATCACAAAACAAAAAAATTTTCCTGATTATTTTGACTGCAAAATTCAGAAAATTAATTATGGAAGAATTTAGACCATAGTTACTTACTCAAAAGAGATATGACATTCGGATTACTTATTCTTGAGGTGTTTAATTTGGCAGGCCACACACCCAACAAAGTGCTACATCAAGTGAAGTTTAGAGAAGCATAAACAAAATGGAGATGAGTTATCTGCCAAAATTCGAAGGAAATTAAAAATCATTGTAAGTGAAGAAAGCAACTCCTGAAATTTCTAAAGTATGGATTCTACTCAGAAGTGCCAATAAGGTTGGTGTATTTTATAAATTTAAAAAATAATTTCATGGATATTGTGATTTATTTTTGTAGGACGTGTTAATAAATGATGGACTATATAAGTTGCTGGTGGCGATGAACCAGTTCGGTTGGATCCTGGACCAATTTCTGATCATAAATTTTCCTAGCCACCACCAATTGCAACATTGCCATTGGGACAAGGAACAATCTCCCATTTGCATTTGTTTAGGTAAGGTTATATTTCATTTTTATTTTTTTAACTGAATTTTTAGGAAGTGTGTTAGAGTGTGGTGTTTAATGAATTCAAGTATTTTCTCTTACGAATTACATGCGTATGATGAATGATATAAAAAAAAAAGCTTTGGATTTGCTATCAACATATTACATCCTACTATTTTTTCAGAAGTTATTTGGAAGGAGAAGGAAATCAGGTTGGTTTTACAATCTTTTCTATCAAAAAAATAAAAATAAAAATATGTTACTTATGTAAAACTGATAAAATGTCCTAACAGGAATGTCTTTCATCTAAATTAACATGTTCTAGAGTGTTTTGAAGTGCGTATTTTGAAATTTAGGCATTTTTATTGGACATATGTACTATGTAGAAATACTTCTTCTAGATATTATTCCAATATCATATCGTGGTGGCTTAATTCATTTCCCTATTTAAGATGCATAGATCCACAGAGTTATTATATCCTTGAAAATCTTCAGTTATCATTTATTTATTTTTCAACTATAGAAAATTTTTATTAATATTAAGAAAGAGATAAAATTAGAAATAATCTTCAGTTATAGATAAAGTAAAGTTAACCAGACAATTGATCTCAACTCCTTCACACATACGTTAGTAGAAGTTTAACTACTTCATTACATAAGATAGCTCAATAATTGAACCAGTTACATTAATCAAAGCACATGCCAAAAATATTTTTGTTTCTTTGGTTCTCCCAAAATCCCAGAATTTACACAATAAGTTCTCCTACCTTTTATTAAATTCTTATGACATAAAGATATGGGACAGATATGAAGGTTGCAAGACCATCATTTACCAACATATGAGATTTCCTTTTCAGCCTTTGACAGTGAAAATCTGATCAATTCTGGTGCACGTGTCGTTAATCTTGACTATCAAGCCAATGCAGAATTTTATAGCAAATATTTTGCTGCTTCCTGTGTCTGTCATGTTTCTGATCTTTTGAAGGGCTTTTCTAATAAGGCCAAATTAGGAATTGTCTTTAGATTTAATTTATCAATATAATATTGTGGTAATTGAAGTTTCATGTGTGGTTTTATGTAATTTTGGGTTTTAATTTAACTTGATCAAGGTTTTAAAGTTGTGGGTTTTCCTTTATCGTTCTTCAATTCCATCCAAGCAAAGTTTTTTTTTTTCCTGTTAGCATAATTTGGAGGTCATTTATGAAATCTTTCATTTTCCCCCCTTTAATTATGGATTCTTCGAAGTAAGTTTGCATGTTTTCCCAGCTTTGAATCTCTAATGGAAAATGTGCATATTGACAGATTCATCTTTATTTGATAATATTAATAACGGAATAAGAATGTATTTTACACATGCTTCTACATGGAGATTTGGTATGCTTTTGTTGAATTTTTTGGTTGCTCGGTTCTTGCCTTGGAATTATAATTGTTTTTGAGGACCGATTTGTTTCGATGAATCTTTAACATTAAGGGTCTAAAGATATATTATTTTTTCTCTTTAGTTGCATATAATATATGTCTCTACACATAATATTTTAATCGGAACATTTCTTATAGTCTCTTACTGTGTAGCTTGCTATTTCTTCCTTTACTTTGAATTCTTGTGTTATTTTTTAAATTTTGTAATGATATTTGGGGTTAATCATAGTAAGCTTTCTGTGCAAAAATTACTGATGACATTATCATGAAATTGAAGAAAAATGGGAACGAGTACAAATGGAGAAATGTAACAGTTAAGCTTGCAGAATCATGTGTATTTTGTTGGGGGCGCCGGGGGGGTCGAGCGAGCAATCCAGATTGCTTATGAGGCGAAAAAAGGGTTCCCGACTGAGAAGATTTGGATCACCAATGAAATTATTCACAACCCCATCGTTAATAAGGCTTTTGCCCAAACTTATCGCTTGCCTTCTGATCAAACCTCGAACTGCAATAATACTAGGAAATAGATGATAGTAACGGGAAGAGTTCAAATTGTTCTTTTTCTTTTATTATTTCTATATCTGTTTTGTTTACACAATTTAGGTTGATCTTCTATTTTAAATATTGAGCTTTTGTACTTGTGTTAAATATATGGTCTTTGTGTGGATTGAATCTAAGTCAAAGCCAACAATTAATTTTAACCACTCATTTCATAGGATTCATAACTTTTCAACAACACATTCCATAAACTTCTATTAAAATCTACTAAAAATCTATTTTTAATCTCCATCAAACAATGGCAAGTTTATATAACTAAACTTGTCCTTCTCTAATGACTTAAGTTTTTAGAGGAGGTAGTTCAATTTGGATTGGTGTCCTAAGTTCAAGGCTTAACACTAACTAAATAATTTGACATTTTTCTCTCTGGAGGCTTGATAGGAAGAAACCATTTGATGCTGTTAATATGGGCAATGTTGTGGTTTTACATGCTTCTAGAGCTGCTGTGGATGATATGTTGACTTTGAGTGAAAAGAATTGGCAAATACTTGATACAACATGCCAATGGGTATCTAAGATATTTTTCTCCTAATGGTTTTTGAAAACGCTATGTCATGTAAGTAACTATATACAAGCATTGTATCCTTCTTCATTGATCTACATATTCATTTCTTATTATCTTGTCTGAAGGTTTGGACTATTGTTCAAAAACACAAAGGACAGTATACTTCAATATCCATGGTAAATATTCTCACCAACAGACCTTAGCAACTGCCTCTTTTGCACGGAAGTACATCATTGTGAAGAACACGACAGAGGTATATTTGATGGTCTGCTTCATTTTCTTTAAATATTAGATTGTTTTCAGCAAATGAAATTACCAGCATTCATCAACGCATAGCTCTCATTCTGCAAATTTCTACATTGAATTTAGGCAACTTACGTGTGTGACTTATATTATGGGTGGTGAGCTTGATGGATTTAGCTCAACCAAAGAGGTATTTCTGGAGGTGTAGGATTATTAGCTTGACCCCACCCCCATGTGAGAGTGTTGTTCAACTTGTTGTTCAAGTAGCATTTCTCTAGCTTAATTTGTCTTAAAGACTTAATGCTTTGCATTTGTAATTCACAAATTCATTTACTTGCAGAAATTCAGATTTGCAGTATCCCAGGAGTTTGATCCAGACAGATCTTGTAAAACTTGGTATTCCAAACCAAACAACTATGTTGAAGGGAGAAATAGAGGAGGATGATTAGTTGCTTCTTGCATTTTCTTTCCTCTACTTGGTTGCAATTAGCAAGTAGTGTTACTGACAAAAGTCCACTTTTTCATTTTCTCCATGTAAACATCAAAAACCTTTTTTTTTTCCAAGAATAAGATTAAGCTAATTGGAGTTGAAAAAAAAAAAAAAAAGACTGAGAAATGCATGTGCATTAAAACAACATAGGCACGGATGTCTCATTTTCATTTTTTCTTAGATTTGTTATTAATGGTGACTTGGCAGTGTGCTGAGATAATTCTTGTTTTTAATTTTTCCAAGTTCATCATGGTGCAACACATTTGCTTCAATCTAGACTTGAGAAAATGATAAGCCAATAAACATCTAAAGACACCGTCTTCGATCGCCTCAGATTTCACTCTAAATTCCATCAACTTCTTTAAGACAGCCAAAGCTAATCGAACTATTTTCTCAATATCGTAATTATGATTGCTGTTTTGACATATTTGACGTCTTCAAATTGTGTTAATGTGGAAGTTTAGGTTCTCACAAACTATGATGTTGATTGCACAATTATATAGATGGTGTTTTGTTGTTGGGTTTATTACTATCATTTGAACTTTGATGTGAGCTTGTACCTCAACTTTAGTTTAGTGTGTATTTCATAACCTGGGTTATATTTGTTTGTAGTTGAATAGTCCAGGTTTTCCACTTTTGTAAGATTCTTTTGACTTCCTTGCATCCTTCAATTCAGAAAAGCATATAATAAACAAAAATGAAATTAAAAAAAAAAATCGGATTTTGATTTTTGTACTGGTAATAATTTGATGATTATTTTCCAAGCCTAATAATTTCGATTTGAGGTGGGGACTCTCTGCAAATGAATTGTTTCAAATCTCTCATCAAGTTATTGACTGAACTGTAACTTTTGGAAATCGGGGTCATGCAATGCTTATGAACAGCTCAAATTCGTTGTAAGCCACGTGTCCTCGTCAATTATGATCCGAATTATCTCCACACATTTTAAGGAACCACTTTGGGAGTATTAACCTATTAATTTTTACGTCCTGGTTAAAGTTTGATTTTAGTCGGCAATCCAATAATATACAACGATGGGGGATCAAGTCTCGTGTTCAAACCACGCCCACGGCACTTTTCCTGTTTTGCAAAGTTTCCTAAAACCTTTTACTTCGTAATTTGATTTTAGTCATCAATCCAATATAAGTATTGTAGTAGGTAAAGTATGGGTCGAATGTGGGAAATTCATATCTTACGCAATAGAGATTTATAAAATTCATATCCTACCAAAATACTCATTTAAAAAATGCAAATCGGGGACGGATATGCTTTTATATCCATTTAAAACTCATTACATATATATATATATACACACATTGGTGTAGGCTGCGACAACTGCCCAAAGAATGGCAATACACACACACATATATATATATATGAAAAATGGTAGAATGCTTGATCAACATTAATATTAATAAAGCGTTCAATTATTCACCTTTTCAAAAGTTAATTTTTTCACGAACTTTACATGTAATATACTAATTGACAATTCTTACTCAACATAAAAATATCAAAATGAAGTAAAAGTATAACAATAGTTTTTTGGTATTGGGGCAAATAGTGGATTGTGATTAACTTATTATATATTATTAAAAAAAATAGCATGTTAAATACAATAATTTTTTTAATGAAATTAATGCGTATATGAGTATGGTATGAATTTTTCTACAATAACCACATCCTACTCATACTCATGTCGGGTTTCTAAATTTATACTCATACATTACCCAAAAATAGGGGTGGGCGTCGGGTGGTTCGGTTCGGGTATCTCAAGAACCGGAACCGAACCATACTTTTTCGATTCTTACAAAATGGAATCATTCGGTTCCATTGAATCACAAGAACCAAATCAGAACCAAACTATTCGATTTTGGTTCGGTTTCGGTTCTAATTCGGTTCTACAATAATAATTATTTTTCGAGAGCCTTATCGAGGAGCATCAGGCATCGGGAAGTGAGCCAATAACTTGAAATAAACTTATACCGAATATACAAAGATCAAGGATTTCGAAAATCATTTCACCCTAAGGAAAATATAGGATTCTCTATGAAACGGAAGATATTCATAAACAAAAATAGAAAACAAATGGCCTAAAAGGTTTTTCGAGCATGGCAATATAGTACACTTGTGGGATGAATCATGAGTTTTAAATGCATTATTATTAATTATTTTATATTTGTATTTAAATATTTAATTAACTCAATCATGATCATTTACAATTCCGCTTATTAATAAGTTAGTTTCATTCGATTTTCATTTATTAAGAATTTAAGTCCAAGTGTGAAGTTAAATATTACAATGAGGTAGAGACGTAACAAATTTCATAAAAAGAAATTAATCATTTTCACTTTACCCAAAAAAATTACAAATTCTTTTGATTTTTAGTTTTAGAACAACCAATTAAGACCATAAAAAAATAATAAATAAGGATCAAAGACCGGTTCTAACTTCGGTTTTCGGTTCTAAAGGCGGAACCGAGAACCGAACCAAAAACCAATCGGTTCTCGGTTCCAAAACCGATTTCCTATTTTATTTTTTTAAAACCATACGGTTCCGGTTTTTTCGGTTCGGTTCCGGTTCGGTCATATCGGTTCCGGTTATTTTGCCCACCCCTACCCAAAAACTCATTTAATCGGGTAATCTTCGCCCATTTGTATGAGTATTCAACGAATTACGGGTTCGTGAGTATTACTGTCATAAGATGCAACGATGGGGGATCAAGTCACGTGTTTAAACCACGCCCACTGCATTTCAGCCAATTACATCGAAATATGAATTTAATGAATTATTTTTATTTTAAAAATAAGGTGGCGTTCTATTTGTATTTTATTTTGTATTTTTATTTTCGAAAATGTTTTGTATTTCCTGTTTTTATTTTTGTTTTCAAATTTGTTGAAAACGCGTTTGGTTTGTCATTTCTGAAAATTGTTTTTGAAAATGAAAAGCTGAAAAACATGTTTTGTTTGAAATTTTGCAGAATACTACTTAAACTATTTTTAATTAATTTGCTTGCAGAAAGACTGACTCAAACTCAAATTTTCTTTCACAATACACTCAAAACATGGTTACATGCAACACACTAATGTAAGCATTAAGAGTCTATATTAACACAGTTTGGTCAGGTTCATGATTTGAGGAAGCTCTAGTTCTATTAAAATCCTGAAAATGAAAGTTCTTTCAAAATCACCAGTGTCATTTATCAAGACATTTTTTGAAATATAACAACGAGAATTCTCACTTAGTTTTTTTTTGTAATGTTGATATTGAATTCAATAAAACTTTATTTAAGCTTAGTTCCAAGTTAGGATAATTCTCAAAAAAAAAAAAAAAAAAAAAAACTTTATTTAGGCTTAATTCCAAAAGTTAGGATAATTTTTAAAAAATAATAATAAAAATAAATAAATAAATAAAAATTTTATATTAAGCTTAGTTCCAAGTTTGGATAATTCTTAAAAAAAATAAAAATAAATAAACTTTCTTTTTTTAGAATAAGTTATTTTCATCTTTTTTTTATATATTAAATTATTTACAACCATAAATCTATATTTACTTTGAATTGGTAAAGAATATTGATGTTATATTTTTTGTGTATTTAAATTTACTCCAAATAAGTAAATGTCGTTTTATTTAATTAAATTCGATTGGACCCCTGTTCAACCCGATTCAATCTTCTGACCCTTGACCTGTTGCCTCCTTCAGGTCGAACCATTTCAGGTTTTTTGAATACGGATTATTATATAACTTAAATAATATAATTTAAAATGAAGTAAAAAATATAAATTAAAATTTTGACATTTGATCTTTTGGACGATTTTACGGACAATATTTTTACAGTTTGCTCTCACTTGTTATATTGTATTAAATTTCTTGCTGAGATCTTCGATTTGACACCTATATTACATATTGTATTAAAGTTTGATTTTAGTCAGCAATCCAATAATATACGACGGTGGGGGATCAAGTCACATGTTCAAACCACGCCCACTGCACTTTTCCTGTTTTGCAAAGTTTCCTAAAACCTTTTACTTCGTAATTTGATTTTAGTCATCAATCCAATGTAAGTATTGCAGTAGGTAAAGTATGGGTCGAATGTGGGAAATTCATATCTTACGCAATAGAGGTTTATAAAATTCATATCCTACCAAAATACTCATTTAAAAAATGCGAATCGGGGACGGATATGTTTTTATATCCATTTAAAACTCATTACGTATTTTTTTTTTACATTGGTGTGGGCTGCTACAACTGCCCAAAGAATGACAATACATACATATATATATATATATATGAAAAATGGTAGAATGCTTGATCAACATTAATATTAATAAAGCGTTCAATTATTCCCCTTTTCAAATGTTAAGTTTTTCATGAACTTCACATGTAATATACTAATTGACAATCCCTACTCAACATAAAAATATAAAAATGAAGTAAAAGCATAACAATTGTTTTTTGGTATTGGGGCAAATAGTAGGCTGAGATTAACTTATTATAGATTATTAAAAAAAATAGCCTGTTAAATACAATAATTTTTTAAATGAAATTAATGGGTATATGAGTAGGGTATGAATTTTTCTACAATAACCACATCCTACCCATACTCGGTTTCTAAATTTATATTCATACCTTACCCACAAATTCATTTAGTCGAATAATCTCCGCCCATTTGTATGGGTATTCAACGAATTACGGGTTCGTGGGTATTACTGTCATAAGATGCAACGATGGGGGATCAAGTCACGTGTTCAAACCACGCCCACTGCATTATATCAAATATACTATTATTTATTTTTTAGGGTTTGATGTGTTTGTGGTGTGGTTCTATTTACCGAGTAAATAAAAATAGAAATATGGAGAAGAAGTAAAATTGTGAACAAACATGGAACTAAAATTTTGTTTCTCCTACAATAATATATTTCTTTAGAATTGTATTCTTACCAAATTTATAATCATTTAAGAGCACGAATATTTAAACATGAGCTAGGTAAAATACCAATTAAAAAAGGAAATATTAAAAAAATGAAATCAAAAGAATTTCTTTTTATATGAGCACTAATAGATTCGTGTTGGCCTATTTTGAAATTTTGAACAAGCTCTTATATATCTATATAATTGTCTAAATGTTCAACATTACACATCAAAGCTCAATTGCTTAACAAAAAGATCTAGGGAAGCTTTTCGCATGCAAATATGTTGTTTGCATCGTTTGGATATCATTATTTCAACACAAATTCAATAGCCAATTACATCGAAATATGAATTTAATGAATTATTTTTATTTAAAAAATAAGGTGGCGTTCTGTTTGTATTTTATTTTGTATTTTCATTTTCGAAAATGTTTTGTATTTCCTGTTTTTATTTTTGTTTTCAAATTTGCTGAAAACGCGTTTGGTTTGTCAATTCTGAAAATTGTTTTTGAAAATGAAAAGCTGAAAAACATGTTTTGTTTGAAATTTTGCAGAATACTACTTAAACTATTTTTAATTAATTTGCTTGCAGAAAGACTGGCTCAAACTCAAATTTTCTTTCACAATACACTGAAAATATGGTTACATGCAACACACTAATGTAAGCATTAAGAATCTATATTAACACAACTTGATCAGGTTCATGATTTGAGGAAGCTCTAGTTCTATTAAAATCTAGAAAATGCAAGTTCTTTCAAAGTCACCAGTGTCATTTATCAATGCATTTTTTGAAATATAACAATAAGAATTCTCACTTAATTTTTTTTTTTTTTTTTGTAATGTTGATATTGAATTCAATAAAACTTTATTTAAGCTTAATTTCAAGTCAGGATAATTCTCCAAAAAAAAAACTTTATTTAAGCTTAATTCCAAGTTAGGATAATTTTAAAAAATAAATAAATATAAATAAATAAATAAATAAAAATTTTATATTAAGCTTAGTTCCAAGTTAGGATAATTCTTATAAAAAAACAAAAATAATAATCCCAAAACGCGTTTTCTGCATTTTGAACATTTTTTTATTGAAATACACACAAAACGCCCAAAACGAGGTTTTGGACGTTTTTGCGTTTTGTGTACAAATTTTTTTTTTTTTGTTTTCCAAAATGCGTTTTCGAAAATGGTAAAGAGAACGAATTTTTAGTATTTTCGAAAATAAAAATAGAAAACGACCTCAAAACAGTAAAGAGAACTGTGAGTAATCTTTCTTGTAGACCTTTTTTCTTTAGCAATTATTATATGTTAGAGATTTTAAGTATTTTTGCATATAATAAAATTATGTCATATAAAAGCAAGATATAATCAATAAAAGAGTGTTAAAAATCCATAATTTTGTTTTTGAACAATTCGAGCAACTCGTATTCAGTAACAAGTTTCAGATTTTATTTGTTCATGTCAAAATCAAGCATTTAATCCATAGCTATCCATACTAAAATTTCGTATCTTCCTTGCTTAGGATAATTTTCAAACACAAATACACAACACATTTCTTAAAATGACAAATATATATATGATACCAAATAGAACCCAGGTTAGATAGAACAAGGATAGTGCGGATAATATGAAGAAACAATAATCAAAATGCTGAAAAAGATTCAACTGAAATGAAACAATTGAAATAACTTGAACAACAAATATGAAAATTGAAATAATTTTGAATTATAACGCTGAACGTTACAATATATTTTGAAAGAGAAAAATGATCGGATAACGTATTCTTTAAAAGAATTATTATCGCTCCGCTCAATAGCTCACACTTTCTCTTGATTTTTGAAGGAGATATTAATTGTTATAACTCCAATTAATTCTGCATGACAATTGAAATGAACCCTTACATTTATATAAGACTAAAAATGAAAAATGTACAACAGATTTTTGAATAATTGAACTACATCTGGAAAGTCTTGATTGAACAGTGATTGAACAGTGCTCTGTCGACTACTTTCCAAAAAGTAGGAATCTTGAACAGTGATTGAAGCTTGAAAGTCGTTGATTGAACAGTGACTTGTCTGAAGCTTTTTCAAAAAGCTAGTCAACCACTCCACCAACTCCACCGAAAGTTTGAAAAGTTAAAATGGATTTGTCCTTTTATGGAGAAAAAGATTTTCTGAATAAAGTGGACATTGATTTTTAACTTTGATTATTTTGAGTGCAAATTCTTTTGATTTTTGAATGCGAAAATCTCTGGATCATCAAGGAAATTGCGTCCATGTAGTCATTTAGTAGTTTGAAGGTTTTCTTGAAGATTTTCATCGAAGTCGACTCCAAGGTAGTTGTCTTCATTTTGATAAAAACTGTCTTCAACATTGAAATCTGCCTCTGAACTAGTTTCTGAGGAATCTTGAACTGAAGAAGCATTTTCAGCAAGAGCATCAATCTTTTCTGCTAAAATTGACATTTCTTCAGGGCTGGTGCATTTTGCAAGGAGTGCTAATAATCTACCCTTTTCGGCAAGAAAATCAGCGTGTTTATCTTGAAGCTTTTTTTACGGAAATCCTTCATTTGATTTTTGATTAATCTATGATTGAACTGCCTTTGGACAACAATTTGTTTCATGAAATTTTGCCCATCATTTAATTTTGAATCTTCTAACAATCCTTTGAGGACTGAAAGAATCAGTTGTATTTTGAAGAATGAAAAAGTCCCAACAAAGAATCCATGAGACTTTGAAATTGAAGGAAAATTGAAGGAGAAGATTCTCCTGAGGCTTAAGCAAATCTTTTGCCTCATTTTTGAAATGTTTGAATCATTGAAGAGAGAGACTGGGTAGAATACTCTCTTCAAGTCCAAAATAATTAAACCAATTTTGGAACCAATTGGGAAAATTATTTTGACAATTTTGATGAAAAAGGATGAACCAAGAACGATTCACTGGTCTAAACAAAAAGGCATTAAATCAGACATCTTGATAATCCAAGTAATTGAAACGAGATGAGAAAGTTTCGCCTTTTGCAAGGTTCATCTTTTTCTCAACCCAAGGTTGTTGTTCCCAGTCATCGTATGACAAAACCTTAACAATTGAACATTTCGAAAAATCAGTATTTTGAGGATTTTCTTTATTTTGAGTATGAGTAATAATGGCTGATCCTGTTTTGAGAATGATCTTTTCATAGAACTCACGGGTTTTTTGAATTAAAGTTGGCATGAAATGGAATTTGGGAGGAAAGATATATGATAAACATTGATTGATATCAGAATATTCTTCGATCCAAGAGGGTTCCATTGTAAGAACTGGAAGAAAGGGGTTTTTTGTAAAATATTGAAAAGGGCTTTTATTGATTTCAGGAAGTTTTTCCCGAACCAGTAAGAACGGCCTTTTTGTAGTTTGAAGGTCTTGGTTTTTCTGGAGTCTGAGGGACTTTACCAAGAACTGAAAAGTTGTTTGAAGTGGAAATTTGAGGTAAGTTTGAAGCAGATGAAGTTCTGCTAGAATTTTAAACAAAATTTTCAATTGAAGGAAGAGGGGTAAGAGCAACTTTCTTGCCCTTATTCTTTTTTGAAGAAGAAGCCATGGAGGAAGCCATGTCTTCAAGAACTTTGTTGTACCAATCAATTTTGATACCTTTTGTTTGATCTCTCTTTTGGGGTGGTCTCTCAATCACTCGTAATCTCTCTAATTTATAGGGAAATTTCTTAGTGAAACAGTTATCCCAAAAATTATTTTGAAAACTTTGATTTTTTGAAAAGTAATTTTGAAAACAGTTTTTCTTACTAGAATAGTAAAAATACTGTTGTTTTTGAATTGATCCAAAAGGAATCTGCTGTAGGTTTTCCCCACCGATCCCACCTAATCCTATGTCTGACACAGCTGTTTGGACAGAGGAAAAAGTCTTTGAAGCAATAATGAAAAGGATACCAATTATGACACTTTTGACAATTTGAGTGGCAAATGTGTTTTTTGGGACCCATGTCTTTTGACAAATTTGGTTTCTTTTGAAGAGTGGGTGACACTCATGATTGTCTTTTGAAAAGGAATTAATAAAGAAAGATTCTTTATTAATGGATCCAAAGAAATTTTGAGAGAAGAGATCTGTCAATTCGTCCTTTTTGAAATTTGAAGATTTCTTAATTTTGAAAGTTCTGAAATTAATATTATTAATTTGAGAAATTGATGAATTTTTGAGATCACGAACATTTTTAAAAGATGGAGGATGCATGAATTTGAAAATCAAATTTTGACCGAAAATATTGGTCTGAAGACCATTTTCGTTAGCTTGAAAATGGTAAATTTGAACAATGAAAGGAGTACCAAGAATGACTTCTTGATCCAGATCTTTCACCAAGTAGAAAACATTTTTGAAACAAATGTTTGAGTTGCAAACATGAGCTTTTGAAAGTTTATATTGAATGTTGAGTTTTTTACCACTAGCACCGTAAAGACGCTCAGTAGTTTTCTCAAAGTATTTTGTAGATATTAATCCTTCTCTGATGCAGTTTTGATATGCTCCAGAATCAATTAAAACCCTGGTAGTAATTTGAAAGGTTTTATCGAAGACAATTGTCATCTGACAATACCACTTTTGAAGCTGAATACGATTAATAACATTAATCCTTTCTTCATCAGTTTGAAGAGGACTAAAATCATTAAGTCGATCAGAACTGGATTCTTCAGAAGAAGAAGAAGAAGAAGAAGAAGAAGAAGAAGAAGAATCAGAATTATTTTGAATTTTTGAAGAATTTTTGAGAATAGTAACATCAAGTTTAATTTCTTTAACCTGACGTTCCAGAAAGAAAATTTGAGACTTCATTTCCTTCACTTCTGATTTCAAATCAGAACTTGAAGATTTAGAAGTAGATTCTTGATCAAATCTTTTTAGTATTTCTTTCATACTAAACGATTCATGGATTTTTGAGGAAGAAGGAAGGAGTGAAGAGAACTTCTTCTTTAATTGAGGGTTGTCAATCCTCTCAATTACTTCTTGAATAAGTTCTTCTTCTTTTGTAAGAACATTTATGGTTTTGCAACCACAAATACCTTTACCTTCGCAAGGATGAGAAGAGGAGGAAGAATTAGATTCATTATCAGAATCTTCTTGATACTGATAAATTTTTTCTAATTCAGAATCATCGTTGAATGATGAATTGAGTAGATTAAGAAGATCAAGTTTAACATCTTCATCAATTTGAAGATTATTAATCTTATTCTTCTTGGGACATTTGTTTGAGAAATGACCAGTTTGATTGCACTTGAAACAAGTGACTTTGACTGGATCAAAAGTTTTTTGAAAACGTTTTGATTTTGAATGAGATTTTTGAAAAAAATTCTTTTGAAATGATTTTTGAAATTCAGGAGAAGATTTTGAGAAAAATCTTTTGGAATTTTGAAAATTTCGTTTCCTCAGAAATGAAGGAAACTTCTTCTTGTTTTTTGAAGAGGGAGGAAGAATTTTTTCAAAACCATATTGTTCACAGAATGAACCCAACTCATGCTTAGACCCAAAACGTTCAGATTTGAGTTTGACTTTGAGTTTGATATCATTACAGAGGGCAAGCCCTTCCTTATTGACGTAACTAACAAGTTCGCCATAAGTCAAGTCGCCATAGGGAATTGAATTGTTAAATTGAAGTTTGATTGAATTGCGAACTTTTTCTGCAAAAAGTTTAGGAAGTCCAGATAGGAATCTTTCTTTCCAGAACTCTTGATTGCAATCATCGCGAAGCATGACTCTGGTAAGGAAGATATCCTTATACCATCTGAAGTCGTGCAATTTTGGACAAGACAAATTCATCAGAATTTCTGACGATCTATCCTGGAGGAATTCAGGGGATCCAATAAAATGTTTGATAATGGCAAAGACAACGGTCGTCAATGTATCAGAAACAATCTGACCATTTTCGTTTTTTGTGGCATTAATAACCTCTAAACGACTTGCATCGTTAAGGTAGTTAGACCACCATCCCTTTAATTGTCCAGCGAAGCCAATAATAAGATTATTACAAGCATTCACCTCATCAATCCTTTGACATCTGTAAGCATTGAAGCAAACATACATTTTATTGATAGTTTGAATAATTTGGAATTCCGTCATTCCATCAATATATATATATGATTACCTACTTAGGTGAGTAAGTGTAAATGTGTCCATCGTGACGTGTTCAAAAGTTTTAAAACACTGAACACGTGTTATCATTACATCCACGATGAGTACATTAAAACCCATCCCACCTGGATAGGTAATCGTTTTTCGTGTGTGTGTGTGTCTATATATATATATATATATATATATATATATATATATATATATATATATATATATATATATATGTATATGTATGTATGTATATGTATATAGGGACACACACAGGACTGATCTAGTACACTTTTTTGCGAACCCACTTGTGAGTTCTGAACAGTGTACACTACACGTGCACGATAGACGTGCACCTGATCATTTTCAGGGACACTCATATGTTCTTTTTGAAGTTTGTTTGAATATTGTATTTTTATTTTTTTTTTCATTTTATGAAAGGAAATACTTATGAAGTTTTTAAAACATTCTTCACTAACTCGTCGGATTTTAAATCAGTTTTACATATGCTTCAACATTATTTTATTTGGATCTAAGGTTAAAGTAAAAATATCATATATTAATGACTTAACATTTCCAATTTTCTATAGCCTAAAAATGTCAAATTAAAATATGAGAATTTACTGCCCAAAAAACTTTAGGATAGTGACATAGTTAATGCTCAATTTATCAAGTCTCTAATTTAGCTACGATAAAAATTGAGACAAAAAATATTCATTTTTATTTTAGTGATTGGAATGATATTTTTATTGGACTCTAAAATTTAAAGCAAGATATTGATTTTGAGTTTTTGTTGAAGTTTATTAATTTGGTATTTGCAAATATATAAAATTATAAAATTGTTTGGGCTAATTGGTCTTTATTTTAATTTTTGTTAATGTCGATTTGTTGTATTTCTTTGTTAACTAAAAATTTCAACTTTTGATATTTGATCAAGTAAAAGTCTTGACTCTTGACTTTAGTAATGTGATCTGTGTTATTATGAAACTTTTAAGCTTTAGCTAAGATAGAAAATTAAAGATATATGATTGATTAATATATTTCTTATTAAATTATTTAAATAGTTTTAACACTTAAAAAAGATTGGAGAATGGAATTTTCATATTAGTCTGTTGTTTCTTGATTTTTCTAACTCTTCAAGGCATTGGTGGTTATGAATAATCAAAGTTGGGTTTTTAAGGAAGTTTTGTATTATTTATATCTACGTGAAAGATTTTTCTTTGAAACTAAATAATTGCAACCAATGCTATTTTGATGAAATTAGATTTTATGCGGTATGTTAAAAAGTTCTACCCCCATGTTTGGCCCTTTTTTTTAAAATAAAATTTAGTCGACACTCGTTTTCAATAATTCATTCATTTTTTGTCAAGCTTACCATTTTCACTATTCAAACAATTATTAACCATACATTTTCCAAAAAATATTATTCACAACCACAATTTTTTTTTTTCCAAAAAATGGGGACCAAACACACGCCACATTTTATTCAAATTTATATTTTGCTTTTACGAATCTTGTTTATTAGCATACCTTAGAGCATCTTCAATGCACTATGTCAATTGAGACTCATGCGGTAATGAAATTGACGAACTTTTAAAGAATGTGGATAAATTTTCGAAAAGGTATTAACTTTCATCATCAATGGTTTCGTCTACATTTAAATATTGTCGATTACGTGACATTTTTTTTAAGTTTAAAATAATAACTTATTCACAAAATGATTAATAATATTAAACTTTCATTATGATAAACTATAAATGTAATTTCATTGGATTTTATCTCATTTTCATATATTTATTATGATTTTTTAATTATTACAGAAAAAAAAAATCATTTATTAATCTTAAATTATTATTTTTATTGTTATTTTGTTAAGATATTTCATTGACTAATATTTCATATAACTTTATTTAGTAATAATTTTTTATTGATAAATTAAATTTATTAAAATGCATATATTTTTTAAATTATTAATCTTAAATTTAATTCTATCATGAAAATTTTCAATGAAAGTAATCAAAAAGTACTTGATCAGAGATAATTTTAAACGAAAATCTTCATGCCCTGCACCCTCGTCCCTTTTTAATAAAATAAATTAATGCTGAATCATTCAGTCAGACGGAGCGTCAATATGTAGACGGAAAACTTGAAATTGTCATTTTTTTTAGTCACGTCAACTTAACATTGTAATTGACATTGTGCATTGGATATACATTTTTAACCCATTTCGTCAATTTACTGACGTGACAATGAAATTGATGGACATTTAGATAACGTGGATAAATTTACGAAGAAATGTAAAATTTCATCTCCAATGGTTACGTCGATATTTAAATATTGTTAATTATGTGACATTTTTTTAATTTAAAAATAATAATATATAGATAGAGAAAATATATGTATATATTTATCTATAACAATCCTTTATTTAGTTTTTAAAGTAATTATAATATAAAAATAAATGCTGACCCATCGGTCATATGGAGCGTCAAGATGTAGACGGAGTACTTGATATTACAATTGACATTATGAATTGAAGATATATTTTTAGCTCATTTCATTAATTTGTTGACGTATCAAGTTTTTTTTTTTTCAATTGATGGTGTGCATTGTAGATTCCCATACTTTCACATATGTTAACCACCATCTTAGGTGTAAAACAAATTCACTTAATGAAATTATCTACATTATTTGTAATATTTTACACGTGGAATGTTTTACTGTTTTTAGATTTTCAAATAGTTGTATTAACATGATATGATATCATATCACTAATGTTGTTACACTCAGATGAAAATCAAATTTTGACATTTGAAGACCAATTTATTATTCACTCGTGCAGTTGAGCAAACAAATAACAAGGGAATAACAAGGGAAACAATATCAAATTCGAGATCGATCACATTATTTATAATCAAGTATAAACATTACACGTGCATCCACATTTAATCAATCAATTACTAAAATCCATGTGAATACCATGGTAAGAACATCCTTTTACTTTTAAGAGTATATATATATATATATATTCAAGAAACGTTCCCGAAAATTATGATAACTAGTATTTTTACTCGTACAATGCACGAAAATATAGTTTTGATAGTGATTTCGATCAAAATTTATGAAAATATATTAATTATACAATTATATCAAATTAAAATATAGTACAATAACATTTTAATATAAAATATGATCGATTCAAAACTTAAAAAAAAAAGTAATCAAAATAAGAAATGCAACATTTACAAAACTAACAAAAAATAAGAAATTATGATCATTATAAAAAAAAATTATTTTCTTTTTAAAATTGTTTGTCTCTTCAAAAAAAAAAAGAAGTTTTGTTTACTATTTATTTTTTTGTTAAACTTTCTTTTTTTAAAATAAGTTATTTTCATCTTTTTTTATATATATTAAATTATTTACAGCCATAAATCTATATTTACTTTGAATTGGTAAAGAATATTGTTGTTATATTTTTTGTTTATTTAATTTTACTTCAAATAAGTAAATGTCGTTTTATTTAATTAAAATGATTGGACCTCTGTTCAACCCGATTCAATCTTCTGACCCTTGACCTGTTACCTCCTTCAGGTCGAACAATTTCAGATTTTCTGAATACGGAGTATTATATAACTTAAATAATATAATTTAAAATGAAGTAAAAAATATAAATTAAAACTTTGACATTTGATCTTTTGAACGATTTTACGGACAATATTTTTACATTTTGCTCTCACTTGTTATATTGTATTAAATTTCTTGCTGAGATCTTCGATTTGACGCCTATATTACATATTTTTCGACTTCAAAATAATACAATAATGTGAATGATTAAAAAGTGATTTATAAAATGGTTTATAAACCATTTTTGCAAGTTTATCGAACACATGCTTAAACATAATTTTAATACTGATAGTTACCCATAGGATTTTTCAAATACATTTCAATGTGCGAGAGTGATTACTTCTAGCTCTTGTTAATTGTGATTACATATGACGGAAAATTATATTCAATCAAGTATGAAATTATTCAATTTGAAAGAAAATTTTTGGATTAGTCATTTAATTTTTTTTTATTTTTATATAATCTAATTGGAAAACTTATAAAAAAAAATACACAATATAACGAATGTTCTTAAGTTCTTTAAACTGAAACATTTTTTCGTTCTTTAAACTAAAACATTTTTGAGCTATTTAAATATTTTTCAATACATTTTATAATATAATTTTATATCTTTAGAAATAATTTAATGTTACTTTACAAAATTAGTTACACTATGATTAAGCAGAATATTTTTGAATAATTTTTTTTAATTAATTTAACAAAATTTCAAAATTACGGATCTTGAATACTTTTTTCTAACAATAGACAATTATCTATTTATTTTTTAAATTTGACTTATGATCCTTTTGATGTAATTTTTTCACATTTTTCACAAAAAAAAAAAAAAAAAATGAAATTAAGATTCGTAATAAGATTATATACAATTTTAAATTGTTTTTTTTTTAAATTGGAACGTAGCATCTCTATTTGACAAAATATTTTTAAACAACTCGCTTTTAAATTACTTTTTAATTACACATTTTCTCTCTCCACTTTTCAATCACTAAGTTTTACCTCAAAAACATCACATTCTTTGTTTTTAAACAAAAAATTTTAATTACCATTATTTTTTATATAATTTAACAGTGTTAAAAACTGTTTTTTATTTTATTTTATTTTATTTGGGAACAAATGCATGTAGTGCTCAAAAGTGTAATTCAAATTTGCATTCATTACACTTTTCAAAATGCAATCATTTTTCATTTATTTTTTTTATGTTTTTTGTGTTTTTGGCAAATGCATTTTGACGGAAAAGTGTGCGTGTGTTATTTTTAGTAAAGACTTTGTTTTTATATAGAATATATAGATTTTTCACCCAAAAAAAATGAAGTTAAGATTCATAATAAGATTATAGACAATTTTAAATTGTCATTTTTTGAAATTGGAACGAAATATCTCTATTTGACAAAATATTTTTATACAACTCGCTTTTAAACAACTTTTTAATCACACATATTTTTCTCTCCACTTCAATCACTAATTTTTACCTCGAAAACATCACATTTTTTACTTCTAAATAAAAAAATTTTAACTGCCATTATTTTTTATATAATTTAATAGTGCTAAAAACGATTTTTTTTTTATTTTTTTATTTGGGAACAAATGCATATAGTGCTCAAAAGTGTAATTCAAATTTGCAATAATTACACTTTCCAAAATACAATCATTTTTCATTTATTTTTTAATTTTGGCAAAACCTTTCCAAATTTGGCAAGTGCATTTTGACGGGAAAGTGTGTGTTATTTTTAGTAAAGACTTTGTTTATATATATATATATATATATATATATATATATATATATATAGATGGCCGACACATTTTGGCCTTTTTAAAAATTTCAAAAAAGATTCTCTTATAGCCCTTTTTTTTTTCACAAACTTCGCCGACGCATTTTTGCCTTTTTAAAAATTTAAAAAAAATCTCTTATAACCTTTTTTTTTTTTTTTTGTTTTACCCACAAACTCAAGTTCCCAGACTTAGTAAGGGTTGTTAACTCCATTGGGACAGGGCCCTTGACCTCGAAAATCTCTTAAAGCTTGTCTGGTACTTTTTTTTTTTTTGGGGACGCAAGTTGAATTGAAAAATAATATTCTATTTCACATTTTTTCAAAAATGTCCAATTTCGTCTAGTCCAAAATTCAAAACTCTCAAATTTCAAAATTTTCAACAAAAGGGAAAAAAAAAAATCGAATTGGACTCGAAATGAGTTTTAGAATTATGAAATTTTGATCCGAAAAAATTCAAAGAATTCCGAACACATTACAATTCGAATATTCATTTTTTTTCAAATAATTTCTGAATTTCAAATATATTTGAAGAATAATACTATTTGTTCACTAAAAAAATATTATTGAAGCAAAATAAATTAAATAATAGTTCTACATGGAGTTCTAGAATTATTATTGTTAAAATCGTACCGAAAATACGGTACATTGGACCACCGGCGAATGCCCAATGAGCTCTAGCCCATGGTTAAAGCTTAGAATATCACATTGGGTCAACTGTCGAGGTGGAATATCACGCGAACCTCTTTGGCCGAACTGATTTGTGTCTGGCCGATGTACTTTACGCTTAGCCGAAGTGCTTTACAGTGACACGCAGAAGAGGGATGGGACAAGGGATGGAGTCAGAGATGTGACACCACCTTTACTATGAAGTGACAGGCGCCCATCCCCTACGAAGTATAGTAATGATTAATATCAAAAGACAAGATCTCCTTTTTAGAAATTAGGATAAATACAAGTGTAAAGCACGTCACGTGTCACGATCCGAAATAACGAGTTCCTCTATAAATAGAGCACTCATCTCACCTAGTAAAGGGTTAGCATTTTCACTCTCTTAACTGAATATTTTACTCTCACTCCATTTTCTCTCTTTTACACACTTATATTTCCCGCACCCAATTTATATTTGCCTGAAATGAGCACTGACTTTGGCATCGGAGTGTAAACGGGAGCCACCTCGGCCCCCTTTGCAAATTGATTGTTTGTCACAGTGCGCAGGAGATCCACGTGTTCAAGAGGGAGTAGCTGAGACGTGTTGGTCCAAGATCCAGCCGAATTTTGTGGTCAACATTTTGGCGCCGTTCGTGGGAAGCCATACTGCTAACCACGAAAACTCATGGCGAAAAGCTACACGCGCAAAAGGAAACCTTAAAAAAAGGGTGAGTGACCTCTTGCAAAAGAGCAAAGGACCATAAAAACTTTGAAACATATGTTTATTAACCTTGAAAAAGGCAAGAACTTTGAAACATAAATTTATTAACCTTGAAAAAGGCAAGAAATTTGAAACATAAGTTTATTAACCCTGAAAATGACGTAGAACTTTGGAATATAAGTTTATTAACCCTGAAAATGGCGTAGAACTTTGAAACATACGTTTATTAACCCTGAAAAAGGCGTAGAACTTTGAAATATAAGTTTAATAACCTTGAAAAAGGCTTGGAACTTTGAGATAGAAGTTCACTTATCTTTGAAAGAAAAGATAAAACCAAGAAATTGCTCTGAATATGAATGAAAGCGACGGTGATATTAACCCCCGTAGGAGTAGAAATGATCAGCACAGCACGGAGGAGGCTCCTCAGAGGCCTCATGAGAACGCACACGAGGAAATAGCTCAACCTAACCCCCCGAGCCGGCACCGTAATCGCCGCATGTTGCGGAACATGACTCGCATGGCAGCCCAAATGCTGGAAATGCAGAAACAGCAGATTGAACAAACTGCTGCGATGAACGCCTACATGGCTAGAGGGTATGTTATGAACGAGCTCATGATGCCCCCGCAATATTCACAACCACATTACTCACCATATGATGCGGCTACTGCCTCCTATTATTATCAAGATCCGCAGGCATATGCCGAAGTGGAATCTGTGCCTCTCTACGAAGAAGGCCCGGAGCATGAAGCACATGAAGAACAAGACCAGCCCCCAATTAGACACAGGGAGGCTTCGCCCGCAAAATCTGGCAGTATCTTCAATCGAATAGAAGGGTTATTCAGAGGCAAGCGAGGGGGGTGAACTGATCAAGGTCAGCGTAATACAGACGAGCCTAGAAACAGGCGGGAGCGACGCACTGAAGAAGCCCTGTCGCGAAGCCAAATACATAGGGACCGGCATGATACAGGGGCAGACAAATTGGCCCCCACGCATGAGCCTAGGAATAGGCAGGAAATGAGATCCGAAGCAGTTCGGACCAAACTACGGTCGGGTTTTGCCATCACAAAGGCAGGAGTACGCTTCACCGCCCTACGACCAATACCATGACCCAATGTATTACGGTCATGACGAGAACAGTGAACTACCCTCATACAAGCTAGACAACGAAGAGGAAATAAGTCCCTTCACGGAGGGCATCCTTAGGTGCCCAGTTCCTTATGACTTCGAAATGCCATAAATAACAAAGTATTCTAACCGAGGTGACTCTGACGATCACCTGCTAAACTACCGCGCTAGCATGGAAATAGTCGGAGCTACTCCGGCACTGAAGTGCAAAGCTTTTGCTTTGACCCTTGAGGAAAGTGCGATACGATGGTACAAAAAGCTCCCTCCTGGTAGCATCCACAGTTGGAGAGATCTGAAAATAACCTTTAAAAATGGCTTTGTTTCCTCCAGGCCTGGCTAGTTCCAACTCCAACGCCTTCCTTTAAGGCAAGGAAGGGATGAATCTCTGAAAAGTTACCTAGCTCAGTTTACTTAAGAGATGCACATTTGTGAAAACATCACCGAGGTGGAGATGTTTTCCGCATTGAAAGGAGAGCTAGATATGACGAGCATGTTTAGGAGGGATGTCCGAAGCAGGAAACCGAGGGATTACAACGCCCTAGTAGACCTGATGAAGGAGGAGATCGTATCAGAAGAAATGGTTAGGTCCAGAGACAACCATCCTCAAGGGAGATACAATTTTGAGTATTCTAATGAAGCAAACCTCAAGAAAGGAGGTAACAAGGATAGGTTCGGCAGTAACCGAAGTACAGCGCCGCGTCCATTTCTGGGGACAGGGTCCAGCTATGCAACAGAGATCACGGAAGCTATCCCCAGCTTGCACTCCAATGCTCCTTCTCAGAATCCTCCCATGGCTCAAGGAAGATGGAAAGTAGCCGAAGTGGAAAACAGCCTATGACTAGGGCTTACTGTGCCTACCACAGGTATTACGGTCACGCAACAGAAGATTGCAAGGAAATCCATATGTTAGCGGACCAAAAAGACGCATGGAAGAAGGGGAAATGATTTCTCCCCTGACAAGGGGAGAACTCAAAAACCAGGTGACCAGAAGTTCAACCGAGCTGACAGGAGAGCTCCGTGGAAGAACTCGACCAAAGAGAGGATTGACAATGGTCAGAGAGACAGGAACAAGGGCTAGGATACCTCCTTGGCGCATGCTAAAGATACAAGAGAACTACTTACGCCTGTGGCCGACCCTCCTATTCGTGAAATCAACACAATATTGGGAGGCCCCCACCCAATTGAGCACTTGTTGACCTCTTCTATTGAGTCAGGGACGGAGATTTTGGCAATAGAAGAAGAAGGATCCTGGATGAATCCTATGCTAGCATACTTGAAGCATCAGACAGTGCCTGACGAGCCAGAAACAGCTCGGAAGTTGCAAATGTATGCCCCAAATTTTGTTCTTTTGGATGACCTGCTCTATAAACGGAGCTATACCTCCCATTTGCTGAGATGTGTGGGGCCGGAGGAAGGACGGTATGTAATGAAAGAAATCCATGAGGGCATATGTGGCAATCATGCCGGGGCGTTATCACTAGCTCGAAAAGCCCTTAAATAGGGATATTTTTGGCCGACTATGCGAAAGGACTCCCATGATTTCGTGCGCAAATACGATAAATGGAAAAGGCATGCAACCATACCGCATTAGCCGCATCACAAGCTAACTGTGGTGACTAGCCCATGGCCTTTTGCGAAGTGGGGGGTTGATATTATTGGTCCTATGCCTAGGGGTGCTGGTAATAATTGCTTTACAATAGTGACAATTGACTATTTCACCAAGTGGGTCAAGGCGGAACCCCTGATGAGGATTACTGAGGCCAACACCACACAAGTTCATCTGAAAGAATGTTATATGCCTATTCGGAATACCGCACTCGCTGGTTAGTGATAATGCAAAACAGTTCAAAAACAGAAGTATAGATGAATTGTGCGACGATTTGGGAATTAAGAAATTATTTTCATCTCCACATTACCCAAAAGCTAACGAACAGGTTGAAGCTGTGAACAAGACCATAAAGAATACCCTGAAAAGGAAGCTGGAGTCCTAAAAGGGCGCATGGGTAGATGAACTCCCACAAGTATTATGGGCACTTTGAACCACCTCGCACACTGCCACTGGTGAAACGCCTTTCTCCTTGGCATATGGATCCGAGGTGGTATGTCCAGTCGAAATTGGGGTCCCATCTCTTCGTCAAATCCATTATGAAGAAGTGGGAAACGAAGAGATACAAAGGGCTAATCTGGATTTCCTCCTAGAAAAACGGAATGATTCTCAAGTAGTAATGACCAGGTACCATGAGAAAATGGCCCGCTACTACAACAAAAGGGTTAAGAGTCGGCACTTTAATGTTGGAGACTTAGTCCTCAAAAATGTTCTTCCCTCAACTCAAGAACCAGGAGTAGGGACTTTAGGTCCTAACTGGGAAGGCCCTTACAAAGTCTCTGCCGAGGTGGTACCCGGAACGTACATGACTGAGGACTTATCTGGGGTACCTTTATGTAATCCTTGGAACACGGATCACCTTCATCGTTATTTTCAATAAATCAAATTCCTCTTTAGTGGTTACAACATTACCATATAATTTTATAAAATCCTAAGTGAGTTACGTTGAGGATTATACCAAGTACTGATAAGACAAACATAATGGATAAACATAAATTCCTAGATTTTTTTGGTTATAAGACCATACGTCTACGCCATGCATGAAATTTGTTAAAAACAAGGGACTCTTATAAGCATACACTGCGACCACTGCGTATGGGTTGAAAGTGTTAACACCATCAATAGAAGTTCATACAAATTTATAAACATAGGTGTTATAAAGTATAAGACAAAAATGTTCAAAAATTGATCAAAATCAGATCTAACCAGTAAACATGAATGCCTTGAGCTACTTAGATCCGAGGGACTATACACATATCTTCATACGATGCGTTTATAAGGCGTTTGTGTCTGGAAGCATTTACGCTTAAATAGATAAGGTCGTACAAACTAAGACATTAAACTAAATATAAATAAATATTGCATTCGTAAAATCAAAGTATTTACAATTTGAATGTTGTTACATTTACAATATAAGGCGCCATTGCGCTCACCAAAAAAAAAAATAACAACAAGGCAAATACAAAAGAGGATCATTGCGGAGGGACATCATCTGAAGAGCTCTTGCCAGGTGCATCCAAATGATCTACAGAATCATCGAGGGAATCATCTTGAGGGTCGGGGTACAGGGCTTCAATGGAGGATAGGTCTGGGGATGGGAAGGCTTCCTTCACGTCCCCCAAAGCCATCCTGACCCCAATGTTCTCAAAGACCCTCTGCATGGTCTCATATTCTGGTGTCTCTTTAAAAGTGTCTTTGAAATTCTGGATTGCCTCAGACACCTTGGCCTTTAAAGCTTTCTCCACTCGTGATGCAACGGTCTGCTCCAGAACTTCCGTGATCCTAGATTGCATATGCCGTTCCAGAGAGGCAAGGTCCTCCTCTGCCTTCCTCCTAGCCTCCACCTCTCTCCCCAATTTCTCAGAGGCTGCCGCCACCTCAGCCTCTAGCTTAACCTTGGCCGCATTGGCTGCTGTTAGGGCCTCAGAAGTTATGGACTGAGCCCGGTTGTAATCGTCCAATTTTTTACAAAGGGACGCCACGTCTGCCTTGGAAGCCTGAAGGTCATGCCTTAACTTTTCATTGTCCTCCTGAAGGCGTTTGGCTGTCACCCTATCTTCTGTAGATTCCTTGCGAGCAATGGACAGATGCTCCTTGAGGTCCTTAATCTCTCTAAGCATATTATCCGCATGGTGAAGGGCAGTCTCAGCGTCCTTCTTGTCCCGCTGTGCCTCCTCCACAGAAGACTCCACCTCATCAATAAGGGCCAGATCCCTAGCATTCATATCCTTGGCAGCAAGTAGCTTTCGGGATGGAGTGGCACTAGAGGAGAAGGCAGACCAGCCCTCTATCCAAAATTGCTCAGTGACTAAAGCAGCCATGACAGGAGGAGAATTGGGGAATTCGAACAAAGAAGGACTGAAGGTAACATCTCTGGGAAGAACGCTGGCTCTAATGTGCTTGAGCTCTTCTGCCCCCTCAGGAGTCACTTCGTAAGCCAAATCTGGGATAGACACAGATGACTCATCCTCCAAATCCTGAATCTCTGATGGCGGAGTGCGGAGGTTTTTTCCTTTTCCTTGCCCCTTTTGAGCCTCTTTAATGGGGGCAGGCTCCTCCTCGAATACATGTTCAGAAATATCCTCGGACAAGGGAGATTGCACAGAAACACTCTTAGACTCCCTCTCCCTCTTGGAGCCGCCCCTGTCCGACCTTTTTCCTTTCCCCAATGTAGCAACCCTCTTAGGTTCAGCACCTTTTCTAAGCTAGGCTGTTGGGGACCCACCGAAAGCAGACTGGGTGGAGGCAACAGTGCGGGAAGAGGACCCTGAAGTTGGGCTGTGGACGCCTCAGATACCTCTTTTACCACCCCTACTTGCAGGTTAGCAAGTACTGCTTTCTGCCTCTTCTCGATTTTGCTGCCGTGGTGAAGAGCAAGAGGGATCTTTTTGGCCATGAGACCCTTCAAAGGAATCTTCGAAAAATCCTTGGAACCTAGTGAGAAAAGAAGGGGAATGAAGTTATGAACGGACGAGGTATAAGTTATGAAGGCAATAAGGAAACAAACTTACTCATGGCTCGCATAAGGCCGTGCTTAACAAATAATTTATTTTGTTGAATGACCCTCTGAAAAGTGCCCTTGTAAGCAAACAAGAGCCTTACTGCCGCTAAGTCTGCGTCAGAGAGGAGGCAGTCATAAGTATCCCCTGCCATAAACCAATAGCATGCTAGGAACCAATAAAGAAAGGTGAATAGAAAATAAAAAACAAATGATGCACGACACTCAAGGACACTAAAGCAAATACAAGACTCACTAGGTGGGGAAAGAGTTCGGGGAACTGTAATTTCTGGACTAGGGTCCACAGGAGAGCTCTGCCACTCCCCCGCAACCCAGAACCATTGGTTCCTCTAGTTCTTTATCGAAGTAGGATGACCAGTAATAACAGGAGGGTATGAGCCCCTAGGAGACAAGTAATACCAATCTTTGACGTCCGACCTCACGTCTTTTTCCCTTCTAACTGATTTCTTCAAAGTATACAAGGTATGGATGATGTGTAGTGAGATGGGATAGTCAGGGTTGACCTCTTGCCACACTAGATAAGTACCCACGGCTTGTGTCCAGAAGTTGGGAGCCAGTTTGTAGGGGCATAAGTTGTAGCTCCTGAGCAGTGCCCTGAAGAAGGGGTGCAGGGGTAGCCTCATCCCGCAGGATAGAGCATCATAACATATGGTCACTTGACCTGGGGAAGGGTTGCAGGGTCGGAAAGAAGGTGTATGGTGCACTAATCGAACCCCTTCGGCATCCTGAATTTCGCCGAGGCTCTAGCAAAATCAACCCCTCGAATTTCAGTGGCGCTCTCGTTGCTTTCCCACGACTCTGGGTTCGGATCAGAGTCTACATGATACCCTGACACTTTATTTACCAGGTCTACCCATCCTTCAACCTGGGCTATTTCGTCCTCAGAAAGCCCTAGCTCTTCCCTATGTGCCCTAAATGGGGCCCTAACAATTAATCCGAGGTCCTGGTTACCAGAAGAAGAGCCCACAACCTCTCCTCTTCCCAAATCCCTGTCCCGCTTGCTTCGGAGCTCTCTCAGAGAAGCCTCCTCCTCGGATGATATATGAGTCATGTAGCTATGGTCTTTTTCTTCTTCACTATCGGAATCACTCAAATAAATTATACCACTAATTTTTCTATTCCTCATCTTAATCTACTCCCTAAAGAAGCGGGAACTAAAAATCGACAAAGATATTGGGCAGAAACCTCTGACAGGAATCGTCATTGCTAACATTTCCTGTGAACCCGTTTCCCCAACTCCTTCCATTTATTCTTAAAAAAGAGTCAGACTCACCGAAAGATAAACAAAATGCAAAACAAAAACTTTCAAACCCACACTTGAAAATTAGAAAAAAAAAAAGAGAGAGAGAGTTTTTCACATACAAAAGAAAAGAAATTTACCTTCAAAAGCCTAAAACAAGGGACACGTCAATGAAAGCTGTTGAACGGTAAGGAAGGTTTGCTGCTACAAAAAACCCTTGAAGAGAAGATGCGAGACTTACGAGAAAGAAAAAAAAAGAAATACAACTTTCTGCGAGAGTGTTACTACAAAAATTCTGAGAAAACAGTAAAGGGAAAACAATGAGAAGAAGAAGGTTTTATAGGGAACTCAATAAATCAAAACCATTGGTTTGAGAGCCACATAATTAACACGGGTAACCAACGTCCCTTGGGGGATGGATTAATCAAGGCTCCAACTGTCCAACGAAGGGAGAAAACCGTTCAGTTACCAAAGTAGGCACCATGCGCGGGGAGATGTCACCTATCATTCCTTTCCTGCTCCTTGGGAACCGATATTAGTAGCCCCCCTTTATGTTAAATGCGCTGTCTAAAAGACATGTTGGTGTAATTCCAATTTTCACTTGAAAAGCAGAACGGGAATAGAAGGTCGGCTTTACTTTCAATCCGAGCTCCCACTAAGGAATGACATTCCGAGCTTTAAGCTTGCAGCGTCATACGATAATTCCCAGCCAATAGATGGCAGAATAACAATATATATATATATATATATATATATATATATATATATATATATATATATATATATATATATATTGGATGTAACAGATAAACAAAGTTAGTGCCTCGAACATACAACAAATCCTACCCGCCTATGAATGACCACATCGGGTTTGAGGGACTAGTGTTGAGATCGTACCCAAAATGCGGTACATTGGACCACCAGGGAAGGCCCAACAAGGGCCCAGTGGACTCTAGCCCATGGTTAAAGCTTAGAATATCACATTGGGTCAACTGCCGAGGTGGAATATCACGCGAACCTCTTTGGCCGAACTGATTTGTGTCTGGCCGATGTGCTTTACGCTTAGCCGAAGTGCTTTACAGTGACACCCAGAAGAGGAATGGGACAAGGGATGGAGTCAGGGATGTGACACCACCTTTACCATGAAGTGGCAGCTCCCATCCCCTACGAAGTATAGTAATGATTGATATCAAAAGGTAAGATCTCCTTTTTAGAAGTTAGGGTAAATACAAGTGTAAAACACGCCACGTGTCACAATCCGAAACAACGAGTTTCTTTATAAATAGAGCACTCATCCCGCCTAGTAAAGGGTTAGCATTTTCACTCTCTTAACTGAATTTTTTTTTTTACTCTCACTCCCTTTTCTCTCTTTTATACACTTATATTTCCCGTACCCAATTTATAATTGCCTGAAATGAGTACTGACTTTGGCATCGGAGTGCAAACGGGAGCCACCTCGGCCCCATTTGCAAATTGATTGTTTGTCATAGTGCGCATGAGATCCACGTTTTCAAGATGGAGGAGCTGAGACCTGTTGGTCCAAAATCCAGCCGGATTTTGTGGTCAACAGTTATCATCTTATCCATGAAAGTATTGTTTTGTGGTTTCTAATTTTAATAATAGTTTTGGATTAGTTAAAATTTTGAACTCATATAAATGGAGATATCCAATTCTCCATATTCATTTCAAACTGTAAAATATCTATCGAAAATCGTCTCAAATAGTAAAGATAAAAGTTTTACTTATATTTTTTTACTTTTTCCAATATTCAATCTTTTTAATTTATCTCATTTAAGTCCTAAAATGATACATATCATTTCTTACCTAAATTCAATCTGACATAAATGATTATTTTCGAATCTTTTTCTTATTAAATTAAAAGAAATAATATATGTTCGATCTTTCCTTTAATTTTCTACGACTTTAAGTTTCGATAAACTCAATGGTCATTTTGAAATTAATTTTATTAATTTACTCATTTTTTTCATTTATCTATTTTAATTTAAAATTTTAAAATAACCTCAATTTGTAAAATATATATTGCAAACTTTAACAATTAATTCATTGAATTCTATCAAAATAAAAAATAAAAGGTGTTAGCAAACTTATTTCATTTAAAAACAGAATATGGTCAACACATTTATTTGACGTGCAAAAAAATATACGATAAAGATCTTGGGTCACGGGACGGGGCGAGTCGTTTCAGGTCCTCCGGGTTTCGGGTTGTTCGGATTTTTTTGCCATCCCTACGTGTTAAGCCCCCATTTATAAATTGAAATATATAGATAATTTTTTTATATGAAGTTAATTGTATTTGTAATATATATTCAATAAAATTTAATTAAAATTTATATTTCATATTACTTATTTATTACGTTCTTTTAAATATAGGACTGTTTATGCAACTCCCCGACTTCCTTAAAACCCGGGTCGCCACTTCCTCCTCTAAAAACTAACTATTTAACAAAATATATTTCGGAAATAAACTAAATTTTTTAAAGCATTACATTCATTTGGAAAATTAGCAACGTAACTCAAATTTAAATAGATTCACTTGATAAACATTCCATAAAATTTTCAAATCTCAACAAGTAGAATTAACAAGTTTCAATAATCTTGACAATTTCCAAATTAACTTAAAATAAATGTTTTCCATAATTTCCCCTCATTCGCCATCGCCTCCGAATTCTGGAATTTTTTTTTTAAAAATGGAGTGAGTATTTCAAAAGAAATAATCAGTAGACTCATCGCCAATAATTAATTTACAAGATAATTGAACAAGTAATTATGCAAATAAAATAACATTATCTTCTTAGTCATAGGCATCACGTAGTGAGTGCAATATGAACATATTCTTGTCTTGTCTTATGTAAATAAAGCATATAAATTATGACATACATAACATAAATTTCTCTTCTTATCTCATAAGAGATTTTCTATTCTTGTCTCTTGCAATTAAGCATAAAAATCACATAAATTCACATAACACATTCAATTATAATATAAATCAATTAGTGGGGGCGAGTCTACCTCAATTTATCTCGAATCACGTAAAAAGGTGAAGTGGGAAGTAGCCATCATCTCTCAATCGTCCACACGTTTCGTCTTGCCAAAATAAGAAATAAGCCTTGAATTAGTAATTCGAGATTTTAAGATTTTAAAATGATAAAGTAAAATTTAGGGACTCAATTGAAAATTTATTAAAATTGAAATTTAAAGTTTAGGGACTGAAATAGGTTTTTTGAAAATAATGGGGCTGATTAGAAACATTTTAAATCTGTAGGGGCTGAATAAAATATTTTAAAATCAGAGACTGAAATAACTCAATTTAAAAATAGGGGCTGAGATATGTGACTTTAAAACTGAAGGGACTGAATTAAACATTTTAAATTAAAATGTCTAAAATTATCTGCTTTTAAATCCTCGAGAGCTAAAATGAAATTTTCAAAACTACAAAAATAAAAATCAACTCCCTCATATCTCTCTCTCTCTCTCTCTCTCTCTATACCGTAGAGAGAGAGAGAGAGAGAGAGAGAGAGAGATATATATATATATATATATAGAGAGAGAGAGAGCAAAGGAGAAAGAGAGGGGATGGGGGAGAGGCCCCTCTCCGCTGGGAGCCGCCGGCACACGGCGAAGGGGAAGTGGTGCGTGTCTGAGAAGAAAAAAAAAGGGAAAAGATGTCTTGGGTAGCTGTGCGAAAATCGGGGCCGAATTGAAGTTCTGGTTCAATGACTTTCCAGCACTACTTTGGTCTAAATGGGTCGAATATTGAGGTAAGTGCTTGGGTTTTTTTAATTCTTGAGTTTTTTTTTTTTTTTTTGGTGTTAAAAAGGGGAAAATCCGAAGAGGGAAATGGCTCGATTGGTTTTTTATGGTGGCTGGTGGTGATGTTGCAGAGGAATTGGGTTGAGATTTGTGAGGTGGGCAGTGGCGGTCGTGGTGGTCTAGGCGGTGGCGAATGGAGATGCTGGGCTGCTGGAGTTGTTGTTAGCCCAAGATAAACTAACCAAGAGGGGAGTTGATTGGTTTATCAAACTTTTTCGAGAAATAATCTCAAACTTAAAAATCAATGGGTACAAGTATAAGCACTTAGTATTGCAAGTAACTTAACTATCAATGTAGTGTGCTATAAATGTGTAAACTTAATTGATAAAGCAAGTATAGCACTTAGATATAGTGTTGCACAATATAAATTGATAGAATAGAGTAAGTGCAATGTAAGTAAGTAAAAACGATAAGAGAATGCAAATGCGATTTAAGGAGGTTCAATCAACCAACGTGATCGACGTCCTCCGTTACCAAGCTCTCCTTCACGAGTAAGGCCAAATCTACTATATTGGTAACTTACAACAAGGAGTACGAAATCTTTAAGTGACTTACAACAACGGGCACTTACCCTTAGGTGACTTACAACAAGGAGCACCTACCCTTAAGTGACTTACAACAAGGAGCACTTATCCTTAGGTGACTTACAATAAGGAGCACCTACTCTTAACCAACAATCGAGTTTTCACAAGGCTCTCGAAACCACAAGATATAATGAATTGAATTTACAATTGAATTAACTCTCTTGACAAATGATATACTCAAATCAAGTACCGAGAGAGTTAGACTAACACTTCAATAGATAGCAATGAATTAAGATCGAGTGTTAGAGAAAAATTTTGATGCAAATGATACTGAAAAGTTCAATGCAATCAAAAAAAGTTTTTCAAATAATCTCTTGCCAAAATATTGAATCAAATTAAGTATTCATAGATGCCACACTTGAATAATAAACAATAAGTTAAGCTCAAAGTATTTAGGCAATGGAACTTTGATGAATCAAATGATAATGAAAAATGTAGCACAAATAATTAAAGTTCCTTAATTGGAATTTCTATATTTTAAAAAATTGACACAAGTTTAGAACAAAGAAAGACTTACACTTAAATTCCAATATATAATGTGAAGATGTTAAGGAAGTTTATACAATGTGAAATCAAGAATCTTCACAAAAACTTTCTTTCAAAAACTTTGATGAATTTGATAAAACAAAGTTTGGATCAATCAAAGTATTCTAATAAAGATAGATAAATATAAATTAAGTAAGAACAATGAATTTTTCACAATAAACATTTTCTAAAATCTTCTCTTAGTTGTTAAAAAAGAATGCAAGAGAAAATGCTGTTTATAGATTAAGAAAATCAAATTCAACAACTTTCGATTAACCAATTCTAGAGTTTCGGTCGACCGAAATATGCATATCTCTGTTACACATTTTCAACCGTTGGACCAACGGTTGGCTGAAAGTTGACTTTCGGTTGACCGAAAATTGAATTTTGAAATACATTAAAATGCACGATTTTTAGGTTTTTAACTAGTTTTTCAATGTGGTTTAACATAGTATAATCATAATTTAAGATCAAATAACATTTGAAAAGCAATATTGACTTAAATAAAAATATTCTATGCAAGTGACGAATTTTCAAGTAAGTTTCTTGATGCATAAAAATTATTTTCGAGCTCGTTGGATTTCAACGCTAAAGATTGAGAGTGTTATACCTTTACATATGTTAAATCAACTCTTAAACTTGAACTCTAATCTTGTATGCTTGAATTCTTGATTTTCGTGTTATACTTTTCGACTTGAATCTTGATATTGAATATCTTCGATTCTTTCTTGATTTTATTTGCATCTCATGTGCTTGATTATATAGTTTTGATTTATGTTTTTGAGAGACGATTTGAACATTGAGTACTTTGAATATTTATCATTACATGAAATACTTGAAACACATTTGTTAATAACACAATATATTCTTGTTTGTTATGATCAAAACAATAAGGTTAAGTTAACCATATGTCAACAATTTCCCCCTTTTTGATTATGACAAACAAGATGATTTGTAATGATAATATATGCAATTTAAACATATAATCAAAGTATAGGGAAATGAGTATAATTGATAAGTTCAATTTCAGCATATATTTCCCCTATGTTATACAAACCAATGAGGCATAATTTATCATATAATATAATCATTTTTATGCAAATAGATTATCCAAAGTCAAGCTAAAACAAATCATCACCATATTTTCCCCTTTTTGGCATAAGCAAAAATGTGACATTTATCCCTTAATCACGAGCATAGGTGGGATAAGCATAATAATGGGACACAAGTATAATATCTTGATTGTAATCATATTCCCCCTTAGTAAAGCATTCTCCCTTAGTAAAACATTTGTAGCATGAAATGAGTTAAATGGTATAACAATGCATATTGTCAAAGTATCAAAGTATTTTCAACTCATTGAATAGATGGATCATGTGTGGATGAGTTAAAAAGTTTTTGAACTAAAAGTATCAAAACAATTTTGGTCAATAATCATATTACTCTTCTAATCAAAGCAAAAAATAAGTGATCAAAAGTAATGTAATTCAAGAGATTTATGAAGAGGTGGTGTGATATAATTTAGTGTGTATTTCATAACTGATTTTCCAATTCTACCATCGCAATGTAGTTCATGAGATTGATGCAAATTAAACGAATACATTCCGTACTCATCACAATGTGATACACACAAAGTTACAGTTCAGTCATCAAGTTACTGTTCATGTGAATGTGTGATGAAATTTCCCAAAGTCTACCATCGCAATGTAGTTCAAGAGATTGATGCAAATTAAACAAATACATTCTGTACTCATCACAAGCCGCATAAAGTCATAATTAATCAATATTTTGGCCACGATTACCTTATATTTTGGTCAAAATTACTTGATAAATTGGTTATATTTGTGACTAGATGGGTCACACAAAGTCACAATTGATGTAAATCAAATGGTCACAGTTAATAAATATTTTGTACTTATCACAAGTTGTACAAAGTCACAATTAGTCAATGTTCTAGTTACAATTGCCTAATAGTTGGTCACAATTAGAGGTGTCAAGACGGACGGGCCGACCAGACCTGTGAAAATTGGCCCGGATCGACCCGGGACAGCTGGCAGACCCGTTACCTGTGCGGGCGGTTCATGGATCAAGAAGTTGTGAACTGCGAGTTTCGCGGGTTAACCTTCGAGGGCCGCGGTTATCCCGCTGACCCATGAAAAAAAAAATTGTTTTTATTGAATATGGTAACATTGAAAATCTTCTTTCTTCTACAAACTCTAATACAAATTTTAAAGCAAAATCTTATTTTTTCACCCTAATAGCCAAGAAACGTAATGTCCTTTGATAATAGAAATTAGAAATACATTAAGCATTTAATTGTTATTTGTTTATGTTTTATTTAAATTTACAAATTTAGAAGTAATTCTCGTAACATAAAATATAAATTTAAATTCTAGGTAAAAATTTTATGGTATAAATATGAATTTATAATTTCGTATTTAGAAATTTGACAAAAAAATTGCTATAAATATGAAAAAATATTTTTATTCATACGGGCCAAATCAGAACTAACCGTGACCCGTATGGGCTCAATCCGGATGGGTAAGCGGGCGAACCTGGGTTGTAATTGGAAATTTGTGGGCTGACCCGAAATCGACATCGGGCGGGCTTTTTTCAAGCGGACCGTTATCGAGCTTTTATGTTGGTGGGCTGACTCAACCCGGACCACCCGAATTGACACCTCTAATCACAATCTTCCATATTTTTTGTCATATATTATTTATCTATTGTCATTACTGATTCGTTTTCTTGGTCAAATTAATTAATATTTTTATGGTATAAATATGAATTTATCATTTTGTATGTAGAAATTTGACAAAAAAATGTTATAAATATTAAAAAATCTATATTTTTATTCATACGGGCGAAATCAGAACTAACTGTGACCCCTATGGGCAAACATGCGGGCCTAGGTTGTAATTCGAAATTTGTGGGATGATCCAGAACCGGCAGCGAGCGGGCTTTTTCAAGCGGGCCGTTATTGGACTTTTATGTTGGCGGGCTGACCCTGCCCGGATCACCTGGATTGACACCTCAATCACAATCTTTCATATTTTTTGTCACTTATTATTTATCTATTGTCATAACTTACTCATTTTCTTGGTCAGATTAATCAATATTTTTATCACAACTACTTAATAATTGATCACATTCCGTACTAGTCAGAAGTCGTATAAAGTCATTTTTAGTAGGCATTTTGATCACAATTACCTATAATTGGTCCCCCCCACCCCAATCACATTGCACCCATCCCCAATCATACTGTACCCAACTCCTCCTCTCCCACCCCACCCCAACGTCAGAGCATCGACATCTCCACACCATCTACATCTTCCGATTGAGATTGGGAAACAAAATAACGTTTTCTTTTTATCATTACAACAAGATTCCCAATCCCAACCCTTCCTTGAGGCTCGAACCCAAGCATTGAGCCTGGTAAGTGTTGCCCTCACCACTAGGGCGGGCACTTGGCCTCAAAATAACATTTTATAGGTTGAAAGAAAATAACATTTTAATAATATTGAAAAAGATGAAGTTTTGAGGGTGGGTGAAGGTATGGTAGAATTGAGATTGGGAAAGAAAATAAAGTTTTATAGATTTTGGGATTGTAGGTGGTACAAGTAAATCGATTATTTCTTATTCATTTTGACAATCTTACTTTTTAAAATGCTTAAATTAATGGAGTTGGATAGCGGGGGGTGTTTCGCACTTTAAAAAATGCCATTTAGGGGTTTTTTTGACCAATCTGAAAAGATAGGGAATTTTTGGCAACGTGGCAAAAGGTTAGGGTTTTTTTTTTATCCGACTTCACAAGATCTTTAATGCCTCTTTTGTGTGTTGGAGTTGGGTGATTTATGGTTTATCATTTTTTTACCACTTTATTTTAGTAAAACCGCGTATACAAAACGCCGTCGTTTCCCCACTTTTTTCTTTCCTCTTCCCATCTGATTTTTCATTTCACTCAGTCCTTAAGCCTTACTTTTTCTCTGTATTTCTCTTTGTTGTCTGCCCCGATCCAAATCCACCAACCGAATGCTCTCAATTTCTGCATTGTTTGCATCTACAGGTAAGTTCGTTGCTTTTCATTTGTCGCTGTATTTTTTAGGGTTCTTTTCCCCCGATTTGTTCCAGATCTCGGATTTTTTATTCTCCCGATTCTGATTTCAGTATAACCGATCTCAGAGATTCTGATCTATTTGTGCATCAAACAAAAAGAGGTTATCTCTGATTATGGCACAACTACGAGCCTATGGCTGTCCCTCGGGGAAGGCAGTAATTCCTTCATCATTTGCTTGCTCCATGTCATATTAGCTGATAATACAATACACGATAAGAAACTTGAAAAAACCTCAAAAACTTTTTTGACTCACCCAACCTATGTTAACACATAAAAGCAGATATAGATATGCAAACTCAAGTGGTGAAATAATGCATGTTATGAACATTTGCCAAAGAGAAATATAATGACGACATGAAACTCACCAAGCCATTAAATTGACTTTGTTTGCTTGCAAATAAGGCTCTTTTAAAATTTATTACACCAATGCATAAGATGAGAAATTTTTAGTTAAAAACTTTATCTATTGAAAGTGAACTTCCATGGAATTTAGTTAACTGGATTACATAGTGTGTATTTCATAACCTGGGTTGTATTTGTTTGTAGTTGAATAGTCCGGTTAGTTTCTTCACTACGGTCAACCTTTTTGACCTCCTTGCAGCCTTCAATTCAGAAAAGCATATAATAAACAAAAATCACTAAATAATTTTGAGCCATGAAACACCTTCGTTAAACCCATGATTTCTATATGTGAAAATTAAATATCAAAATCTTTTCAAGAGAAGGCAAAATTTTACAGACCTTGGTGGCAAGTTGCTTCCTGGGGGCCATACCACGGGTTGATTTACGAGCGGTTTGCTTAGTACGAGCCATCGCTTCTGAATTCAATGAATGAAATTCACTAAGAAAAATTTAAACATTCAGATGAACATTCGGATCTATGAACGACTTAAAATAAACACAAGCCATAAATTTAAAAATAAGTTAAGGAATAAAGGCAAAGCAGATAATTACCAGGATGGAAATTATGAGAACAAATCTCAAAAGGGAGAATTTGATTTTGCAAGTATAATAATAGAATGAATGAATAATGAGAAATATATATGATGGACTATTAGGGTTAGGTCGGTTATTGAACGTGGACTTTCCCAACGGATTTTAAGAGAGATTTTTTCTCAAGTATAATCAGCCGTTGATTTTGTCTCTCTCGGATCGTGAACGAGTTTGTTTTTCTTTTTTGTCTATAATTTTGAAGAACTGAATCTCCCGAGTCTATGTTACGAGTGGTGCGTTACCAAAGTGTGTAAATTTCCCCTTTTTCCCTTTCTTTTCGGACGCAATGTGCAAGTTTTTAACTTTTTTTTGGTTAAAAAAAGGTATATATTTTGTAGGGATCAACCTGAAAAACGCTTTTGTTCAAAAACGCGCCTTTTAGAAGTGTTGTTGTCTACTGTGGAGAGATCAGGAACTACACGGAAAACGGTCACAGGTCAGCATTTGGCCGGCGGTAGGAATTTGGTTTGGTATATGGAGAGAAATAAGAAGAAAGGCTACGCTTGGGCAATTTCTGCCGGAGTCAACGCAGCTTTGGCTGCCATTTCGGCCAAATTCTTCTCGTCCCAGGTAGCTTACACTATCTCTGATCAGGAACTCAAAACCTAAATTGAAATGTTGTAGCCACATAAATCTTCGGTACTAGAACTATCCTCTCCTTACACTTAGATGTATTCATATTGGATTGGATGAACGATGAATTGTGTCATTAGGTAGTATTATTATTGGAATATTTCATCCACAAAACAGTTTGATATAAGAGAATTGACCCAACACTAGAGGAGGAAATCACTATCCAAACAAGTTCCCCTACGTTGGGAAAATCGTTTTGATACAAATCAAGGTACCTTTTCATTCTGCTATAAATATACTTTTCAAAGAAATATGATATGTATAAGGTTGCTGCCTCTACGACCTCTGTTGTTCTCTTAAGTCTTGTATTCTCTGGTTGATCGTGGTTGTTACTGTATTTGGAAAATACATATAGTCCAAATTGCACATAATGGGGCCATTGCTAGTCTTAAATTCGTCCTTCCCTATACCTGATTTATTTGCATTTTATTAATTAGCTGCATAGTTATGTATAATGTGGGCATTTCTGGATTTATAGATCGATGCAAATATTCATTTTTGCTTTTTGTTATATGAAGAGATGAATTAAAAACTATGTTTTGGAGAATGGTGGCTCAATTGACTACTAACTTTTGTATTTTCTATCATAAATGTTTGTACATCATGTTCTAATGGTTGTGCTCCCATGAGTCATGTCCCTACGATGGTTGCCTTTATTTGAAATGGACTGGTCTCTCATATGTGATATCATACATTTTTCGGTAGCATGGATGCATGACCTGTTGCCAAAGTAAAATTGCCACGATTCAAATTAGAAGTCAAGTGCAACTGGCTCAGCTTATCTTTTGAATTAATTATGTTATAGGTTTCAGTTTTCACATATTTATATATTTAACACATGCTGGAGTAACAAATGCGTTATTATGTATATGGTTTTCTAGGATAAGCTAGTGGCATCTACTGAACTACATGACTGAATATTTACTATGACTTGCTCAATTGCCTTCCATAAATATCACAAGGAAATGTTGTGATTTTTTGTACGAGTATAATGAAGTTTTATTTTCAGATTCTCTCTATTTGGATTAATAACTGGATATGTAATTTTTGGGTTCCTGCAGTCACTATATGCATAAATCAACTTTGATGCATCATTGTTCATTCTGCGGTTCATTGAACTGATACTGTTATAAAATTGGTGTGATCCCTCGCTGACACATTTGCTTCTTGTTGGCAGCTTAAGTATGGCCTCGTTATATTTTTCAATGTTATAATGTGGGGATGTTATATTAGTAGCATGAAGGCTCTTTCATCTTTACAAGCTACAGTGACGAACTTTGCTACAAACTTCCTCTCTTCTGGACTTGCTGGATTCTTTCTCTTCGAGGAGGCACTACCCGCTAAGGTAATAAATTGATTAATTTCAAGAAACCTTTCCCTAGCTAGTACTTGTGTTATTTGCACGATGTACATGTTTGTAAAGTTGATAGACAGCCTTTGATGCCGTCTCTTCTTAAAAATTGCGATGGCATCTCATACTGTTAACTTTTCTGAACTAGTGATGCTTCTTTTCCACTGCATAACTGGTAGCTATGGGACTATGAGTCCCAAGGGATTAGATATATAATTTAGTACTAACCTTTGCTCTTGAAACAAAAGCCTAAGTTCAAAGAAGTAGACACTAACAAGGTGATGATTTAAAACTTAAGTTTCGGGCCACCATGATAAAATGGTTGGGATGTTGTAGTCTTCAATTTGTATTGTTGGTTCATGACAATAACTTAGGTTATCATTAATGGTCTTATTCAGGTCTAGAGCTCTTTTATTATAAATTGAATCGAAGTACATTTACCTGATCCTTGCTCTTCATGATATCCCTTCTTGTTTTCCACTTGGTGATCTATTAACCTTTGAGAGATAACCAAGACAGACAGCTTTGTTACAAGAAACAAATACAAAGGATTTGGTATCAGTGAAGCATGTATGAATAGGATTACAAGATTAAATGCCATATCCATTTTTGGATGCCTAATATATATTTTTAAATCCTTTGATCAAGAGAAAACTGACATTTACCACTGCCTTTATATGCTATACCCATTGGATTTGTCTTCTTTTGGACAAAAAGGGGACAGGCAATTTGTGATATATTTCGTGTTGAGCTTATTTCAAGTTAAGCGTCTTTATGCCTGTTAAATTAAGAGACCAATTTTGAATTCCTTTTTGGAGAAATGATAGAAATCTGTGCTCACTGAGTTGTAATCCAATGATCAATCTTATCAGTTGCTTTTTCTGAATATAAGACTTCCTTACAGTGGTTTGCAGGTGCCATGCTTATTGTAATTGGTGTTATCGTTCTTAGCAAGTCAAGTATCGAGAAGAAAACACACACGAGTTAGACGTTGCTTTGTAGTTCTGTATTTGCTTACACCTCCTCCAGATGTGGTCTATTTGTCATGTTGTTTCTATAGTTTGTTGGTAAAAATTCTTTCGAGATGAAGTCAACAGTGCTGATTTAATCATTATAAAAATCTCAGCTGATAATCGTTCTTGCAATGGGATTATCTTACCTTCTCCATTGCACAATTTTTTGTAGAACGGATGAAGATAATTTACGGAAAGGTATTTTGCCGACGGATAATGAGATGCTCTGATCTTTCTTTGAGATGCTTTCGTTTATAAATGACAGCTAAACACTGATGATTACTCAATATTTTGTTCAGTGCTAATGTCAATTTGAAACAATGTCTGAGCAAAAAATTCCTATGTTTTTTTCTAATCGCCATATGTGATTCAAGAATTTGAATTGAAGGTTGCTGCTGTGTGCATACCAAACAGTAAGTATGGCCATCGAACTTTATTAGTAGTGTCATTTTGGCCAACAAGCTTGATTTTTAATTATACCAATGACCGCTTTATTTGTTTATTTATTTATTTTTGGTAATTTATAACATGTTGCGTGGTCAAATTTTGATTTTTAATTATACCAATGACCACTCTTTTTTTCTTTTAAATTTATAACATGTTGAGTGATCAAATTGACATAAAATCAAATTCGGTGATCAAAGTGACATTGCTAATAAGGTTCGCTGGCCATCGATGTATTTTACTCAATGCCTAACACTTGTTGATCTTTATTTTTCTAAACCTTGTTTTTTTTTCCTTATCAAACTTATTTTTAACTACATAAATCAAACATGGGCTTGATATCTTAAAAACTATAAATTGACTTTTTGTAGTAATTCTTTATGAGATGGCAACTTTTTCGGCAAAAATAAGAATTTATTTCTAAAGATGAATTTCAGCCAATCATTTTTAGATGGGAAAAATACATAAATCAGGTTGTTATAAATTCACAATTCATAATTATAGAACAACTTACATTCCTTCAATTATCAGGTCCTAATTACATATAAATATATATATATATATATATATATATATATATATATATATATATATATATGGTAACAAGAATTTCTCATGTAATTGTGTTTTCACCCAAATCCAACCTAACCCCAAGTATTCAGTATTGTCGTTGCCCAAAATTAGATCGATGTCTCATCACCACCACCATCTCCAATGCACCACAATCACCACCATGATCGATTCCCGTCTCCATCTCCGACGCATCAATGTGACCTGAAACATCATATAATCTGAGATTGGAGAAAATGTGACTTGATACAATTGTCAACGTGTGACCTGATACTGTAAACATGTAACTTGAGATCACCTAAGACTTTAAACATGTAACCTGATACAATCGTCAACATGTGACATGAGATCATACGTGTGACCTGAGATTTGAACATGTGACTTGATACAATAGTCAATATCACACTGGCGTCAACACATCGCAAACCACCACAACCGTCGACAAAACCAAACCACTGCAATCACCAGGGTAACCACAACCAGCTCCATCCCCCCACCACCAAAACAACAAACACCACCACACAACCTTTACCTACAGCTTCTAATTAAAAAGAGGAGAACAGGGGTGCAAGATGAAGAACTAAGACCAGGTCGATATCTTAAACCTGGTTCGGCACAGAGCTTCAATTTTTTCTCCCGGCTCCCACCATGTGGGTGATGTCTCCGGCGGCCACCAACGTTTGGCAACTCCTTCTGGATATGTGCCTCTCACCATATATGTGACTTGAAACTTTTGAAGGCAATAGCTGGGGGTGGAAGTAGCTTGAAATAGGCACTTCCAGCAAGAATATTAGATTTCATAAGGAAATGCCTACAACTAAGTATATAAGACCAGGCAATCGTTGGCCTTTATTTTTCTCATTCATGGAGAAGAGCAGCTGACCAATGTGTCCGGTGCCCAAAGCCTTCTTCCTCCACTACTGAATGTGAATGACTAACTGATCCAGGGAGCTCAGACTGACGGTGAGTATCAAGTAGTTGAACAGTTGAACATCCTCCCCATCGAATTAAAGTAAGGTAAGGAGGAGTCACTATCAATTGAAGTTCAATCCCATCGCGGAATTCTTACTTCTGCTTTTCGTTCGATCCAACCGGATTCCCCTAAGCTAAGGGCTCTCGAAATTCCCCTGAAAGAGTGGGTGGAAGAGGCAAAGGTGATGGGTGGGGTGGGGGTGGTGGCGTTTGAAATTGTGGGAGTAAATTGAAGGAACATACATATATGGAAGAGAATTAATTAGGGCAAGTAGTGTGGTTTATTTTAGGATATTATTATTCTAATTTATTATTTCCTAATTACAATCTGATTTTTGAAGTTATATAGGTTTTATCTTATTTTTGAATTTTGATCTTTAAAAGTAGGGTTGGGTGTAATTTCCACTTTTTAGAGAGGAGTATGGGTGGACATTAGTTATGTTGGGTCGGTTTTTTGTCCAACCCAAACCCAACCCACTATGTTCAGGTTGATAAAAAATCAATCCAACCCAATTCAAGCATAAGTTCAAACCCAACTCAATCAACTTTCGATCGGGTTGGGTTGGGTGGGGTGGTTTGGTGGTTTGGGCTTTGGTCCAATTAGCAAAAAATCTTGAAATTTTAAAAACTAAGCACATAAATCAACTATTAACTCAAATCAATTATATAAAATACAATAAGCTCAAATATAATAAATTGAATACTTGCTAATAAAATTAAAATATGTTCAAATCATATTTGAATTTCATCCAAATTATAAATGTGCTTGAGATTCTTGAAATTTAAATGGTCCTATATTTTTAAAATTTTTGTTGTGTTGGGTTGGGTCGGGTTAGGTTTTTCACTCAACCCATAACCCAACCCAACCCAACCTGACTAAATTTTTTTTGTAAAACCCGAACCCAACCCAGTTTTCATAAAAAATCGACCCAATCCTATCGGGTTGGGCTGGATTGGGCGGGTTAATGCCCACCCCTAGATAGGAGGATCGAAATGAAGCATTATTCTAGGAATTTTATTCAATGCGTAGAATTATGAGTCAACTCTGAAGTTAAAACCAAGCCTCCGAAACTGTAAATTGCTTATAAACAATATATTTTTTTAAAAATTATTTTTTAATCACATAGATTTTTTTAAGTCACTTTTCAACAATATATTTTATCTAAAAAATATAGCATTTTTTTATTTATAAACAAAAAAAATTACCAAACGTAGGCCAAGACTGAAGAAAGGGTAATCCAATAGTAACAAAAAATCGTTATGAGATGAAAATCTTTGTTCGATAACACTATTTACGTTTATTATGTAATAATTGGCTAAATATATTCATACCACATTTTCTTATATGTATACCATATTTTAATTGTAAGAAATGTTCATAACCTTTAGTCAACGTCCAACTATGTCCCCAACCTTTTTGCGTCTTTCATTAATGAATACATCTTATCTCTTTTATTGAGTTCTATAAAAAATTTCGTTAAAAGGAAATAAAAAAATTTATTTATCCCTCGTAAATTTAAAGCATGATAACAATTTTTTTTGATGAAAATCTTAGTTGAGTAGTAGATTTGCTAATTGTTGAAAATTTAATGATAAAAATTTGGGGAAAAATTTTTAGAATGTAATTATAACAATCTATAAAGATTAGGGATCAATAATACAATTAAAATGTGGTGTGCTAATAAGAAATTGTGGTACTAATATAATTTACTCATAATAATTTGAGGTGAATGTTTGATAAAGAAATGGTGAGAGAAATGTGTGTGGTTAAAAGTGGTTGGAGAAATTGTGTTGTTTATAAATTGAAATGATTGTGTTTGTGTTCAGAAACTGTTATAACAGGTAATGATTGGTGTTATTTGTATTTTTTATGTAAGATGTATGGTTGAAAATTGAGAGAGAAAAGATGCATGGTTGAAAAGTGGTGTTAAAAATTATGTTGATTATAACACAAGTTTACCGAACACACCCTGTATTATAGAACATAGTGTCAATAAAAGAAAATGTGCAAAGATCTCATCAAGTATTTCCTATCATCTTAACTCTTTGAATTAGTTAGGATCAGTTTGATTGCGATGATGAAATTTGGATAGAATAAAAAGGAGATCATGGGAATTCATAAGAAACAATGTCGTGCAAAACTCAAAGTTATAATGTTTACCGCCGTCAACATTAAAAGTAATGGAGAGCAATATATCATCAAGTTGTTGATTTAACCATGATAACTTGATATCCAGCAGACTCCAATACTTTGAAAAAACCAAATAAAATTAAAAGTAGCTTTCGACGATGTAAAGTTGATAGACAGCATCAAAGGCTGCCTATCAACTCTACAAACATGTACATCGTGCAAATAACACGAGTACTAGCTAGGGAAAGGTTTCTTGAAATTAATCAATTTATTACCTTAGCGGGTAGTGGCTCCTCAAAGAGAAAGAATCCAACAAGTCCAGAAGAGAGGAAGTTTGTAGCAAAGTTCGTCACTGTAGCTTGTAAAGATGAAAGAGCCTTCATGCTACTAACATAACATCCCCACATTATAACATTGAAAAATATAACGAGGCTGTTAAGAGATCAAGGCTCATAATCAACCACAAAGAAATACAAGTACGATTCCAGAAATAAAACTTCAACAAATTATATTAAACACAAAATCACGAAGTATCGAACAAAAATATACAGATTCAAGTCTCTGATTCAAAGATATCAACAAAACTCTATAAAACTCGCAGAATACACAAACAAAATTACACAGAATCACAATTTGTATAAGAACCACTAAGAGATACTGATTTTGCACAAAGAATCAGTATAAATCACTAAGAGATTTTGCGAGAGATCAGAGTATTTTCTGGAGAGAAAAGACGAAGAAGGAGAGAGAGAGAGAGAGAGAGAGAGAGAGAGAGAGAGAGAGAGAGAGAGAGAGAGAGAGAATTTTCTGGATGAATTTCGATTGAAGCATTTGAGTCAAGTCTTTATCCCTAGGTGGACGGCTAGGATGAAGGCAATGTGATCCAACGGTGCAAATAAAGGCGGTGGTGATAACAGGCCTAAGTTCCGGGTTGTACAGTTTAGGCTCCAGCATTCAGTATTTGGGCTTCCATAAATTTGGTCTAAAACAAAAAAATGCAGGCTTCAATTTTGGGCTTTAATACACGATCCAGCTGATTTAAATCCTAGGCTTCAGTATGGGCTGGTTCAAATGTATCAACATTCTCCACCTCAATTTGGATCAGGACACCTGCAGGCATAAGAAAACAAAGCAGTATCAAAATTCTAACAATTTAAGGAAAATCAAAGCATCTTTAAATTTGTTTATAGGGATTATTTTAGTTCCTGCATCTGCAGGGTTCAATTGAGTTGGAATTTTAACAAGTTTAATAACACCCTTTTCAGTTAAATCCCTAATGAAATGAAATTTAACATCAATGTGTTTTGGCATGTTATGAAAGATAGGATTTTTACACAAGTATAAAGTACTTAATCTATCAGTACAAAGCTCAATAGGAGAATTATCAATACAAGTAATTTCAGATAACAAACCTTTCAGCTAAATACATTCTTTTACAGCATCTGTGGCAACAATATATTCTGCCTCAGTAGAAGATAGTGCCACAAGTTTCTGTAATTGTGATTTCCAACTAATGTATGAATTATTTAATGTAAAGAAATATGAAAAAGTAGACTTCCTAATATCTATGTTTCCTGCAAAGTCTGAGTCAACAAAGCCTTTTAATTTGAAATCCTTTTTGGTTTTAGAAAATACCAAACTCAGATTTGCAGAACCTTTAGGGTACTTTAAAAGTGATTTCATAGCTTCCCAGTGTAATTCACCAGGATTACTCATAAATCTACTAAGGACACTGACAGCAAAAGCAATTAGGTCTAGTGCACACCATAAGATACATAACAGATCCTATAGCATTGGAATAAGGTACATTTTTCATTCTAAGTTCTTCTTCTGTAGTTTTAGGGAAATGATCAGATGACAATTTAAAGTGTGCAGGAAAAGGAAGAGAAACAGGTTTGGAATCAATCAAATTAAATCTGGTTAAAACTTTTTCCATATAATGCTTTTGATTTAAAAATAGATTTCCAGATTGTCTATCCCTAAAAATGTCCATGCCTAAAATCTTTTTAGCATGCCCTAAGTCTTTCATCTCAAATTCAGAATGCAATTTATTTTTTAGCAAATTAATTTCATGCATATTATATCATCAACATATAATAATAAATACATAAAATCAGAATTGTCAATCTTATAATAAAAGCAAGAATCATATTAGCTCTTTTGAAAATTTAGACTTTGAATATAAGAATCAAATCTCTTATACCATTGTTTAGGGGCTTGTTTTAAGCCATAAAGAGACTTTTTCAGCAAACATACCAAGTCAGTTTTACCAAAATTTTCAAAACCTTTAGGCTGTTGCATGTAAATAGTTTCATCCAAAAAACCATACAGGAAGGCAGTCTTAACATTCATTTGTTCTAATTCCAAATCAAATTGAGCAACTAGAGCAAATAATATTCTAATAGAAGTATATTTAACAACTGGTGAAAATATTTCATTGTAGTCTATTCCTTCCTTTTGAGAAAACCCTTTTACTACAAGCCTAGCCTTATATCTAGGTTTTATAGCTTTTGAGTCACCTTCTTTTATTTTGAAAATCCAGGTGCCATTTTTAATAAGAGAATCCATTTCTTCTTGCATGGCTGCAAGCCACAGTTTAGAATCAGAAGAAGACATAGCTTCTTCAAAAGATTTAGGTTCATATAAAAATGGTTCAGAATAGGTAAAAGCAGATAAAAAATCAGGATCATCATATCTAGCAGGAGGTCTAATCTCCCATCTAGTTCTATCCCTAGCTAACAGGTAATTATCAAGATTAAAATCTGTTTCTGTATCAGAAATATTTTCAGGAATATGATTAGTATTAGGTGAAACATGACCAGGAGTAACATTTGGTGAATGTGGGGGGTTGCTCCACCTGAAATTGAGAGTATTGGGCAGTCCATTTTCATCACTCAAATGGTCTGCACTCAGTTCAGAGGTAAGAAAATCTTGTTCACTAATAGGATCAATTAAAATTTCATTTTTACAAGGAAATAAATTTTCATTAAAGATAACTGATCTACTTAAAATGACCCTATAACTTCCCTGTTCTTTCACCCACATCCTATAACCTTTAACTCCTTCATCATATCCTAGAAATCCTAGAAAGACACATTTTAAGGACCTGGAATCAAGTTTAGTCACAGTTTGGTGTGAGTAAGCAGCACACCCAAAAATTTTCAGTTTAGAAAAATCTGGAAGAGAATTGTTCCAAATTTGATCAGGAATTTTAAAATCAATAGCACTGCAGGGAGAAAGATTAATCAAATATGAAGCTGTTTTGACTGCTTCACCCCAAAATTTCTTGGCAAATTAGAATCAAGTAAAAGACACCTAGTTCTTTCTAAGAGTGTCCTCTTCATTCTTTCAGCAACCCCATTTTGCTGTGGACTGTATGCAACAGTCCTGTGCCTAAGAATTCCTAGACTGCTACAAAAAGAATCAAATTCCTGATTACAAAACTCAAGACCATTATATGTCCTAATAATTTTAACTCTTTTATCTTTCAAATTTTGAACTAAATTGATCCAATTTTTAAATGTCCACACAGTAGCATCTTTAGTCTTTAACAAATGAACCCAAGTTTTTCTAGAGAAATCATCAACAATCAACAAGAAATATCTAAAACCTGAAACATAATTAACTGGAGCAGGGCCCCATAAATCAACATGTAAATATTCAAGGATGTCACTTGATTTATGAATCCCCTTTCCAAAAGAGTTTCTTTTCTGCTTTCCCAGAATACATTTCTCACAGAAATCAAGTTTTTGTAAAACATCTTTACCAAAAACACCTTTCTTTTCAAGTAACTTTAAACCTTTTTCTCCTAAGTGACCAAGCCTTTTATACCATAAAGTATTTTTTATCAAAATCAGAAATAGCTTTAAAAGATTTAGCACATAGAGGAAAAGAATTTAAGACGTAAATTCCATTGATTTTGGGAGTGCAGGAAAGTAACAGATTACCTTTAAAAATAGACAGGTAACCTTTATGCAATCTTATCTCATAGGATTCAGAATCAAGCACACCAAGTGAAATAAAATTCCTTTTTAAATCAGGCACATATCTTGTTTGCTTCAAGACTAATGTCTTGTTATTTTCAAGTTTCAAATGAATGTTACCTGTACCTTTAACATCACAAATCACATTGTTTCCAAGTTTCACAGAACCATTATAGTCACTACAGAAGTCAGAAAACAAATTTCTTTCGGGACACATATGAAAAGTGCAACCAGAATCAAGTATCCATTCATGTTTATTGTCAGATTAAGTAGTAACATACACCACACCATTATTATCTTGGACTGCAGCCTCTGCTTGGTTACTGGTTCCAATTTCATTCTTTCTTTTGAAACAATTTTTAATGTGATGTCCAGGTTGGCCACAATAGAAACAAAGTCTGGGTCTATTTATGTTATCTAATCCCCCAGTATTGTCTTGTCCCCTGACATTATTCTAATTTCTAAGGTTGTCTTGATTTCTAGAGTTATCATAACCTCTAAAATTGGTCTGATTCTTAGAATTATTCAGTCCTCTATAGGTGTTGTCATTAGACCTATTGAAATTGACTTTATTTTGAAAGTTACCTCTTGTAGGCTTATTTATTGTTCACATTATTTCAGGTTCTATTATTGTTAGAAGCATTCCAATTTTTATTGAAATTACTCATTGGCTTATTGTTCCTAAAGGAATTCCTCTTCTTAGAAGATCCTATAAAACCATAAGCCTCTTTAGGATTATTTTTAAACTCAAGTTCCTTGTTTTTAAGAGAAGTGTGAACAATTTCTGTAGTCAATTTCTGCCCACCATATTCAAGAGCATTCCTAATATCTTTGAACTTATCACCCATAGCATTCAGCAAACACACAACCTTTTGTTCATCATTAAGCTTTTCATCACAATTTAAAAGACTCTGTGTGATCTTAGTAAACCTATTCATATTATCATCCACATCCTTAGATGGATCAAACTTGAAAGAAAAGTATTGTTTCCACAAGAAGCACTTATCAGGCAAAGAAACAGTATCATAAACCTCTTCTAGTTTTTTCCAAAGTGCCATAGCAGTTTTAGTTTTTCCTATTTCTCTAATCACATTGTCAGACAGATGAAGAAAAATTGTACTCCATGCAGTTTCATTCATTTCAATTTGTCTATTCTGATATAAATTCACAGGCCAAGATTGATCAATGGCTTTGGCACATTTCATTTGCAGTAATAAAGTCTTCATTTTCTGGCTCCAGAGATTAAAATCTCCTTTGTCATTCCATACTTCAACATCTACTTTTATAGTAGCCATTGAAGTAATGACTAAAATGTTTTGAAAGAATTTATCAAGAGTTGAAGCTTTATTACTTCAAATCAAGAATAGACAGACAGATTGAAATGCAGGGTATAATCACAGAAGTCAAGAATTATCATAAATATTCCACAAAGATTAGGATATAAGACACAGTCTCAAATAATTATCAAACAGTAAGGCATTCAAGGTGATCACAAATCAAATAATAATCAGGCTGATCAAGAAAACCACTAAGGACTAATATACTGAAAAATAGTTCTTCTAGTATATCCCTCAACCTATTATGGGTTAGCCCAAACTCCCTCAGATTCCCGGATTCTCAAGAAATCCTGGACAAATGTGAGGATTGGGGTCCAAAAATAGGCTTCAACGGAGAGATTTTGGAAAGAACCAATAATTGAAAACCGAATAACAGTATATTGTGCAGTAATTAAAAGATATCACCTTATGCAAATTTTTATATGACTGCAGCTCCACAAAGATATTAAACCACAAATATTCAGAACCCACAAGTTCAGTACTACCAAGCCTTTTAGAAATGCCATGAAGATCATCCACCAAAAATGTAGAATCTAATTAGGCATTTCAGTATATTTATAAAGAAATATACTGAAACTGAACTAAAAGATCCAAAGAAAATGTAAGACCTAGAATTAAATGATCCATAAAATTAAAAATATGAGAAAACCTAATTTTGAAAATAGGTTTTAAACAATATTTCCACTAAGCAATATATATGCCACGAATAGTGTCTTCGAAAAATTTTCAAAATTTTTTCCAAGAAATCTAAAACAGAAATATGTTTTAAAGAAAGTTTTCATAAAACTTTAAGAAAATAAATTTTCTCAAAGATTACCACCAAGATCTGAAAACCCTAAAACGTAAATTTCAGAAACCACAAAGAAAATCCAGAAAATCACATATCCACAAAGAAGACGTCTGGATCTAACAAGATCTGAGTCAAAACAGTGTTTATTACGCGAACCCTAAGGCTCTGATACCACTGTTAAGAGATCAAGGCTCAGAATCAGTCACGAAGAAATACAAGTACGATTTCAGAAATAAAACTTCAACAAATTTTATTAAAACAAAAATCGCAAAGTATCAAACAAAAATATACAGATTCAAGTCTTCGATTCAAAGATATCAACAAAACTCTATAAAACTCGCAAAATACACAAACAAAATTACACAGAATCACAATCTGTATAAAAACCACTAAGAGATACTGATTTTGCACAAAGAATCAGTATAAACCACTAAGAGGTTTTGCGAGAGATCAGAGTATTTTCTGGAGAGAAAAGACGAAGAAGGAGAGAGAGAGAGAGAGAGAGAGAGAGAGAGAGAGAGAGAGAGAGAGAGAGAGAGAGAGAGAAGTTTCTGGATGAATGTCGATTGAAGCGTCTGAGTCAAGTCTTTATCCCCAAGTGGACGGCTAGCATGAAGGCAATGTGATCCAACGGTGCAAATAAAGGCGGTGGTGATAACAGGCCTAAGTTCTGGGTTGTACAGTTTGGGCTCCAGCATTCAGTATTTGGGCTTCCATAAATTTGGTCCAAAACAGAAAAATGCAGGCTTCAATTTTGGGCTTTAATACACGATCCAGCTTATTTAAATCCTGGGCTTCAGTATGGGCTGGTCCAAATGTATCAACAGAGGCCATACTTAAGCTTCCAACAAGAAGCAAATGTGTCAGCGAGGGATCAAACCAATTTTATAACACTATCAGTTCAATGAACCGCAAGCATTTTGAGAATGAACAATGGTGCATCAAAGTTGATTTATGCATATAGTGACAGCAGGCTAGGTTGTACTGGTACTCTGTCGAGAGCCAGCGTGTCGTATCCGACACCGACACTCTCTGACACGTATGGAACTACATCATATACATCAAATGAAAAAGGGGAAGGGGCAAAATGAATGCAATTAAAAAAAAATGATTAATCTAACTTACAAGTTTGTTTTTATTTGATATCCTTATTTTGATTCAATAACTATACAATGTGTTGTTTGTAATAAGACTAAAATAATAATAAATTAAAAAAACTAATTTGCGTATCCACAACGTATCGTGTCCTAACTTTTTAAAAAAAATACGTGTCGACGTATCCATGTCGTATCCTTGTCGCGTGTCGCTGTCCTTGCAACTTAGACCACAGGAACCCAAAAATTACATATCCAGTTATTAATCGAAATAGAGAGAATCTGCAAATAAAATTTCATTATACTCGTACAAAAAATCACAACATTTCCTTGTGATATTTATGGAAGGCAATTGAGCAAGTCGTAGTAAATATTCAGTCATCTAGTTCAGTAGATGCTGCTAGCCTATCCTAGAAAACCATATACATAATAACGCATTTGTTACTCCAGCATGTGTTAAATATATAAATATGTGAAAACTGAAACCTATAACATAATTAATTCAAAAGATAGGCTGAGATAGTTGCACTTGACTTCTAATTTGAATCGTGGAGATTTTACTTCGGCAACAGGTCATGCATCTATGCTACCGAAAATTGTATGATATCACATATGAGAGACCAGTGCATTTCAAATAAAGGCAACCATCGTAGGGACATGACTCATGGGAGCACAACCATTAGAACATGATGTACAAACATTTATGATAGAAAATACAAAAGTTAGTAGTCAATTGAGCCACCATTATAGTTTATAATTCATCTCTTCATATAAGAAATAGCAGAAATGAATATTTGCATCGATCTATAAATCCAGAAATACCCACATTATACATAACTATGCAGCCAATTAATAAAATACAAATAAATCAAGTATAGGGAAGGACAAATTTAAGACTAGCAATGGCCCCATTATGTGCAATTTGGACTATATGTATTTTCCAAATGCAGTAACAACCACAGTCAACCAGAGAATACACGACTTAAGAGAACAATAGAGGTCGTAGAGGCAGCCCCTTGTACATATCATATTTCTTTGAAAAGTATATTTATAGAAGAATGAAAAGGTGCCTTGATTTGTATCAAAACGATTTTCCCAACGTAGGGAAACTTGTTTGATAGTGATTTCCTCCTCTAGTTTTGGGTCAATTCTCTTGTATCAAACTGTTTTGTGGATGAAATATTCCAATAATAAAACACCTAATGACACAATTCATCGTTCATCCAGTTCAATATGAATACATCTAAGTGTAAGGAGATGGTAGTTCTAGTACCGAAGATTTATGTGGCAACAACATTTCAATTTAGGTTTTGAGTTACTGATCAGAGATAGTGTAAGCTACCTGGGACAAGAAGAATTTGGTCGAAATGGCAGCCAAAGTTGCGTTGACTCCGGCAGAAATTGCCCAAGCGTAGCCTTTCTTCTTATTTCTCTCCATATACCAAACCAAATTCCTACCGCCGGCCAAATGCTGATGTGTGACCGTTTTTCGTGTAGTTCCTGAACTCTCGGCAGTACACAGCGACACTTCTAAAAAGTGTGTTTTTGAACAAAAGCGTTTTTCAGGTTGATCCCTACAAAATATATACCTGTTTTTTTAACCGAAAAAAGTTAAAAACTTGCACATTGCGTCCGAAACGAAAGGGCAAAACGGGAAATTTACACAGTTTGGTAACGCACCACTCGTAACATAGATTCGGGAGATTCAGTTCTTCAAAATTATAAACACAAAAGAAACACAAACTCTTTCACGATCTGAGAGAGACAAAATCCATGGCTGATAATTTTACAATTCTACATCCAACCGATAACAAGCGGCCCACGGGTTCAGATTATACTTGAGAAAAATTCTCTCTTAAAAGCCGTTGGGAAAGTCCACGTTCAATAACCGACCTAACCCTAATAGTCCATCATATATATTTCTCATTATTCATTCATTCTATTATTATACTTGCAAAATCAAATTCTCTCTTTTGAAATTTGTTCTCATAATTTCCATCCTGGTAATTATCTGCTTTGCCTTTTATTTCTTAACTTATTTTTAAATTTCTGGCTTGTGTTTATTTTAAGTCGTTCATAGATCCGAATGTTCATCTGAATGTTTAAATTTTTCTTAGTGAGTTTCATTCATTGAATTCAGAAGCGATGGCTCGTACTAAGCAAACCGCTCGTAAATCAACCGGTGGTAAAGCCCCCAGGAAGCAACTTGCCACCAAGGTCTGTAAAATTTTGCCTTCTCTTGAAAGGATTTTGATATTTAATTTTCACATATAGAAATCTTGGGTTTAACGAAGGTGTTTCATAGCTCAAAATTATTTAGTGATTTTTGTTTATTATATGCTTTTCTGAATTGAAGGCTGCAAGGAAGTCCGCCCCTACAACCGGTGGAGTCAAGAAGCCTCACCGTTATCGCCCTGGTACCGTCGCTCTTCGGTAAAAACCTAATCCCCAATTTTATTTATCGCATGTATTTCTTTTAAAGTTGTAGAAAGAAAAATCTTGATTATTATTATTATTATTATTATTATTATTTTTGAACAGTGAAATCCGCAAGTACCAGAAGAGTACAGAACTTCTGATCCGGAAGCTTCCCTTTCAGCGTCTAGTGCGTGAAATCGCCCAGGATTTCAAGACTGATTTGAGGTTCCAGAGCCACGCCGTGCTCGCACTTCAGGAGGCTGCAGAGGCATATCTTGTGGGTCTCTTCGAGGACACCAATTTGTGCGCAATTCATGCCAAGAGGGTTACCATCATGCCCAAGGACATCCAGCTTGCTAGACGCATCCGAGGTGAACGCGCATAGGCCTCTGCGAATTTGATTAATAGTTTAATTGCTATGTTATATGGTTTTGTTTAAAGCCCCCCTTTTTTTTAATATAAGTTGTCCGAAGTTAGGGCAGTAGTTTGGTATTATTATCATTTCTTTCTTTTTATGTTTGGGGTTTGTAAATTAACACAGATTAATTACGCATTGGTTTTTATTTATTTTGTTATATGCATATGAGCAATGGAAGTGATGAGTGATTTACTTGATTTGAATGGTACCATTGTGTTCGAATTAAGAAGCAAAAACCTTTGCTTCATTGAAAAGAAATTTGTGTGCACCATTATAGGAAAGTGGAATAAAAGGGTTCCGATGATTGCTTGTGAATAAAAGTCTGGGTTTTTATTTTATAATTGTGTTGTCGATAAAACAATATTTTTCATGTATTTACACCCTTAAATTCTTCACTTTCTTACTTAAAATTTTTAAATAAAATTATATTTTTCATATATTTACAATTTAAATTCTTCACTTTTTCTACTAAAAATCTTTTAAATAAAATTAATAACTCTTAGATAATTTAAATTTCATAAATATTCTTCAACTAATATGAGAAAAAGAAAAAAAAATGTGTATTCCTAGATTAATTTTTTTTTACTTGTGTATAAAAAAATTAGATAATATTTCACCTTTTATATTAAACATTTTATCCTTTATTGATCATATTTCAATTTTAAGTTTTTTTTTTTTTTTTTGTCAAATATTAATTTGATGTTGGTTATAAGAACACCGCACCCATAAAAATAGAGTACTGTGAAGATTCACTTTTTTTGTTCAGAAAGTTAATTATTGAATTATGATACGTGTAAATTTGTTTTTTTTTTAAATATTAATTGTATGAAAAATTAATTAATTTATATTTTTCAATTAATTTAAATTCTTATTGTATTAATTTTTTACCTTGAAATTTTCAAGTGCAAATTTCTTGAAAAGATCATTTGTTTATGTTTTAAGTTGGTTTATATGTATATATTTTTATTTTGTATTCGAATTTTAAAGTGAAATTTCAATTTTTATAGTTTAAAAAAATGTCACGAGGTAGGCGCAATTGTAAGTTAATATTCTGAAAATATGTATTGTATTTTGTTCATCTCGACTTCTTTTACTACGTTTCTGAACCTATTTTATTATTATGTGTTTACTATGTCAAACGATTCACAAGGGTATGTTATTATTGTTTTTGTTTCATCAAATCAATTAACATGTCTCATTAGGTTGTACCAAAATTTGAGATGATGGTTTGTGGTGGTTCTATTAATTTAAAGAAATATGTGTGTTACTTTGAAATTTACGGTACTATGAATTAATTTGTTGAGCTAGAAGTTTGAAGGCATTGATTTCAAAACAATTTTTCTAATCAAACATTACTCTAATTAAATATAATATCTCCTGTATCTCAAATAATCATACCTTAGTATGGAACCAATATTATATTCATCTCAATTTTTCTCAAACATTTATGTTCAAATGTTGTTCTGAGTTCTAACTTTACGTGCATGGTAATCAATTTTTTACGTCAGATTACAATTGATTTTTTTTATTTTTTATATTGATTCTAAAATCTCAATAAACTTTCAAATGATGTTTATTATTATTTTTCATTGCAACAATTGATTGATTATATGCTATATACACACATTGATGAAGAAATCCTCTTGATGAGAATCATAGCACGCTTGGCGAGACAAATTAATTATTCAAGCCAAACAAATTTTGAATTGCATGTTTGAAGAGCTCCAGGTTAATTGTGGGCTAATTTGGAATTAGATTCAGGGCCAAACAAGTGATTAAGCCAAAAGAGGAGTCAAGAATCAAGTTTTGGATTCAATTAAGGTTTTGACAAAGATAAAATTCGAATTTGAGGTTCACTATTCTAGAAGAAATGTATCCTTTTTTGTCTAGTTTTCAAATCATTTTGAATTGCCTCAATCGGATATTGGATCAAAAGTTATGATCAAAATACTGAAGATGATAGGATCAGTCATTTTCGATCGACCGAAAGTCCGCGAGAGTTTTTTTTAGGAAGCCTCAGTCACTTTTGATCGACCAAAAGTTGTTTCAGTCGATCGGATGATCAACCGAAAGTCCTTTAATTTTCGAATTTTCTTTATTTTCCATTTGTTTTGTACTATAAATACTCAATCTCCCCCCAAACCCTGAACTTAACTTGGTTCATTGTGAATCTCTTCATGTGTGAAGATATTGTGATGTTAAATTTCTCCTTTAATCAAGCATCTTTGAGGTAATGTTCTCAACTACATAATGGTATTTTTATTCTTGTGTTGAAAGAAATATATGAACTTGTTTATTTCTCTCCGTTCGGTTAATGTTTATTCTTTAGAATTTTGGTGAGATTAAATTTGAGTTTAAGTTTATTTTACTATTTTAGCTTTCTTGGATTGATATTAAATTGTTGTCGGAATTTTTGGTCCAAACACCAAATGGGTTCACATCACCTCCCGACTCCAATTTCTTCGAATGAATTAGCCTAAGAATAATACATTTTAAAAGCATATAATGGTAGTCTCAATATAAAAATACCATCTGCCAAAACATAGCTTCATCTAATAAAAATAATAAATTAAATATTCAACAATTTCATCAATTTTTACATCAGAAAATCGTCAAGGATAAATCTCAAGTTTTTGTTAAAAAATTTCCTATTATAAGATCTCAACCATAACCAACGTTTGCACTTACCAAAATTTTCTTTCAACTTCATTTAGGCCATCTCCAACCCACATACACTAAATTATCACTTTTACACTAAATTTGAATTACAGTTACACTATTCCAGCTTCTCTATTCCAACCCAACAACACTAAATCTTACACCAAAAGTACATTATTCATCATTTTCTATAATTTTTGTTTTTAAGAAAATATAATTTCATTACATTTAATAATTTCGGTAATTAAATAGAAAAAACGTTTTTATATTTGAATGATTAATATTTTATAAAATTAATTAATTTAGTAATTAATTTTTTTTTGAACACTTAAAAATTAATTTTGTCATAAACAAATTGAAATTCAACTTGTTATTAATTGAAACTTCGAATAACATACTTGAAAATTTAAAACACGGGATATAAAATATGTAGCAATGACACAACACGAAATAACATTGGAAATTTAGTTTTGGGAGTTGCTATACTCCTCCCACAAGTGCTCAATCAATGCATTTCTTAGCTCGATGTGTGCTTCCCTGTCCTTAATCTTTCGATTTCGAGCAAGAAACTCTCGAAAGCGTTCATTCTCGTCCACGGCGACCTCAACTGTTAGACTCGGCGCTTCCACATATGCGCCAATTGGTGCACTGAGATCTCATTCGTCCTCCACTATCATGTTATGCATGATAATGCATGCTGTCGTTATGTCATACAACACATTTTTTTCCAAGATCGAGCCGGTCCACTGACAATCTTAAACCTTGATTGAAGCACCCCAAATGCGCGTTCAACGTCTTTTCTACAACTTTCTTGCCTCATTGCAAAATATTTTTTCTTAGGAGTTTGAGGATCATGGATCGTTTGTACAAGTGTTGACCACTTAGGGTAAATTCCATCAGCTAAATAGTATCCCATTGTGTATTGTTTTTCCTGTATGACATAATTTGCCGGTGGAGCTATGCCGTTTGCCAAGTCAGAAAATAGATGAGACAACTCCAACACATTTATATCGTTGTTTGACCCTGGCAATCCAAAGTGAGCATGCCATATCCAAAGATCATAGTCGGCTACAGCCTCGAGAATTATTGTAGGGGATCCGCTATGACCTGTATATTGTCCAGCCCATGCAGTGGGACAATTTTTCCATTTCCAATGCATACAATCAAGGCTGCCTAACATACCTGGAAAGCCATGCTGCTGCCCAATGTACAATAATCTTGCAATATCTTCGTCATTTGGTGCCCGCAGGTATCTTGGTGAAAATACCTCTTGATGTGATCCAAAGTAGGAGATCAAAGGAGAAGTCGACCTATCGGCAATGCGACAGTGATCTACGCGAGAAACGACACAAGTTTCATGTTGGAAGCGAGCCGAGGAGACAAAGGGATAGAGCCGAATCAAAAGGGTTAAGGTTTGGTGACCAAGAGCACATTCACGGCCGTAAAACCAGTGTTCACGGCCGTAACTTTGCTATCGCACGGCCGTAACAACCAATTCACGGCCGTAACGGAGTTAGGCAGTTTTTATTCAGAAGGTGTCTTACGGCCGTAAGAACCAATGTCACGGCCGTAAGAGTAAAAAGCAGTTTTGGACCAGAGGGTTAATTACGGTCGTAAGGTAGATTTTCACGGTCGTAAATTCCGTCGCGTTTTAATTTGTGTTTTGCGGCTAAGGTTAATTTTGGGCGTGTTTTTTAGGTTATATTATGTTTTCTTGTCATTGTAAAAAGACAATTTTGGATATTATTGAATGAATGTGAGAATTTTCTCTCTCGAAAATGAGGATTCCTTTTTCTTGTTCTTGAAGAACAATTCCTAGAACTTATCAAATATTTTCTTGAATGTTTGTGGCGTTCCAATCAGAAACTTATCAAGGAGTTTGGCATCCCTTGTGGCGTTTCGAAAACCTCGGTTCTTCAATCCGCATCGTCATATTATTGCGTCGTGATTGTTGGGTCCAGGTCCTATCGTCAATTTTATTTTAATTTCCGTCTATTTATTCGTGTTCTTGTTATTTTTCGTGTCAGATCTGATTTAGATCTTTCCTAGGGTTTTAAATTTCGTTATTCCGCGTGTTCGACGAGATTCCCCGACCGGGATCGCGTCACCTCTACAACTGCTTGACGAATTGTTGCAAACTCTTCGTTGCTGTTGACTCACCTATTTTCACGTACTCGTCAGTAGCATTTGCTGCAATACCATATGCCAACATCCGCATTGCAACCGTGATTTTCTGGATAGGGGAAAGACCTAGCCTTCCTAGACCGTCTCGTTTTTGCACGAAATACTCGTCATGACTTTGCACCTCCTGAAGTATACGCATGAATAGATTTCGGGACATGCGATACCGTCGACGGAACCTTTTTTCATAAAACTGTGGATTTGCAGAGAAGTAATCGTTCCACAATTGTTGATCTGCCGCTTCACGATCGCGTTCAATCACAACATGGCTGACAATTGAACCTCTACGAGTTGCATCATTCATTTGGTTCTCACGGCGACGGGCCCGGCGACGGATGTTGTTTTGTCGAATGCGAAGCACAATCTCCTCTTGCTCATCAATCTTGTTGATATGTTCAACGTACTCTTCGTCACTGTCGGGGTGGGGCATGGTAGATGAGGACCCATCTACATTGAAATTCATCTTTTTTAAATATTTGATTCAAAGTTGTAGTCTACATAAGCTATGCTGGCCTATTTATAGATAAGTTTTTGAATAATAACATGAAGCGTTGCATGATTTTAACTTTGCAGAGAAAATCTTTGCATGATATTTACTTTGCAGAGATAATATTTGCATGATTTTAACTTTGCAGAGAAAATCTTTGCATTATTTGCCCATTGCAGATAAAATCTTTTCATTATTTACACGTTGCAGAGAAAATCTTTGAAAATCTTTGCCCGTTGCAGAGAGACATAATTTGCATTATTATTACTTTGCAGAGAAAATCTTTGCATGATTTTCACTTTGCAGAGAAAATATTTGCGAGATTTTAACTTTTCAGAGAAAAATCTTTGCATTATTTGCACGTTACAGAGAAAAGCTTTGCATTATACCATCTATATTCAAACTTTGCAGAGATTCCTTGTGTTTTTTTCAAACTTTGCAGAGATTCCTGGTGTATTATTCAAACTTTGCAGAGATTCCTTGTGTATTATTCAAACTTTGCAGAGATTCCTTATTTATTATTAAAACTTTGCAGAGATTCCTTGTCTACTATTCAAACTTTGCAGAAATTCCTTTTCTATTATTCATACTTTGCAGAGATTCCTTGTCTTCTTTTACATTGCATTCTTTTATTTTATTAAAACTTTGTTGACAATAATAGTGTTTTGTGTTAGGTGTTTTGGCCTATAAATGGTGGCAACCAATTTTGAACTCGTACATCATAATTTGGAGAGTCAAAAATTTATTTTTGCAATTAAACATGAGTTCTAGCAGAAGATCAGCTAATTATACAGTTGACGAGGATGTACATTTAACTCATGTTTACTTGGATATATCCCAGGATCCCATCGTTGGTATTTAACAAAAATGGTCAAAGCTGTGGCAAAGAGTTTCCGAGGCCTATAACAACACTAAGTCACCCCAGATGAACCCTCGTCCAGAACAGTGGATCTCAACACGTATGGGTGAAATTACCAAGGCTATCTCAAAATTACGAGGTTGTTTGCGTCAGGTTGAAAATTTGCATCCGAGTGGGGCATCTAAACAAGACATTGTAAGCATTCGTATTTAATACACATCATTATTTTTCTGTCACACTTTATTAATAAACAATCTTACAAAAAATCTTGCAGATGAACAAAGCCAAAATGTTGTATGTACAAGACCCCACTAACAAGGGAGTTTTCAAATTTGATCATTTGTGGCCCCTGCTAAAGGAGATTGAAAAATTTAGCCTGACGCCGAATGTGGCACGCCATGAATTCCAAACCTCCCAAAATACATTTGGATCTTTTGAACAAGACTACTCACTTGCTGGGTCTCCCACATCTCCTGGAATTTCATCATTTTCTCCGAACATGGAGGACGTTGATGTTGGGGGGTACTTCTTCTGAACGGCCAATGGGTGTTAAAAAGGCCAAAAAAAAAAAAAAAAAAAAAAAAAATTGAAGATGAGACTAGAAAAGAATTGAATGAGATCAAGGCTGAAAACAAAGAACTCACAGAGTTGGTAAGGAAGGGAGCGGCTGACAGACAAAACTTTTATCAGTTGCAGATGTATAAGGAAGATAACAAGATTTTATTGACAAACTTGGATTCAATATCAGATTCGATGACGCATGAATTCATAAGGAGTGAACAACAACGGATCATTCGAAAAAGGACCCAAGAACGAATGAATGTCAGTTACAAGCTCGTTCACTCAACTATTCGATAATCTAGGTGGCTCCAGAGCAAATTTGCCTGATTATTGAAAACAACTATCTCGTGTCGTCAAAAGTTATGTTATTGTTTGTGATGTGGTCTAATTTAATTTTAGTTTCGTCCAGTTATTTCAAAATTTTCATTATCTTTGTAGTCGCATCCGTTTATCATATTTTAATGTGTTACATTTTATTGTCAAAATTTTCTATTTGTCACTATATTAAAAATATAATTGCTAAATACCTTTGAATAAAAATATAAAAATACTACAATTTATTGAACTATGAAAATTAATGGACAATCTCAAATATACATCACTTTTTTAAATCAAACTAAACAAAAGTATAGGGACCAAAATGGAGAAAAAAATAAAATAGGGACAAAAAATATATAAATTAAAGTTAAGGAACCAAAAAAAAAAATTAAATAAAATTAGATACCGCTGGTGGGGTATCTGGAATAGTGCAACGCCAAATATGGCGCTGCACCGTTGGATGTTGATTGCAACGGAAAAAATGGCGTAAAAACGCCATTTTTCCACTGCATTGGAGTTGCCCTTATAATGTCTGTCCAAATATAATGCGTCAGTGTAAAGGAGACAATGGATCTGATCAAAAGCAGAAAAATATTCATTTAGAAATCAACAAAAATAATAAAACCATAGAACTAAAGAATCATTTATGGCATCTTCAGTATCTCCAAATTCCTTCCAATGACTTCTTATATACTCAATCAAATGCGGTACATCTTGTCTCCAGAAAACATCCAAAAATATTTTTGAGAGAGAAAAAAAGGGAAAAATCTAGACCTCAATCAACTTGTAAAGAATTTTTTTTAAAAAAAAATTGGGTTCGGTAGAACCGATAGTGAGAAACCTCTTGAAGAAGACGGGAAGACACCAGAATAAAAAATCCAACAGTTACAATCTCAAACTCGAAATCGCAGTCGGCTGTAGACGAAGGAGAGGAGTCGGCAAAAGGTACAGTTTTTGGAATCGGATGGGCATAGAGATGATTGCCCATAGTGAAGCAGAGAAGAGAAAGGTTCATGAGAGAACGATGAGCTTTTGATTTTTGAGAAGAAAAGAGGAAATGACAACTGGAGCTGTACACATGGAAATAACGTCGTAGAAGGAGGAGACATAAAACGGTGTAGTTTTGCATGACGCGCGCGGTGATGTCATGATGGCGTCAAATGAACAGTGTACTTTTAATTATGTGTTTCTGAATTAAAAGTGAACAACCTTTTCATCTTTTTCGTCTCTTTTTTGGATTCGATGATATAAACAACGGGGCAACATTGAATGCAATCACTCGGGTCACCAAAATCTGAGTTGTTTCGATGCCCTTAGCTAAATAGACCATTTTTGTTTGGGAAAATGTGTTTAGGAATATCATAGAATCTTATATGAGGATGCAAATGAAAGTGGAGTGTTCTGATGTAGTCATCATTCGAGACCAAATACATTGGTGCTTGTGAAGTAATCTCGATCGTTAAGTTCATTAGTGAAATATAACTGTTCCTAGCATTGTAGCTCCAGTAAAGAGTACTGTGACAACAATGGAGCCATCGCGCAAGTGTATGAACTAGGTCTCATAGAGGATCTTATAATGTATTGAGGGACTACTATCTCATTCGAAAATTGTAGAAAAAAAGAAATCATGCCAATTAACCTTGAGAAAGTTGCATATGTGAAGAGTCACGTATTAGAGATCCACCTGTAAAACCACTATCCCAGCAATTGTCATATAAACTCATGGGACACATGAGTTACTGGATCTAGTGGGAGTATGTCAATGTTATGCTCCGAATCCAATCTTTGAGATAGTATAACACATATTATCATTGTTTCAATAAAGGTAAATCTATTATTACATTGAGTTTAATTCATTATTTTGAATAATAGAGTCCGTAGAATGAGTTTAAGTAACTTGTAAGTCACAAGGTATTGTGAATGTAAGATACAAGTCATTAATAATTTATTCTGAAATTGTCCATAGCCGAAGTAATAACAAGATATAGATATTGTTATTGCAGTTAGACTAGCATGTGTTGTATTTCTTTCTTATGAAGAAAGTAGCTTATATCATAAGCTAGAATATAGAAGGACGTTCAAATGAATACGATGATGCATTGTTAGATGAATAAAGCATTGGATGATCCGCCAAGAGATTCCGCATGGATAACTATACAAGCGTCAATGGTAAATCTCTAATGCGCGGTTGTGGATTTGGTCATTTGACTTGAGAATATCATAGAATCTTATATGATGATTGCTATGCTTTGGTGAGCATTGATGTTGGCTCTTGAGAGAGAGTCATCAGGATGACGTCGTACGAAAATTGTGAGAATTATACGAAGATTGTGTATGTCCAACATGAGGATTCATCACTCCTGAGTAGTAGAAGATTATAATTTGTATTTTGCCTACTTAAGTTGATGCAAAGTCCTCGGATGGGGGTGAAGTTATTAGTTGAAAATGTGTTTTCAATCATAATAAGATCAACTAAGAGAAATGGTGAATAACATAATTGGGATTGATGCTATCCATATCTCTTAATCAATTGAGTTATATTGATGAAGGGATTATATTTCTACGGTAACCGCGCATAAACTGGTTTTTTCATAACCACGTGATATTTCCATTCACATTGATTGCCTTGATGATGCATTATTAGATATCAATCTTGGACTGCGAACTGAATTAATCGATTTTGGTGAATTAAGGATGAATTAGAAATAAAGATTTCAATTCATCTTATTCCAATTAGATTGGAATAATAATGACACGACGTCACCACCGTGAATGGAACCTGATGGGTCACACACAAAAGCAAGAATTAAGCATATGGAATTGAATCCTATACATGTGGGAGATTGTTGGAATAGTGTCCAAACCCAATTAGTTGAGCCGAACTTGGGTTGGTTCAAGTTCATTATCTCTACTTTAATTAGGTTTAGCATAAACATATAAGTGCTAGATTAGTTACAAGACAATTAGATTTTGAGTTGTCTTGGGTTGCTAGCACAACCTCTTCCAGATCCTAGCTTGTTGTGTGGATAACTGTCAGAGGTTGGATGATTGGATGGCTGTGGTGATGAGATTCCTACATCATGTGCCAGATTTCAGATCCAAGAGATTCATTGAAGGTACAATTCTTAACATAGACTAAATCTAGGTGCAAGGTTGATCCGAGCTTTGGTATCGAGTCTTCTAATTCCGCTGTGCATATATGACCCGAAACCTTACACAAATAAGGCGAGAACTAAAACATTTCGCTAATTAATTACAATCCCCATGAGAAAGATAACTCGGACTCAAAAAACTCACTTTATTATTTTTCATAGTCTGTACACTTTTAGGAATATTTTGCGTTGCAAAATAAAGTGAACAGTAAGTGATAAAGTATTATGTCTTGTGAGTTAAATAACAGCGTTGCCCTTCTAAAATGAGATGCATAGATGATATCTTAGTATATAAAGTTAAATGTATAGAAGCAGGGCCATTGTTTAATCTACATCTATATCTACAATCTACAATATCTTAAAAGTATGGATGTGTGAGAATTTGTTGATTTCTCATTTTATCCTCATATTATTTTCTTTTTCTCAAGAATACCCTTAATTCATTTATTAAAACTTATTTCACATTTATTTTAATTGTTATTTCAAAAACATTAATTTATCAATGTTGACTAAATCGAAATTGATTATTCAATTTACGTCGTTACTTTCTAATATACCTTTTATACTGTCCATCGAATTTCATTTCCCGTGATAAATCCATTGAACAACTCAAAGAGTGCGTTTATGCATTTAATAAATTTTCTTTCTATTTTTAATTCAAAAAATTATCCTTTAGCCCTTTATTGGGCAATAATATTTTGTTATAGACACACTCTTTGAATATTTTTTTTATGCTTTTAATAAAAAATTTCTATATTTAATTCAAACAATTATGTTTTAGTTACTAGATTTTTTTTTTTTTAAAATAGGGTGAGTGTGAAACTTTTTACTTTTAAATTCACTTAAATTCTTATCAAAATTATCAATTAATTTATATAAAAATAAAAATAATTTTTTCAATTATTTTCCAATTAAAAATATAAAATAAATAATTTCAAAATTCTTTGGAAAAATCATAAAATGAAATTTAAATTTAAATTTATATAGTCAATGTTTGGTGATGATTAAAATAAGATTTTTAATAAATTTTGACAGAAATTAATAAAACGTGGTTGAAAAGTAGTGTGATGCAAACCACGTAGCAATTGTAGCTACGCAACCCACAAATTATTGGAATCGACCCAAGAACCACGATTTATGGATCCAATTAGAATTAATTGAATCAAGCAACCAATACAATCACTGGGATATATTGACCTCTTGATCACAAACAATAATAATTCTCACCGAGATTTGAACAAACAAGAATAACTCGCAAGTTCGGATTTTATTCAATAAAGAATAAGGTTTTGAAAGCAAATTGCCTCTCAATAATAATATCAAAGTTGTGTAATGAATAATGAAAATTACATCCCTATATATAGGGTCAAAACTAGGTTAAAGAGTTCTAATTAAATAAGGAAACAACTACCTAAAATTATGGAAATAAAATAAACCTAAATTTACGCGTAATCGGTTTTACGGCCGTGACTGATTTTCTTACGGCCGTAACCCTGTTTCTGAATCACTCTTACGGCCGTGACAATTGGACTTACGGCCGTAAGTCCAAAACATACGAATTCCAATTTTAAGCAGTAACTCCCTTACGGCCGTGATATTAACATTTACGGCCGTAAACCTTAATTTATTCAAAAATTCAGTTTTAAGCAGAACGTTGATTACGGCCGTGAGAATGTTGAATTACGGCCGTAATTCCCAAATTTTGGCAATCTTCTTCGACGGCTTGGATGAGGTTGATCCACTCGTCGTTTTGGCTCGGCCCCAACATGAAACTTGCTTCTTTCGATGACACGAACATTGTTTTGGCCATTGTTTCTTGAACTAACTTGTCCATTGCTTCCTTGGCCCTCTTTGCTTGCAATCGAGTCATCGGTCCTCCTTTGATCTTCAACGGATCTTTGTGCGGGCTTGTATCCGTGGTCTAGATCACATCATCCCCTCCCTCTTCGAAAGGATTCGACCTCGAATCTGTACCTGCATCAAACGGAGATAGATCAGAAACATTAAATGAAGCCGAAACATTATACTCACCAGGAAGATCGAGTCTATATGCATTGTTGTTGATCCTTTCAATCACTTGGAATGGACCATCGCCCCGCGGTTGTAACTTTGACTTGCGTTGTTCTGGAAACCGCTCCTTTCTCAAATGAACCCAAACCCAATCACCGGGTTCAAAAATGATGCCCTTTCTTCCTTTGTTGGCCTGCGAAGCATAATGTTCATTTTTCTTTTCAATCGCCAACCTCACCTTGTCGTGGAGTTCTTTAACCATCTCAGCCTTTTTCTTTCCGTCTAAACTACTACGTTCATTCACAGGTAAAGGAATTAAATCCAATGGCGTTAGCGGATTAAAACCATAAACAATTTCAAATGGCGAACACGAAGTAGTAGAATGTATAGCTCTATTATATGCAAATTCAATAAATGGTAAACACTCTTCCCAATTTTTCAGATTTTTATTGATTATGGTGCGCAATAATTGGATCATTGTCCTATTTACTACCTCGGTCTGTCCATCGGTCTGTGGGTGACAATTTGTAGAAAAAAGTAATTTTGTTCCAAATTTGTTCCACAAGACTCTCCAAAAATGACTAAGGAATTTAACATCCCTATCCGAGACAATACTTTTAGGAACCCCATGTAAGCGCACGACTTCTCGAAAGAAAATTTCAGCTATGTTAGTAGCGTTATCAGTTTTGTGGCATGGTTTGAAATGTGCCATTTTACTAAAACGATCTACTACCACAAAAATTGAATCTCTCCCCTTCTTAGTCCTAGGTAATCCTAAAACAAAATCCATAGAGATATCGACCCAAGGCTCACTAGGGACAGGCAAAGGCATATATAATCCATGGGGTTTAATCTTAGATTTAGCCTTCTTACAATTAATGCATCTATTACAAACCCGAACCACATCAATTTTCATTTTAGGCCAATAGAAATGTTCACTTAGGATTTCAATGGTCTTTTTAATCCCAAAATGACCCATTAGACCTCCACTATGGGCCTCTCTCACAAGTAATTCTCTCATTGAACACCTAGGGACACACAATTTATTTTCTCGAAATAAATAATCATCATGTTTAAAGAACCTATCCACAGCCCCTTTACCACATGACTCATAAATATTAGAAAAGTCCAGGTCATTAGCATACATGTCCTTAATGTATTCAAATCCAAGCAATTTAGAGTTTAAAAGAACATACCTTCGAGACAATGCGTCTGCCACCACATTTTCCTTACCTTGTTTGTACCGGATGACATAGGGAAATGTTTCGATGAACTCTACCCACCTTGCATGTCTCTTACTCAATTTAGCTTGACCCCTCAAATGTTTCAAGGATTCATGATCAGTGTGTATCACGAACTCCCGTGGCCACAAGTAATGTTGCCATGTTTCCAAAGCGCGCAAAAGTGAGTATAACTCCTTGTCATATGTGGGATAATTAAGTGCAGCCCCTTTTAGTTTTTCACTAAAATAGGCGATTGGCCTTTGATCCTGCATTAAAACAGCTCCAATACCTAGCCCTGAGGCATCACATTCAATCTCAAAAGCTTTGTCAAAGTTAGGAAGTGATAAAACCGGTGCTTCACATAACATATTTTTGATGGTATCAAATGCATGCTCCTGTTCTACACCCTATTTAAACCCTACACTCTTTTTGACAATTTCTGTGAGTGGTGCAGCAATCGTGCTAAAATTTTTAACAAAGCGCCTATACAAACTAGCCAAGCCATGAAAACTCCTAACCTCAGTTATGCTTTTAGGTGTTGGCCATTCTTTAATAGCTTTGATTTTCTCTTCATCTACTTCTATCCCTTTAGCACTAACCACATAGCCAAGAAACACAACTTTTTCCATGCAAAAATCACACTTTTTAAAATTAGCAAAAAGTTGCTCTTGTCTTAAAACCACAAGCACACACCTAACATGCTCCACATGCTCATTCAAAGTTTTACTATATATCAAGATATCATCGAAGTAAACTACAACGAATTTACCTATAAATGCACGTAAAACATGATTCATTAAACGCATAAAGGTGCTAGGTGCATTAGTAAGTCCAAAAGGCATTACTAACCATTCATACAAGTCATACTTAGTTTTAAAAGCAGTTTTCCACTCATCTCCTTCTTTCATTCGAATTTGATGATAACCACTCTTAAGGTCAATTTTACTAAATATGCTAGAGCCATACAATTCATCCAACATATCATCTAACCTAGGAATAGGATGACGATACTTTACCGTAATGTTGTTGATGGTCCTACAATCAACACACATTCTCCACGTCCCGTCTTTCTTCGGTACAAGTAACACGGGTACGGCACATGGGCTCATGCTTTCCCTTATGTATCCCTTACTCATTAACTCCTCCACTTGCTTTTGAAGCTCCTTCGTCTCCTCGGGATTACTCCTATAAGCTGGACGGTTTGGAATGACTGCTCCAGGTATAAAATCAATCTGATGCTCAATACCACGAATGGGTGGCAACCCACTAGGTATATCCTCCGGAAATACATCGTCAAATTCCTGCAATAAAGAAATAGCCAAACTAGGGAGGGATTTGTTAGTTTCATCAAAGGCAAGGAATGAATCCTTGTACAATAAAAGGACCATTGGTCGTTTTTCCATAAATGCTTTTTTGATTTCACTCCTTTTTGCGTAGAAACTCATTTTTCTTTCTTTTCTGGCACTCTTCGCTCCCTCTCCTTTTTCTGAGGTATGTACCCCAACACTCTTTTTTTCTCTCGCCTCTCCTTTTTCTGGAGTCGTGGCTCCAACTCTCTTTTCCTCTCCTTTTTCTGAGGTCGTGGCCTCAACTCTCTTTCTCTCATTTTCCTTTACTCTTTTTTCTTCATCATTTTTCAGTTTTATTTGATCTTCATACACTTGTGATGGTGTCAATGGTGCAAGTGTAATGGTTTTTCCCCCTTTGGTAAAGCTATACCTATTTTTATACCCATCATGCGTGACCTTCCTATCATACTGCCAAGGTCTACCCAACAAAATGTTCCCGACATGCATATGTACCACATCACACATAACTTCATCCACATAGCTACCAATAGAAAAATTCACCAACACCCTCCTATTCACCTTAATTTCTCCACTATCATTTAACCATTGAAGCCTATAAGGTTTAGGATGTTTTAACAAAGGTAATCCTAATTTTTCAACAAGTATAGTACTAGCAACGTTAGTGCAACTACCGCCATCAATAATCATACTACATACCTTGTTATTAATGCGACATCGAGTATGAAATATGTTCTCCCGTTGTTGTTCCAAATCATCCATGTGGATTTGGGCACTAAGGGCTCGCCTTGCCACTAATAACTCGCCATGCTCCCCGGATAACACATCTTCATCCTCACATATTTCCTCCAACGCTGGCATATCGCTATAATCCTCTTCCTCACTATCACTCTCCATAGTTCCATCCTTTCGCAAAAGTACCACTCGCCTATTAAGACATTGGGACGCCACATGTCCTCTCCCCAAACATTTGAAGCATTGAATGTCTCTACTCCTAGACGGTTGAGGTTCCCCTTTAGGTACGAATTTATTAGCTTGTTCCTCCTTCCCTTTTGGTGCCTCAAACTTCCCTTTTGGTGCTTCAAACTTTCCTTTAGAAACAGCCCCTTCTCCTTTACCTTCCCACTTCGGCTTCCAAGAAGAATTAGTACCCGATTGATACCTTGCTGTCCCCTTCTTCTTCAATTGCTTCTCAACCTTTATAGCCATGTGCAACATATCCTCCATCTCCAAGTAATGTTGTAGTTCAACCACATTAGCTATATCCCTATTCAACCCATTCAAAAATCGAGCCATCGTAGCCTCCCTATCCTCATCTACATTAGCTCTAATCATCAATATCTCCATCTCCTTGTGATAATCCTCCACACTCTTTGATCCTTGGTATAGACCTTGCAACTTTTGATGAAGCTCCCGATGGTAATGACTAGGAACGAACCTCTTTCTCATGATAGCTTTTAATTCATCCCAAGTACTAACGGGGTCTCTCGCGATTCCTCCTCCTAGAAGTCACCAATTGGTCCCACCAAGTAATAGCATACTCGGAGAATTCAAGTACCGCTACTTTAACCTTTTTCTCTTCCGAATAAGTGTAGCAATTAAAAATTAATTCCATCTTCTTCTCCCATTCTAGGTATGCTTCCGGATCACTCCTACCCTTGAATGATGGAACTGTCATTTTGATGTTGCTCATACCACCATCCATTCTATCGCCACCAAGATCTCTATCCCTTCTTCCATGCCTAACTACTCTATCCACAATTGCCCCATCGTCAAAATCACTACCTTCTTCATTCTCATCGATCCCCTCTACTCTACGACCTTGTCCACCTTGCCTACGGGCATTAGGCACTTCCCGAGGTCGCTCAAGCCTTTCTAACCTACCTAACACATCCCCAAACAACCGCTCAAACCGTTGTACCATCTCTTCCGTCATGTTGGCTTGATCGTTATTTTTTGCAGTAGAAGATTGTTCAGACATCCTAACACTAAATATTATATGCCTCACGTGTATTTCGCTCGTGTATCACTCAAATTAGGCTTTTACCCTCTATTGATCTCACCTCTCTGCATTTTCCCACTCAATAGCTTTCACCCCAATTGCTTCAAAAAACGAACCCGAACTCAACAAGTTTAAGCCCGAATGATTCAAATCGAGTAAGAGTGAGAATTAATGAATTTGTTGGAAAACTCAAAGAAGACCTTTAGAGAATTGAATTTGACTTTATATAGAACTTGACACTTTTTATGGAAACTAGGATTGTTTCAAGAAAATAATTCTTGAAATCAAATATCAAATATTTTAATTGAACTGAGAATTTTCGTTTTTTTTTTTTTTGAAAATTCAACTACGAGAAAAACGAAACAAACGAAATTAAATTCGGATGACAAACGAAGGAAATAACGACTTTTGAATTTTTTTGTGACACTTTTCTGGATTAAAGACTCAAAACTGGAAGAACACGAAGAACAAGAATAAGAAACTCAAGAAAACAAAAACAAAGATATAACCTTGATTTTTGGAGCCTAAGCTCTGATACCAGATGATGCAAACCACGTAGCAATTGTAGCTACGCAACCCACAAATTATTGGAATCGACCCAAGAACCACGATTTATGGATCCAATTAGAATTAATTGAATCAAGCAACCAATACAATCACTGGGATATATTGACCTCTTGATCACAAACAATAATAATTCTCACCGAGATTTGAACAAAAAAGAATAACTCGCAAGTTCGGATTTTATTCAATAAAGAATAAGGTTTTGAAAGCAAATTGCCTCTCAATAATAATATCAAAGTTGTGTAATGAATAATAAAAATTACATCCCTATATATAGGGTCAAAACTAGGTTAAAGAGTTCTAATTAAATAAGGAAACAACTACCTAAAATTATGGAAATAAAATAAACCTAAATTTACTCGTAATCGGTTTTACGGCCGTGACTGATTTTCTTACGGCCGTAACCCTGTTTCTGAATCACTCTTACGGCCGTGACAATTGGACTTACGGCCGTAAGTCCAAAACATACGAATTCCAATTTTAAGCAGTAACTCCCTTACGGCCGTGATATTAACCTTTACGGCCGTAAACCTTAATTTATTCAAAAATTCAGTTTTAAGCAGAACGTTGATTACGGCCGTGAGAATGTTGAATTACGGCCGTAATTCCCAAATTTTGGCAATCTTCTTCGACGGCTTGGATGAGGTTGATCCACTCGTCGTTTTGGCTCGGCCCCAACATGAAACTTGCTTCTTTCGATGACACGAACATTGTTTTGGCGATTGTTTCTTGAACTAACTTGTCCATTGCTTCCTTGGCCCTCTTTGCTTGCAATCGAGTCATCGGTCCTCCTTTGATCTTCAACGGATCTTTGTGCGGGCTTGTATCCGTGGTCTGGATCACATCATAGTGGATCTGATGAAATGTGTTGTTAAAATTAATTGTTAATGTGTGATTAACATTAATTTAGTGTCGTTACTTTTTAAATTACTTTTAAATATTATCCCATCGAATTTCATTTTCCAGGATAACTCCATTGAACAATTCATATAGTGCATCTATGCGTTTAATAGATTTTTTTTTCTATTTTTAGTTCATACAATTATCTTTTAGCACTCTCTTGAGTAATATTATTTCGTTTATAAATACAATCTTTGAACAATTCAAAGAATATGTTTATATTTTTAATGAATTTTTTCTATCTTAATTCAAACGATTATGTTTTAATTACCACGCTTTTTTTTTTTTTTTCAAATAAGTAGAGTGAGTGTGAAACTTTTTATTTTTGAACCCACTTGAATTCTTATCAAAATCATCAATTAATTTATAAGAAAAATATATTTTTTAATTATTTTAATTAAGAATATGAAATAAATAATTTCAAAACTCTTTGAAAAAGAAAAAAATCAAACTGAAATTTTAGTTTAAAATTATATAGTCACTGTTTGGTGATGATTAAAATAAGATCTTTAATAGATTTTCATTGAAATTAATAAAATGTTGTTGAAAAGTAATGGATCTGATTATATGTGTGGTTAAAATTAATTGTTGACTTTGATTTGATTTGAATTAAAATCTTATTTTAATTTATTTCAAACATGAGCATAATATTTAACTTTTTTCATTGTAAAATTATGCTCACAAATTAATTTAATTTATTTATGCACAATTTTTTCATGTTTAATCGTGACTTATCATAAATATTCTATAAAGCAATTATTGATTTGCCTAATATTTTATAATATCCTATTACTTCTTGATATGTCACACGATATATTTATTAAGAATTGAAGTCAATTTACTATTTAAAATTTTTCTCTAACAATATCAATTACATAAACTAATTTCAAAAATTGTATTAGTACTTAAAAACATTTCTTTATTCATCGTGTACATAAGAAATGCAAAGTACGTGCTTACTACATATATATATATATATATATATATATATATATATATATATATATATATATATATATATATATATATATCACTTATATATCTATTTTTTTTTATTTCTTACAAATTCTTTTTAAATGTAATTTTGTGTTCTCATTTTAAGCTCCAAATCAATTTAAATTATAATATTTAAAAAATATTCTTGGATCGGTAAACATACGATATGACATTTTCAATGTAACACATTTATTAAGATATGACATTTATTTATGTTCAAATATATTAATAAAATTTTTTCATTTCCTACATAACACATTTACATAGATATCACATTTATTTATGTTCAAATATATTAATCAAATTTTTTTATTTCCTACATAACACATTTATATAGATACACATTATTCATGTTCAAATATATTAATCTAAATTTTTTCATTTTCAATGTAACACATTTACACATAATACATTTATTACAACTCTTACTAAACATGTAATAAATAATAGATTTTTCAACAAAAATATTTATCTTTTCTTTATTTTTTATTTTTATATATAAAAGTAAAAGTGAGGAGATAGGGTCACTAAATGCAATTTTCCCTCCAAAATCACTCTCTCTCCTCACTTCTACTTTTATATATACTAGTATTTCACCCGTGCGATGCACGAAAGTTATTAATCGCAATATTTATTTCAATAAGTATTCGTAAAATTTTAGTATTTATACATAGTCAACACATATAAATGCATAAAAAAATATTTTCTATTGCAATAATTATTAGGATTTAAAAAAATAACATAAAAAATTCAAATTATCAAAAAATTCTTTGAATAGTAAACGTATATTTATATATTAAATAATAAATTACTATTGATTCCAATAATTTTAATGAATTATTAATAACTTCATTGAAAATATAAATTTAGTAGTTTTTTAATAGTATATCACATTTGATATAACATTATGTGCACTTATATTGATGCATGTGAAATATATTAGTATATTTCTCATAACTTTTACATCTTCCTTTTGTATTTAATGTACTTTTTAATTTTCATTTAAAAACATCAATCACAATGATTAAAAAAGAAATAGTCAATAAATTTGAATTTAATCAATAAAACTTTATTTGCAAAAATAAGTAGTCAAAATAATTTTTACCTCGAAAACATCACATTCTTTATTTTCAAACAAAAAATTTTAACTATCATTATTTTTTATATAATTTAACAGTGTTTTTTTTTTTTTTTTGGAACAAATGTATGTAGTGCTCAAAAATGTATTTCAAATTTGTAATCATTACACTTTCCAAAATGCAAGCATTTTTTATTTATTTTTTAATTCTTGTGTTTTTGTCAAAACATTTCCAAATTTAGTAAGTACATTTTGTAGGGAAAGTGTGTGTGTGTGTTTACTTTTGGTAAAGACTTTATTTTTATATAGATATAGATATAGATATAGATATCACATTTATTTATGTTCAAATATATTAATCAAAATTTTTCATTTCCTACATAACACATTTATATAGATACACATTATTCATGTTCAAATATATTAATCTAAATTTTTTCATTTTCAATGTAACACATTTACACATAATACATTTATTACAACTCTTACTAAACATGTAATAAATAATAAATTTTTCAACAAAAATATTTATCTTTTCTTTATTTTTTATTTTTATATATAAAAGTAAAAGTGAGGAGATAGAGTCATTAAATGCAATTTTCCCTCCAAAATCACTCTCTCTCCTCACTTCTACTTTTATATATATATATATATATATATATATATATATATATATATATATATATATATATATATATATATAATATAGATATAAATATAGATATCACATTTATTTATGTTCAAATATATTAATCAATTTTTTTCATTTCCTACATAACACATTTATATAGATACACATTATTCATGTTCAAATATATTAATCTAATTTTTTTCATTTTCAATGTAACACATTTACACATAATACATTTATTACAACTCTTACTAAACATGTAATAAATAATAAATTTTTCAACAAAAATATTTATCTTTTCTTTATTTTTTATTTTTATATATAAAAGTAAAAGTGAAGAGATAGGGTCATTAAATGCAATTTTCCCTCCAAAATCACTCTCTCTCCTCACTTCTACTTTTATATATATAATTTTTTATTTTTATATATAAAAGTAAAAGTGAAGAGATAGGGTCATTAAATGCAATTTTCCCTCCAAAATCACTCTCTCTCCTCACTTCTACTTTTATATATATAATAATATAGAATATAGATATAGATATCACATTTATTTATGTTCAAATATATTAATCAAATTTTTTCATTTCCTACACAACACATTTATATAGATACACATTATTCATGTTCAAATATATTAATCTAATTTTTTTCATTTTCAATGTAACACATTTACACATAATACATTTATTACAACTCTTACTAAACATGTAATAAATAATAAATTTTTCAACAAAAATATTTATCTTTTCTTTATTTTTTATTTTTATATATAAAAGTAAAAGTGAGGAGATAGGGTCATTAAATGCAATTTTCCCTCCAAAATCACTCTCTCTTCTCACTTCTACTTTTATATATATAATATAATATAGATATAGATATAGATATAGATATCACATTTATTTATGTTCAAATATATTAATCAAATTTTTTCATTTCCTACATAACACATTTATATAGATACACATTATTCATGTTCAAATATATTAATCTAAATTTTTTCATTTTCAATGTAACACATTTACACATAATACATTTATTACAACTCTTACTAAACATTTAATAAATAATAAATTTTTCAACAAAAATATTTATCTTTTCTTTATTTTTTATTTTTATATATAAAAGTAAAAGTGAGGAGATATGGTCATTAAATGCAATTTTCCCTCCAAAATCACTCTCTCCTCACTTCTACTTTTATATATATACTAGTTGTCTACCCGTGCGATGCACGGAATATATAATTTTTAAATCATAATTTTAAAAATATTTTGATTCAATCATATCAAATAAAAAACATAATTTAAATGAAATTTCAATACAAAATGTTATTGAATTTGAAATTTTAAAAAAGATAAAACTATTCAAAATAAAAAAATGTTACATGTACATTTAGTATACTGCGCCACTCAAAATTTGACATTCATTTAAATTTTTTATATAATTTTTTTTTTAAACTTTTATTTACATTTTTCTCTGAAAATTTGCCCACTTCATCATCTATTTCCCTTTCAATAAGTTATAATTTATTATTAACTATATTTTTTAATGTGTTACTTAGATATATTTTATTTGAAATTCAATATATTAATTAATATATTTTATTTTTCCTTATTTTTTAAACATGTCAATTTTTATCAAAATAATGAAATAATTAAGCCTCCATTTGGTAATAATTTTTGTGATATGCTTATTGAAGAACTTACTCATTTATTGACATATTAGGAAGTAAAACTTCAATGATTTTATTTATTTATTTTCAAAATATATTGATTCAAAATCTTCATTTTTAACTTAACAAATTTATATTGCATGAATTTTTTATTTTCAAATATATTAATCCGAAATTTTCAATTTCAATTTAACATATTTACATAGATATGACATTTATTTATGTTCAAATATATTAATAAAATTTTTTGATTTCATAAATAAAATAACATATTTACATAGATATTATATTTATTTATGTTAAAATATATTAACTCAATTTTCTCATTTCCTACATAACACATTTACATAAATATCACATTAATTATGTTCAAATATATTAATCTAGTTTTCTACCCGTGCGATGTACGGAATATATAATTTTTATATCATAATTTTGAAAATATGTTGATTATATAATCATATCAAATAAAAAAAAAACATAAATCAAATAAAATTTCAATACAAAATATTGTTGAATTTGAAACTTTAAAAAAGACAAAACTAATCAAAATAAAAAAATGTTACATGTATACTAAGTATACCGCACCACTCAAAATTCGGCACTTATAAATTTTTTATATAAAATTCTTTTGATTTTTAATTACATTTTTCTCTTAAAATTTTTCCACCTCATCACCTATTTCCTTTTTAATATGTTATAATTTTTTATTAACTATATTTTTTAATGTGTTACTCACATATATTTTATTTGAAATCCAATATATTAATTAATATATTTTATTTTTCCTTATTTTTTAAACATATCAATTTTTGTCAAAATGATGTAAAGATTAAGCCTCCGTTTGGTAATACTGTTTGATTTATAAACCTGTATAAATGATTTTGAGGTAAAAAATAATGGCTGAAAATTGGAGAGAAAAATATGTGTCGTTAAAAAGTTGATAGAAAATAAATAATTATTTTTGTAACATGCGTATTGAAGATCCTACTCATTTATTGACATATTAGGAAGTAAAATTTCAATGATTTTATTTATTTATTTTCAAAATATATTAATTCAATTTTTAAATTTCTAACTTAACAAATTTATATAACATATATTTATTTATTTTAAAATACATTAATCCAATTTTTTAATTTCCTCCATAACACATGTCATTGAGTTTAAATTTTTTTTTAAAAAAAACAAAACTAATCAAAATAAAAAATGGTGCACACACAGTGTACTGCACCATTCAAAGTTTGACATTTAATTAAATTTTTTATATTAAATTTATTTTGACTTTTATTTACGTTTTTCTCTGAAAATTTGCCCACCTTATCACCTATTTTTCTTTTAATATGTTATAATTTTTAATTAACTTTATTTTTTAATATGTTGCTTACATATATTTTATTTTTCCTTATTTTTTAAACATACCAATTTTTGTCAAAATGATGAAATGATTAAATTTTCTACCAACTTATCATTGGCTGTAAAAGGTTGATAGCAAATAATTAATTATTTTTGTAATATGCTTATTGAAGAACCTACTCATTTATTGACATATTAGGAAGTAAAATTTCAATGATTTTATTTATTTATTTTTAAAATATATTAATTCAAATTTTCATTTTTAACTTAACAAATTTATATAGCACGTATTTATTTATTTATTTTCAAATATATTAATCCAAAATTTTCATTTTCAATATAACACATTTACATAGATATGACATTTATTTATATTCAAATATATTAATACAATTTTTTCATTTTCTATATAACACATTTAAATAGATATCACATTTATTTATGTTCATTTCCTACATGACACATTTACATAGATATCACATTATTTATATTTAAATATATTAATCTAATTTTTTCATTTCCAATGTAACACATTTACAAATATTACATTTACTACAACTCTTACTAAATATGTAATAAATAATAAATTTTCCTACAAAATCTTTATCTTTTCTATATTTATTTTATTCATTTATTTTCAAAATATAATAATTCAAAATTTTAATTTCTATGTTAGCAAATTTATATAGCATGTATTTATTTATTTTCAAATATATTAATCCAAAATTTTCATTTTCAATATAACACATTTATATAGATATGACATTTATTTATGTTCAAATAATTAATACAATTTTTTCATTTCCTACATAACACAATTAAATAGATATCAGATTTATTTATGTTCAAATATATTAATCTAATTTTTTCATTTCCAATGTAATACATTTATACAAAATATATTTATTATAACTCTTATTAAATATGTAATAAATAATAAATTTTCCTACAAAAATCTTTATCTTTTATTTATTTATTTATTTATTTATATATATATAAGTAGAATTGAGGAGAGAGAATCATTAAATGCAAATTTCCCTCCAAAATGACTATCTCTCCTCACTTCTACTTTTATATAGATATAGATATAGATATAGATATAGATATTACATTTATTTATGTTCAAATATATTAATCAAATTTTTTCATTTCCTACATAACACATTTATATAGATACACATTATTCATGTTCAAATATGTTAATCTAAATTTTTTCATTTTCAATGTAACACATTTACACATAATACATTTATTACAACTCTTACTAAACATGTAATAAATAATAAATTTTTCAGCAAAAATATTTATCTTTTCTTTATTTTTTATTTTTATATATAAAAGTAAAAGTGAGGAGATAGGGTCATTAAATGCAATTTTCCCATTCAAGTATCTCGATTATACGTTATTTATATATTTCTTGATCTACAATAATAAAAGTAGTGTTTCAAATAATAATAAAAAAAGTTATAATTACACTAAGACTCGTAAAATCTGATATTTGATCTTTGTGACTTGTCATATCTTACGCCTTTTAGAATAACGCTAAAAAAGAGTCTATATCCAGGCAATGTTTGGAAAAATTATGTAATCATATTCTATTTATCCCATAAAACTCAATGCACTATAAAAATTTTAAGGTATCTAAAAATATTTTATCCTTCTTCCAAAAAAAAAAAAAAGAAAAGAAAAATAAAGAACCTATTATCCTATTCGTAAAATTCTTCACTTAATATTACTAATTAAATAAGTCATAATCATGAGTAAGTTGAAATTTTAATAAAAGGAATTTATCATTTGATGAAGTTAATGAGATACGAGAAAGAAAACTTGTTTTCTTGTATGTTGTCCAACAATTATTTTTGTATGGATAGTTGTATCTTGAAATTACGACAACTCATTCTTATTCCATTGTAAATATCTTTGGATTTGGTCAGATTCCGTAAGAGTATACCAAAAATGAAATCACGGATGCAACACACAATATAAATACAAAGAAATAAAAAATATTATCTTACCAAATATACTATAATTCTTAATCATAGATTATCTTCATTCACATCCAATGCACAATCATTAGTACAGATTTTATCCAAAAAATAGCATTATACGCGTCGGATTTAACAATAATCGACGAATATTAAAGGACGGTGGCAATAACTTAAATATGAGATAACGTATATTCGTCAGTTTCAACTTAAAACCGACACGTAAAATTGTACGGTAACCAAATGTGTCAGTTGTTCCTAAAAATCGACGCGTAAAACTGTAAAATGGGCGTCATTTGGTTCTCACAAAAGGCGTCGGTTGTGACACAAACGACGTCTAAACAAAATATTCAACGAAATGCATCGGTTCTACTGAAAATCGACGCGTATAGTTCTGCAATATTCACGTAAAACCCGTCCCTTTTCTCTCACGAATTTTCTCCCCTCCTCTCCCAAGCCCTTCGCTGCCGCTTTCCTCTCTCAACCTGACCGCCACCGCCACTGCCTCCTCCTCCTCCTCTCAACCTCCGGCGCCGCTCTCCCCTCTCAACCTCCGATGCCGTTCTTTACTTTGAATGACCCACCGCCGCTCTTCTCTCTCAACCACCGCCGCCGCCACCTCCTCCTTCTCTCCCTTCTGTCAAGCTTGGACTCATCTCGTCGCCAAACGAAGCCCATAAGTCTTCTTCCCCATTTTGACGAGACTAAAACCTGAACTTGCGATGAATTTGGGCATGAGAAAAATTATAGGGCCCGAACGGAGTCCTGAGATTTGAGTCAGAAGCCCAACCCAAATTTCATCCTACATTATACTGTTCTTCACTCTTTAGCAGATCCCAATTTTCCAATAACCCTGAAGTTTCAAAATGGCACCCAAAGTTCTAATTGTAAGTAATTTTAAAATTATCAAAAATATTTTTTTATCTAAATTCATCTCCAATGGTTTAACCCAAATTTGGGGTAATCTTTACCTCAAATTTGGGGTAGACTCAAATTCTATCTCCAACCACTTAACCCCAAATTTGGGGTTAAATGAATAGTACCCAATTTTCTTCTAATTTTTTTAATAATTATACCTTGATTATAAATTTGTTAATTAATAACTAATGCGTAGAATGAACCAAATTTAAAATAGTAATTTTTCTCGAGAAAAAAAAATTCTAAGTTGAACAACAAAATACGCCTAGTGACTACAAATTTTCTAAATTAAACGATGTCGTTGCATATGTAGCTTCATTTGACATATGTCGTCGTTAGTTTTGGAAATAAAATTTCAGTATTTTTAATTATCCTAACTAATTCGTGCCGATTTTGTAATAATATTAACAAAAATATTACTATTATTTAGAACAAAAATAATTTTTCTAAGAAAAATTAAATTAACAATTATAGAATTATAACAATAATTATTAAATAATAATGATTATAATATTTACAATTAAGATAATTACTATAACAACAAATTATTAGATTAATTAATAATGTTTAACATTTAAATTAAATAAGAAAATGGAAATTTGGTGATTAATTAAGGCCAACCCCAAATTTGGGGTTATGAATAGTGCAATCAAATTTGGGATAATTTGGGGTAGGGTTGGAGATGCCCTAATGTCAAGAATTTTTGTAATTTAATTTCGTTCAGGTTATTTTTTCCCTCCAACTTCTATATGTATGTGTATGATGTATGTATATGTGGTGTTTGTGATTATTAGGTATTAGAGAAGCCATGCATTGCTCTCTCAGTTTTGTTAGTACTCTATGGCGGTCAAGTATGTCGTTCCTTTCTTTTTATTTACTAATGTTTTCAGTTCTAATACCCTAACATTTCTGCTGCTATTAGAAGGCTGTCACGTTTTTATTTACGTTCAACATTTCTATGGAAATTAATACAGAAGAATAGTGTGATTCCACAAATTGATTCAAATATATGGTATTTCTTGAGCTGTTTTAACGAGGGAAATAAATGGGAAAAATGAAATAATGAGTTGAATTAATTTCTCCTGCCTGCCTTACTTTGCCACCGCCCCCACTCCATGATATTCAAAAAGCGCACTCTTTCTTTATTTTGGAGCTATAAGTTACTGTTTAGTTAGGATTTATGGTGGGACTATTAACATCATTATGGAAAAGAAACTTTGCAACACCCTAATGCCCAACTCTCATATTGTAAGGCATAAAGAAAAGATAGGGACGCTTGTTGCAAAGTGGGTGCTCATATTGGTTGGTTCTAGCGAGAGAAAAAATAGAATTTAGCACAGTTCTAAATTGTTGGTTTCCATAGGAATGACACTGGGACAAGGACAACAAATTGTCCATTTTCTGGCATTTAATTTTGAAGGGCTTGTTTCTGTATATTGCAATTTTGGTAATAGAGGATTCTTATAAACCTTTTTGTTAATATTATATTACAACATCTTGATTTTTATTGCTCCTTTCTTTGAATAATTTGATGGACGTGAATGTTTTTACAGTAGGATAACTCACAAAGAGAATTGGAGAGATGGGGCATAAAAGGAGAAGCCCAAGAATCTCAACCGCAGATGCGTGGAAGGAAATTCAGCAGAAGGTAAGTTTTCTCTCTCTCTCTCTCTCTCCCCTTTTTAGCTTCTTCTACTTCATCTAATTAGGGATTATTTTTGTTTTTCCTTACAGGGCAGAGATAATCCGAATGGTGAAGATCATTCAAATGATTTTGGTAAGTCACTTGTATCTATCAGAGATATTGTGCAATGTCAGTTCCAATGCTATGGAAAATTTGAATGACATAATATTTTTTTCTTGATAGTATCAGTAAGATGTACGTGTATGAGTAGTAAGACTGCCATTTGTTAGCTGTTATTATCAAATATATGCTACCAAACTATGTAGACTGCCATAATGCCATTTGTTAGCTGCAATTTTCTCATTTGTTCAATTTTCTCCCCCACTGATGCAAACCACGTAGCAATTGTAGCTACGAAATCCAAAAATATTGAAATCGACCCAAGAACGTCAAGAAATCACGATTTATGGATCCAATTAAAATTAATTGAACCAAGCAACCAATACAATCAAAAGGATATATTGACCTCTTGATCACAAGCAATATTAATTTTCACCGAGATTTGAACAAACAAGAATAACTCGCAAGTTCGAATTTTATTCAATGAAGAATAAGATTGTGAAAGCAAAATAGCCTCTCAATTATAATATCAAAGCTGTGCGTATAATAATGAAAATTACATCCCTATAAATATGGTCAAAACCTGACAAAAGAGTTTTAATTATACTAGGAAAGAAATACCTAAAAATAAGGAAATAAATTAAAAATCCTAAAATTACGGATATTGACTTTTACGGCCGTGACTAATTCCTTTACAGCCGTAAGAAGCTGTCTGTTTCACAGTTACGACCGTAAGACATATTTTACGGTCGTAAGTCTTTTTTCCTGAAAATCATAATTTTAACCAGAGGTTGCATTACGGTCGTGACACTGTGAGTTACGGCTGTGAACCCAATTCTCAAAAATTCTGTTTTTCCGCAATAGACTCGTTACGGCCGTGATGGTTATAGGTTACGGCCGTAATTTGAGACTTCACAATTTCCTTCGACTGCTTGAATGAGATTGATCCACTCGTCGTTTTGGCTTGGTCCCAATATGGAACTTACTTCTTTAGTCGTCAAGAATGTGTTTTCATCCATTGTTGCTTGACGACTTGTATTCGGGATCTGGATCACATCATTCCCTCCTTCTTCAGGATGATTCGTTCCGAATCATAGCTTGGTTCATGGTGTTTCAGTGCACCGCCTGGATCAAACGGAAAATTTCTGCTTCCATGCCATGATTTCGATAAATTATGCTCATTTGATTGGAAAACATGGAATGGATGGAGCTTGAACTCCCTTTGCCATACGTAGTGTGGTTGAAGCTTCCAATCGTAATTAACCTGCAAAAAAGATTTAAACAAAATGGGGAGGGACATGTTAGCTTCATGAGGTACAGGGTATGAATCCTTGTATTCATGATAAACCACCACCAACTCCACTTCTTGAACCACGAGGCTCTTCTCTTCGCCTCTTTCCTCATTTGCAATTTCTTGTTCAATTTTTTTATCTTCAAACTCAACCACATCTCCGGCCTTCACATTTGAATCACCATGTTCATGTACTACCTCATCACTACCAAAATGTGGATCTTCCAATTCAAAGCTCAAAATTTGAACTTCTACCCCAGCTTCCAATTTTTCTTCATCAAATTTTGGAGTTTGATCACCTAACTCCACATTTTCAAGCTCAACTACCTCTTTTAAATTTTTGGCCTCAACCAACTCCTTCATGTTTTAATTCTCTACCCCGTCAACTTTCAATTCATGCATATCATCATCAATAATTTTAACTTTTTGTTCGTCCACCTCTTTATTACCCAATTCCACATCTCCTACCTTAAATGTTGGATTTTTTTCAACTATTTTTACTTTCAACTCTCCATTCTTCTTCCCAACATTCATACCCTGAGGCTCTTCTTGCGATTTAACTACATTTTTACCCCTCCGTGCAATCATGTCCTCTTCTAGAAGTCTTAATTGATAATTCAATCTGGATAACGGATTAATCTTTTCCTTCACCTCCTTTTGATCTTCAAGTACTTGCTCTAGTGTTAAACTAGATAGGGTGATTGATTCTCCATCCTTCACAAATTTGTACCTGTTTCTATTCTTATCATAAAATGCTTTCCTCTCATGCCTCCATGGCCTACCCACAACATATGACAAGACTCTAAAGGCACATCACATCACATAATACTTCATCACTATACTTCTCAATGGTGAAATTCACTAAGACTTGCTTGGTCACTTTGAACTCCCCGCACTCCTTCAACCATGTCATCCTATAAGGTCTAGGATGTTGTAGTAAATGCAACCCCAATTTTTCAACCATGTTGATACTAACCAAATTAGAGATGTACTCCCTATCAATAGCCAAACTACACAGCTTATCACCCACACGACATCTAGTCATGAAAGTAGGATTTAGCTCATAATCCATCCCTTTACGTGGATTTCAAGAATATTCAAAATAAGAGGATTTAGACATTAAATAACAAGAAGAAATTTTAACTTGACTTGGAAAGAATATCAAGAAAATTGTAGAAATTCAAGAAAGTGGTTCTTAAATGGATTTTTTTTTTTAAAAAATTTTGGGTGAATTTTCGGAATAAATAAAATAAATAAAAAAAATAATCTTTTTTTTTTTTATAAATCCAAAAATTCGACAATGAAAACGACAAAACAAACGGAACTTAATTCGGATAAGAATTAAGCAAAAAAAACACTTTTGAAATTTTTTGGAACAATTTTTTGGATTAAAGACTCAACAAACTCAAGAACAAGAAGAACGCAAAAAAACTGAAAAACAAAACACTCAACAAGATATGGATGATTTTTATGGGACTCGACGATAAACATAAAAATCAAATTGGATAGAAAACTCAATAAAACTCAATAAAGATATAACCTTGATTTTTGGAGCCTAAGCTCTGATACCAAATGATGCAAACCACGTAGCAATTGTAGCTACGCAACCCACAAAATATTGAAATCGACCCAAGAACGCCAAGAAACCACGATTTATGGATCCAATTAAAATTAATTGAACCAAGCAACCAATACAATCACAAGGATATATTGACCTCTTGATCACAAGCAATATTAATTCTCACCGAGATTTGAACAAACAAGAATAACTCGCAAGTTCGAATTTTATTCAATGAAGAATAAGATTGTGAAAGCAAAATAGCCTCTCAATTATAATATCAAAGTTGTGTGTATAATAATGAAAATTACATACCTATAAATAGGGCCAAAACCTGACTAAAGAGTTTTAATTATACTAGGAAAAAAATACCTAAAAATAAGGAAATAAATTAAAAATCCTAAAATTATGGATATTGACTTTTACGGTCGTGACTAATTCCTTTACAGCCGTAAGAAGCTGTGTGTTTCACAGTTACGGCCGTAAGACATATTTTACGGCCGTAAGTCTTTTTTCCTGAAAATCATGATTTTAACCAGAGGCTGCATTACGGCCGTGACACTGTGAGTTACGACCGTAAACTCAATTCTCAAAAATTCTGTTTTTCCGCAATAGACTCGTTACGGTCGTGATGGTTATAGGTTACAAACGTAATTTGAAACTTCACAATTTCTTTCGGCTGCTTGAATGAGATTGACCCACTCGTCGTTTTGGCTCGGTCCCAACATGGAACTTGCTTCTTTAGTCGTCAAGAATGTGTTTTCATCCATTGTTGCTTGACGACTTGTATTCGGGATCTGGATCACATCACCCACCCTGATGTTCCTAATCACAAAGAGTTGGAACCAGTTTCATGTTTTCAACGGGCATTCATTTGAGTCATCACGTAGTAGTTGCCAGGATGAGATGAAACTTCATAGCATTCTTTTCCTTAATTTCTTGCATGATAATGAAAATGTATTTAATATTATGACAAAATATACTAAAAAATGTGTACATCTTATTTAAATAAACAACCATTTTGTCATTTTGTTTTATTTTTGAACTTTTTACTTTTATTATTATTTCATTGGGTTGTGAAAAACAAGCAATTCTCATTGTAATTGCTTTACATTAATGAAACTCATTAGGATTTGGTATATATATATATATAAACTGACTTTAGGCATCGGTTGTAAATTAATAATCGACGCCTAAAGTCGAACTTTGGGCATCGATTTTGAAGTTACAATTGACGTCTAAAGTTCGACTTTAGGCGTCATTTTACAACTGACGCATAAAGTCAATACTTTAGGTGTCTGTGCCATATACATCGTCTTTACAACCGACGCGTATTATCTTTTACAACCGACGCGAATGAGTCTTTCTGTACTAGTGAATATACCTAGCCAAAGAAAAAATTTGGAGAATAACAATAATTACCAAAAAATTAAAAACATGGATAAAAAATTCCGTATTAAGATTATAGATTACATGTGGTATCAGAGCATTGCTTGGACTATAATAATTAATTCTGTGTATGAATTATAAATTATGCATCGATATGGTTATTACTTACTACAATAATGAAATCCAATTGATATGTTTAATTCTGAATTTCTTACTGCCGTATGCGTGTTATAAACTTATATGTATTACTGTCGTTTTCATCTGGACATGAAAATTTCTGGCCTACAAATTAGAATTTTCTGTGTTGAATCTGTGATATATGGATCAAATTCAATTTGTGATATAGTATAATAAAGTTGTATGTATTTGCATCTAATTTGGGATTAAGATTCAGCAATCGGTTTTGGATGTTGAAGATTTGGATTTCCTGCATGTATATTATATCATGTATGGATGTTTTTGGGTTTTGAGTTATGAATTTATGAGGTTTGATGTTTGAACTTGGGTTGAAATCGGGCATGGACTAAGGCGTGGCCGGCGGCCACAGTTGTCGAAATGGGCGCAGCGTCGGGATTTGGCTGCACGCGACGGGGTGCAGCGGAGCGCCCGGAGACCGCGATGTGCATTGCCTCGTTTTTAGTCCTCGCAACAGGGTGCTGCAGGTGAGCAGCGATAAAGATGGCGCTGCAGGTCGCAACGTTGGGGCTGCTGGAGGCGCGAAAGGGGTCGCCTGTAGGTTGCGACCCTACCGGTTTCATTAGCAGCGGCGGAAGTTGGGTTTTTAGTCCATATATTGATTTCCAATTTATTGATTACTCAATTCTTAAGGTTTGAAAATCTCAATGTTGGTAAATATTATTATTTGTCCAAAATTAAGGATATATTTTATGCTTCTATTAAGTTGTGTACGAATTGAAATGCAATATACATATTATATTGAATTGATAATCACCACAGTGATTTCAGTTTAGTACATGTCTATTGTTATCCTCCATGACATTCATATTATTGTTTGGTGTTCACCACAGTTGACTCATATTATGTTGATGAATGTTAGATTAAGTAATATCACTGTTAGTTTATTCACTTGTGTTATGCGTTACCCACATGTATACCATGCATTAATAGTAGAATAAACGTTACGGGGTTGATTTATTTCTGCAATTAAGCAAGTATAGGATATCCACAGATAGCATACTTGTTTGATTGTTAGTTTTAATCACTCACTTATGAATAAACCTTAGTCATATTTGTTTATTGTGTTTATAAATCAAAGATTAAACGTAGTGAGCTTGTTTCTATAATGCAGTTCCACATCCTGCTCAACTTAATACATATATCAACTTCGTTCCTGAACTAGATGGAACTAACTATTCAGAGTGGAAGGAGCGTGTTGAGTTCAGTTTAGGGGTTCTTGATTTTGATTTGGTTCTTACTGTGGACAAATTTGCTGATCTTACTGCTTTGTCCACAGAAGATGAAGTTAAATCCTTCAATACTTGGAATAGAGCCAACAAACTGTGCTTGAAATTCATGTGCCTAACCACTGCTTCCAACATTAAATCTTCCATCAAAGAAACTGATATAGCTGAGGAATACTTATCTACCATAATTGAATGCTTTAAGACTGCTGATAAAGTAATTGCTAGAAAACTTATTGCTGAACTAACGACAACCCGTTTTGATGGCTCCAAAACTATGCAACAACATGTACTTGACATGACTAATCTGGCTGCAAAATTAGGCAAATTGGGCATGACAGTGGCTGATTCGTTCCAAGTCCAATTTATCCTAAACTCGTTGCCTCAACAGTATGGTCCTTTTCAAATTCATTATAACACGATTACGGATACGTGGAATGTGAATGGATTGACCAATAAGCTGGTTCAAGAAGAGGCTCGAATTAAGCAGCAGGATGGTCATGTTCCTTAAGCAAATTACATGGTTCATAATAATGGGAAGAAAAAATTTGAAAAGCGAACAGGGAAGGGTATTAGGAGAGGCCCACCTAATCAATTAGAAAAACCCATACTGAAGAAAATCAAAAATGATGACAAGTACCACTTTTGTAAAAAGAGTTGACACATTCAAAAGGATTGCTTGAAACGCAAGGCTTGGTTCGAAAAGAAGGGTAAGCCCTTGGCTTTTGTATGTTTCGAATCAAATTTTGTTGAAGCACCTTCTAATACTTGGTGGATTGATTCTGATTCTAATGTTCATGTTTCAAACTTGATGCAGTTATTCCTTACAACCCAAACCACAAATCCAAATGAAGACTACATTTACATGGGAAATAAAGACAAAGCCCCAGTTCAAGCCATTGACACATTTTGTTTAGTATTAGACTCTGGGTTTTTCTCAGATTTAGAGTAAACTTTTTATGTTCCTGTTTCTCCTTTAAAATAGGTGGTGGTTGTTTTATTTTATACAAGAATAATGATTCTGTTGGTTCGAGAATCTTGGTCAATGGCTTATATCAAATTAATCATGATTCTTCATTTTCTGAATCTCTTCTTGTTACCTTGCATCCGAATGTTGGTTTGAAATGTAATGTGACGAATGAAAGTTCTTATTTCTTGTGGCATAAATGGCTGGGTCATATATCTAGGGAAAGAATTGAGATTCTTCCAAATCTTGATTTTATTGATTTAGGTACTTGTGCGGATTGTATTAAGGATAAACAAACCAAACATACCAAGAAAGAAGCAACAAGAAATAACGATCTGTTTGAGATAATACATATAGATATTTGTGGACCTTTTGATACTCCATCAATTAGTGGAGAAAAATAGTTCATCACCTTTATTGACGACTTTTCACGTTATTTCTATATTTACCTTTTGCATGACAAATCTCAATCTGTAAATGTTGTAGAAATTTACATTACTGAAGTTGAGAGACAATTAGGTAAAAAAGTGAAAATTATTAGATCTAATAGGGGTGGTGAATATTATGGAAAATATGATGAATATGGACAACATCCTGGTCCATTTGCTAAACTCTTATAAAAACTAGGAATTTGTGCTCAATACACAATGTCGGATTCTCCTTGGCAGATGATGTAGCTGAAAGACGCAATCGCACACTTATGGAAATGATTAGGAATATGCTGAGTAATTCTAATTTACTCATATCGTTGTAGATGCATGCCCTTAGGACCGCTGTGTATATCTTAAATCAGGTTCCAAGTAATGGAAACCAAGTTTAAGACATTTGTATGTATGGGGCTGCCCAGTAGAGGCACGCATTTATAATCCACAAGAAAAGAAACTGGATCCAAAAATTATCAGTGGTTATTTTATTGGATATCTAGAAAAATTAAAAGGATATAGGTTTTACTGTCCTAATCATAGTACGAGAATTGTAAAAATCGATAATGCTAAGTTCATTTAGAATGGCGAAGTCAGTGGGAGTGATAAAGTTAAAGAAGTGGTTATTCAAAAAATTCGGGTACCAATTCCCTTATCACGAATTTCGAATGACATAGTTCTGCCTAATGTTGTTGATCCAATAAACGATGTAGAACAAAATGTCAATAATCATGAACTCCATAATGAGACTGTCGTCATTGAACCAAATGTAAATGCAACACCAAAAGTAGCATTAAGGAGGTTCCAAAGACCCAAGAAATTAGCTATTTCGGATGATTACATGTTGTACTTACAAGAATCTGAATTTAACATGGGGATGAGAAAAGATCCGGTTACGTACACACAAACCATTAAATGTGAAGAATCTGAAAAATGGATCGATGCTATATTTGAAGAGATGAAATCTATGGCTGCTAATAAAGTCTGAAATTTTTGGTTGAATTACCGGAAGGGCACAAGAAAGTTGGTTGTAAATAGATTTTTAAAACCAAATGTGACTCTCATGGTAATATCGAATGATATAAAGCCAGAATTGTAGCCAAAGAGTTTAATCAGGAAGAAGACATCGATTTCAATGAAACCTTCTCTCCATTTTCTAAAAAGATTCATTACGAATCATTATGGCTTTAGTTGCTCATTTTGATTTAGAGCTACATCAAATGGATGTAAAAACAGCTTTTCTTAATAGGAGTTTGGAAGAAGAAGTCTACATGACACAGGCAGGAGGTTTCATTACAAATGGAAAGGAAAACATTGTCTGTTTTGTTAAAGAAGGCAATATATAGAATAAAGCAAGCTTCACGACAATGGTATATTAAGTTTCACAATACCATTAGTTCTTTTGGGTTTATTGAAAACATTGTTGATCAATGTATATACCTGAAGATCAGTGGGAGTAAGTTTGCATTTTTGGTTCTATATGTTGATGACATTAATTGCTAGCAGTGACATTGGTTTATTACGGGAAACTAAGGATATTCTTTCCTAAAACCTTGCAATCCTAATGTTGTTCCAATTCAGAGGGGAGACAAGTTCAGCCTAACCAGTGTCCTCAAACTGAATTGGAACATGAGCGAATAAAATTTTTTCCTTATGCTTCTCTTGTAGGAAGCTTAATGTATGCACAAATTTGCATCAGGCCAAACATTAGCTTTACAGTCGGTGTGTTGGGCCATTACAAAAGCAATCCAAGAATTAATCATTGGAAAGCTGCTAAGGAAGTGTTGAGATACTTATAGGGAACAAAGAAACATATGCTCACATTAAACCATACTGATCACATTGAGGTGATTGATTACACAGATCCACTAATTAAAGGGTTACAACTCAAGACATTTAAGCAGCATGCTGATGCAATGAGTCTTGAGTGTAACGAATTCTTGTAAGTGGATTACTCTGTGTTCTTATGTTGACGTTTTTTCGAAATTTCATTTTTGAAATTTTCTGAATTTTTATATTTCCATTTTTGTATACATTATGTAAATGGATAATAATAAAAGAAATAGTATTTTAATTAAGACATTACGGGGACCATTGTGATTGATTCGCTATACATTTCGTTAATTGGATTATTGATAAGTAGTTCATGGAAGGAACCATGTTCTTTAATTAACATGGAACCGCTATGACTCTTATCACTGGTTCAATTAACTAAGGTAATCCGTAATTATGATAAACCTTTTAAGTATATTCATTCAGTAATTTTTGCGTGCCATATGATTCCTATATGAAACCATAAATAGGATTGTCATATGGATTAAGTGGGAGACTGTTAGAAATTAATATTTTCTCATTATGTGGCCCATATTACATATCCTGTTTTAATTAGGTAAACTACTGAATTAATATAAACCTAGTTTAATTAGAAGTGTTTCATATTAATACTACAACCTTGATGGACGGTTGAGATTAAAAGACAATAAGGAAATTCGGCCCCTCTCTCTACCTATATATATTGAACTTGAATTCCATCATTAGAGTCATGATTATGAAACACAATTAAATGATAGGTTAAGGGAGAGAAGGCGAATTTCAGATCAATTATTGTTCGGGATTCAATTAAAGTTATGACAAGAATTCATCACTATTCTACATTATTGCTATTGATATTGTATCTTCAATCTTGAATTTGACTTTGCACGAATCCCTCGATAATTGAGTAGCATTTTGGCATGGAATATGACAAGTTGGGAACTCAAAAAACGTGCACAACCATAGGTATATATAGTTTTATGTTAAACTTAGGCAAAAATGGGTGAAAATCTGTTGTAATCTGCTATAAAAAGCCCATTAGTCGGCCTAGCCGGATAATCATGCGACCGCACGATACAAATTGGCATGACACCATGGTTATAAAATTTCAATTCTGATGATTTTTTAATAGGTCATGCGACTGCATGAGTTTTACATCACGCGACCACATGGTTATAACTTACCATGCAATTTTCGATTTTCAATTGCTACAAGTTGATCATCGACCTTTATTTCACCTCAAGTCCTTCATCTTTTGATTTGATTAATTTAGTCCCTGAACTTTTGATTTTTTCCAATTGACTTATTTCTTCTCTTTATTTGTTTAATTAAGTCCTCGATCTTCTTCCTTCTTCCACTTTAGCTCTGCTTTGCACCTCGATTGACTTCATTAACTCCTCATGTGCACAATTTAGTTCTATCATCATCCAATTTGACAAGTCTTTGCTTCAATTTCTTCATTTGCTCGACTTTGGGGGTATTTTCTACGGTATAAACAAATAATAACAAAATCAATAGCAAATATTCTAAAACGATAACAGTAAATCCTATTTTTAGGATTGAAATAAATGTATAAAATATACTTATCATTTAACTTACAGTAAATCACTAAATAATTATTTAATAAATAAATTATATGAAAATAGATGAAAATGGTAAAAATGAGATAAATTGTGCTATTCAAAAATTGTATCGAATTAAAGAATGAAGATCGAGTTTAACCAACGATCAATTAGACCCAGTTGACAGTTGAAGGATCAAAGTTGAAAGAAGAAAAAATATAATTGGGAGAAGAAAGAGTATAAAATCATGTTAATTAGAAAGTAAGGACCAAAATATAAGAATACAAGGCGAATTCTATTTTGTCAAAAAAAAATTAATTCTCACTATTTTGGCAGGAATTTAAATTCCTTGAAAACAAGAAAAATTCATTAATGTGACACAAGGAAAATTAATTTACAAAATAAATATTTTCAATCAAACAAGTCCAAAGTGAAGAATTGGAAAATAATGACCTATCAAACAACCCCTTATAGTTGTAGAGTGAGGAATAAGGTATGCTATTTGTAAGTCACTGTTCTTTTAACGTAATCATTACAATTTATAAACCAAATTATAAATAACATAATTTTTCAGTCATACACGTTTTCTATCTTCACTTTTTAACTACATATTTTATCTGAAAAATACAAATAAATTAATTTATAATTATCAGTGTTCTAAAACGCGCACAGTGCGCGCCTAGGAGCAACACGCGCAGTGTGCGCCTAGGAGCAACGCGCGCCTTAGCTTTGTCGAAAAGCACGAAAAAAACGTTTTTAAAATTTTTATCTAAAAATGCACGCGAAGCATGCCTAAAGTGCGTTCGAAGTGCTCTCAGGCTTTTTATTTTATTTTAATTTATTTTCCTTTTTTTTTTTTTTACTTGTTCAAGTATGGATAAAATTTAAATCAAATATGCAAGAATTGAAACACTTTTTAACGTCTACTCCCGTTTAAGCTTCAAAATCTTGACTCTCAGGTTACACGCTCACGCTTTTTAGAATACTGATAATTATTATAATATTAACTAACAGAACCTAAGACGTGAACCGTTTATAAACAACACATTTTTCAAACCACGTTTTAACCACAAAAATTTTCTAAATCACAACCACATATTTTACATTGAAAAATCACATTCTTTATTTACCAAAAAAAATTCTTTTTTTTTTACTAAACTGAGGTTAATAAACCATTTAGGTAATATAAGTGAGGACCAACACTGTAATTTCCCTGTGTTCCAGGCAATTTCAAAGAAATAATAATCAACCTTTAAAGAACATTCTGGACCTGGCTCCGCTACTTCTGGACTTCTTTAGAAGAAGTATGAACCTCCTAGAAACCTGTCCGGTCCCTCTTCTACTTTAACCCTCTGGAAACTTCTTTTTCACTTCACCCTACTCCCTATATATATATATATATATATAATCCTAGCCTTTTCGATCATTACCATCGAGAAAATCTTTTGAAAGAGTCAATAAATCATCCATATTACAGGTCTCACAATTCAAGAAAAAATGGATTTCAGGCTGATGGGATTCGACAACCCACTTTTACACACCCTCCATCACCTGGTGGACGCGGCTGAGGATGGCGAGAACAAGTCCGTGAGTGCACCAACAAGGACCTACGTCCGAGACGCCAAGGCCATGGCGGCAACACCGGCCGACATCAAAGAGTACCCGAATTCGTACGCTTTCATTGTTGACATGCCGGGATTGAAGTCCGGCGACATCAAAGTGCAGGTGGAGGAAGACAATGTGTTGCTGATATCTGGGGAGAGGAAAAGGGAGGAGGAAAAAGAGGGTGCGAAGTACGTAAGAATGGAGAGGAGAGTTGGGAAATTTATGAGGAAATTTGTGCTGCCTGAAAATGCAAACACTAATGCAATTTCTGCTGCTTGTCAAGATGGGGTCTTGACTGTGACTGTTCAGAAATTGCCTCCTCCCGAGCCCAAGAAACCCAAGACCATTGAGGTTAAAGTTGGTTGAAATGGGAGCTTAACGGAATGATGAATGTTGGAAAGGGAGAAATGCGTTTTTTGTTTAAAAAAAAGTTTGTTTTTTGGTCAATAATCTGGAGTTTGTTTTTGTTTAAGAATCTGCAATGTGTAAGCTGATGGACATGTATCCATCAACTGTCCTTTATGAATGAGAATGTATCGTGTCGTATTCATCTATCTATAATAACCAGATAGCAGAATGTCTATCTCACTCTATGCATCTTATCTATAATTAATTAATATTTTGCTATTTGTCCAAATGAATTCGCCTCCTTTTCTTAATCTTTCTTAATTTGGAGAGGTGCTTCAAACATTGTTTGGCTTTTGACCAATCATCTAACATAGAGCAATAAATGAAAAATATCAGATATGAATGCAATACACTCCAGCAAAACACCTAGTTCTAAATTGATGTTTGAATTACAATAAAAATTCATACTGAAACTTGAGAGGGGGCTTGTGCGACACAGGTTCAATTTTTTCTCCAGTGTTCCGGGTCGGTTAGTTTTTAACTGAAAACGTCTATCTTCTCGTGTATCAAGCCAGCAATAAAACTAAAACAAGATAGCGTCCTCGACTCTTATGAGGAGAGTGTATATAGCCATCTTCCAAGCATTCTAGCAGTAAGATAGTTTATACGTTTCTTTTTCCTCCTTAATTTTTTAGCTGTAATTTGCTCAACACTTATCGTAGGCTGTTCTAATTGATGCTTATTCTTTCTACAAAACAGAGCTATAAAGAAGCCTTCTTTGTCTTCAACCAGATTCGTACGCAGCAAATGTTGGGCTGAACGCAAGAAAATCAACAGAAAAGAACATTAGAGCGAAATTAAAGAGTCCACTCAAGGAAAGGTAATTCTTTTGAATTAGTCTACTTTTTTACCGTTCTATCACACCGGGTGCCCTCTTTCACATGGATGGTTGTAGGACCAATCTCATAATTATTGGCCCCACCCTCCATGTGCGTGTGTGGTACCCAGTGTGGTAGAATAAAGTGGGTAGAATAGTATGACTCATTTTTTTTTTTTTTTTTTTAATCAATCGCACTCGAAAATAGACCAAGTATTTGGATGACTTATTTCGCTTGTAAGAAAAAATCTTCTGTCTAGAAGATAAAAGTAATTTACCCAATCATGTTGGAAAACATTAGGGTACCTAGAAGTAACTTCCAATCGTACTTATCTTAGCAAACTTACATCCATCAAAAGTTGGAAGGCCGCGCCGAGGCCACTGAGGAAAGGTTGTCGCCAGTTGAAAGCCATGAGTTTCAGCAAAAGGCAGAACTGAGTTGACAACATCTTCATTCTCAATTTGATGTATGGAGCATGTACTGTAAACTATTCTCTCGACTGCAGGGACTGCAAGAATTGTATACAAATACACTTCACTATCAAGCAAAAGTCATAGCATATAATCAATTCTTTACATGGAAGACGAATATGTCAAAAGTGATGATGCCAGTTGAACTTAGCAAGTTAAGATTATCATTAGAACAACGAACAAATGCAAGTTATATGTTTGATATCGTAGGAAAATTATTTTTAAAAACTTTTTCCACGCTCAAGAAATTCTACATTTGAAGGTCGGAAGAAACAGCAATTGCAAAAATCATTCAACAAATTATTAGACTTACAACATAACGCATGCTCCAGAGCCTTCTTCTGAAAAGCAGCTAGCTTTCTAAGCCGATTCATGTTACTGGGATCGGCATTGCCTTTACAGAAAGGATAGAGTGAGAAATTATAACACGAATAAGCATTTCTTCACACAAACCACGAACTTCTTCGTTTGGAGTTATGAAGATACAAGTGAACGCGTTGATTGCACTTAATAGTCAATTAAAGCCATAAAAATGAATATGAATGCACATGAGCATGTGGCAAAATAAATTTATTTTTCTAAACTCGTAAAAATAAAAATATAAAAAAATGAAACATTCTATCACACATTTTCAACAACAAAATATAAAAAAATAAAACAATCGTAATATTGTGCAGGTGAATGCAAAATATTACAATTAGTGATGAGGCAAAAGTTATAAGATATATGAACACGGGAACAACAAAAACAGGAGACCAATAGTCACCTGCACTATATGAAGGGAGCAGATGATCTAATCTATCTACAACCGTCCCAGATCCAGAACATGATGGATCTAAAAGTATAGCACAAACCTGCAAGAAAGAGTTTTATTTATGAGCGATAATATTTATAAATCCAGATGTTAAAGCAACTCTAGGGAAAGAGAGATAAGGAACTCGTTTCACTGAATCAAAATCCAGGAGTGAAACTCTAGGGACATAATTATTACTTATTTTTCACTCCTAGGGTAGAAAAAAGAGGGCAGTGAAACGAGTTCCTAAATCTCTCTTCCTACTATTATGGTCAAGCAAACATATAAAAAAGGGGAAGATAAAAGAGGGCAGTGGACAGGGGAGAGAGGTCAATAAAAATAAGATGCAACTACGATACCTTTGAATACGAAGGATCTTCCGGATTAAGGTTCAAGAAGTCGTCATGCTTAATTTCCACATCTAGGCCCAGTTAAGTACAGTTATAATATAACCAATTCAATACACGAGTTAAGAAGAAATAGCAATCAATTAGCATAATATACTACAAAATGTGTTAGATAGCATTGTTTAAAAAAAAAAAAAAAAAAAATTGATTTGAATGAAAAGGCATTGATATTAGACAAGAACTTGTCAGATCTATCTGTTTACTACTAATTCAAAATTGTGGAAGCGTCGGAAAGAAATTCAAGGATACTAGTGGCCCCAGCCAGTTTAACATTATGTTCCAGGCGTTGAACCCTTTCTTTATTGAGTTCACAAGCTATAATCTTTCCCTTTCCCTTCATAAGAGCGGCAAGGTGAACTGTTTTGTTCCCTGGAGCTGCGCAGGCATCAATAACCTTAAGAAGCACAGATTGATTTAAGTAATCGCAACTTAAATCAATGGAAAAACTTGTATCATCCTCTCTATTTAATTTACCTCCCATCCTGGTTTGGGCTCAAGAGCTACTGCAACCATGGAACTTGCCTTGCCCTATGTTAAAAATGGCATTGCCACAAATTAGGGGAAGCATCATAGATTCAAAATCTAAGAAAGGAAATTTCTGGATCTAATAATTTTTTCTTCTTCACACCAATATTAAGAGCCTGTTTAGTAATGTGATTTTTTTTATTTTTTATTTTTATTGAATGTGGTTTAAAACTGTTTGAAAAGTAAAAAAATTGTGGACTTGACTAAGAATGGATGGTTGAGATTAATTTGAAAAGTTGAGGTGAAAAAATTCACATTACCAAACAGGCTCTAAGACACAAGTCTCGTGCAGACTCTACAATACCTGCATGAAAACACTTCCATTTTTCACCAGTGGATGATTGTGCAAATCAGCACCTGGTGGGAGTATTAACAATCCATGCACGGTGTCATCCTCCCGAACCTAATTGATATAGGTAAGAGTCAAAACAGCCTCATGGTTAAACAAAAGATGAGACAACATAAAAGAAACCCAGCTAAACACATGACATTCATTGAAAGGATCATGTTAAATAACATAAGCAAATTGTAGGGTGATCAAACAAAATTATTAATCTCAGATGCTATTTACAAGATAAAGCTCCATCCAGTATATCAGTATACCATGATTTCTATTCTGCCAAATTACGGCCTATCAATATTAATCTGGTAACTTGAAAGTAATTAAAAAGCTAATAACAATGCGTTGCTCTCAACATACATGAAAAATATAAGTATTACATGCACCAATACCCAAACCATGGGAACAGCAATGCACACCACATTGTGGATGGGAAGACTTGTCATGAAAGTGAAAAAATCTAAGATCAATATCGTATGAAGTGTTTTTTTATAAGTTGAACGGCATACCTCAAACTGTTTCCTTAACTCAAGCAAGGCCGATTCCACATCCATCTTCAGAGCATTTACGCGAAGATAACGAGGTTTCTGTACATCTAAGCATGGACAACTAACGGACTAAAATCGGAATAACTTTCATACAGAAAATAATACAATGCACTTGCCCCTCAGTGGTCAATGTCCAAATAATTTACTGCATAATTTATTTATTTTTTGGAGGGGCATCAGATAAATTATACAATCATTTAGCTTATAAGAAAAATGATAAAAGCACCCCGGGGCTTACCCCCGAGGTGACCCCCTCCTCACATGGAGGGGGTGGTCACCTCGGGGGTAAGCCCCGAGGTGATTGTATCATCACCCAGTTTATAAATGAATGTAAGCTGGGGCTGCCCCAGACTGATGAATATCAGCTTCAGCTACCACGATACTGCAGGAACAGCAAATCCATAATTAAGTTTGAAAAGAATTCAGGTAAGAATTATGGGTCATCTAAGGTAAGGGTTCTTGTTCAGACTTTTTCCCTTGCTGGGGAAAGAAAAGGTTGGAGGGAGACTCTGTATTCCCCCATTGTGGCCTCAAACCTGTGCTCATTTGTGCCAAAAATTTATCTCCATCTGTTATTCTTTGTTGTTTTCAAGATGTTTCCTTGTTTCTTGCTTCAAGCAATCTCTAAACATTGCAAAATTACTATTCTTCCTCTGAGCTATAAACTTTTGTATGTAATTTTCTGAAGCATGCATAAAATATATTTTCACATCAACATTGACCATGAGCATTATATATTTTGATAACTGTAGCAAGAATATCTGTTCACAATTCACAGTTACTGTTTCTTTTAGTAGAAGTTTTATATTTGGAAAGTTTCATAATAAATGTTATTAAGCCAATTGGAATTGTTAAGAGTCCAAATATTTACCAGAAGAAGGAAATGAGCTGGAAAAAATGGTAGATGTCATCAAGTCTTTTACATCTTTCACTCCCTTACGCTTTAAAATCAGCGCCAGAGCTGACTGTAATGCATCTTTTTTTAGCAGTAGAAACTTTTCTGCATCACCAACTAATGAGCCCTCCTACAGGGAGAAACTAAACTGACATAAACATTATGACAGCAAAGACATGCCCATAAAGAGACAAATTACAGTGTCTTGAGTAGAAAAACTTCTCTCTTTGGATTCTAGATTCTAACAAGAATGCACTGAGAAAAACAATTTATATTTCCAAAAAATACGAGGCAAATGCAGGTATGCACATAATCAAAGGAAATGACACTCACAGAAATGCACCTATTTTTTTCAAATTCTCAAGATATTCAACTATATTCAAAAAGTTTTAGGTTTTTGTTTCAAAAGAAAATTCAAGTTTTCCCTTATATAGCATTTCATTTTCATTTTATTTTGGAAAGCCAAGATGCCTATAAGAAATCGAATCAAGAGGCAACTAAATTATAGTCATTACTGATTCACATACTTCTTAAGGGAAAAAAAAATCACCTGGCCAAAAAGAATGTCATATATGATTATATATATTAACTCTCCTTGCCTCTGCAAGCAAACAGAAAAAAAGATATCGGTTTAATAAGCAAATATATAGAATTTCAAAACCATGAAATTATCTCGTCTTCATGCATACAAAATCTGGTAGTGACTCAATTTTCTTACCTTCCATTTGCCACTAAGTACATTCGCAGCCACTAAAATATCCTTAATAATTGGGAGATCTGCAAACACGGATAGACCAACGATAAAATATTTAGAAACTGATCAGAAAAAGCCTGAGTTTTTAAGAAGACATAAAAGAAATATCCACATTGACTCTACTCTCCATTATCAAAGCAACTACTGATTCAAAATTTGTACACTATGCCTTATTGGTTATACATAACTATTTACCAAAGTAACTACTAATTCAAGGCTGTGGATTAATGTTCGTGCATAATTAGTTATCAAATCAACTACATATTCAAAACTTGTACACTATGCATTACTGGTTATTCATTACTAGTTACTTGCATAAATGCATTATAGCAAGAAATGAAGTTTAGTGCGGAACGTTGCTAACTTACACTTGAGCGTTTGGCAAACCAATGCATAGGTGGCCTTTTTGTTTCTGATTGAAGGACTGTAAACGAGGGACTTAATAGAACCGACGGCTCGGCGCCGAGCGTCACCATGGAGAACGCTGCGCAAGACCTTAGCGGCTTCTCTTCTAGCGAAGTAAGCCGACCTATCAATTCGCTTCACCTCCGGCTTTAGACTCTTCGCAGATGAGTTTGAGATTAACTTCTGCTTCGCCTTTTTTGGCGCCATGGATCACTTTTTTGAGAAACAGAAAGAAGGAAGAAGTAGGGTTCTCAAATTGTCCTGCGGACAGTACTAGAACCAAAATCGTTATTGGTTAGAATTTGGGTTATTAAAAGACTTAAAGTCGCGTAGAGTATTATTGACGTGCTTAATAAAACTATATTAATTTATTTTCGGGAAAAAAAAACTACCAATATTGAGGATCAGTTCAATCCATTAAAAAAAAAAAAAAAAAAATTTGACGGAAACAAGTAATTTCATTGATCACATAAACGAGTACAATTAAGATATACGAATTTAGCAATGGCAGGTGGGACATCTTTACAACCCGCGTATTCACTTTTAGTATTTATCGCAAGAGACGTACGTTTGTGAACTACTTGGTTTGCATCTCGTGTAATGTGCGTAATAGTGCAGCTTCCTATTGAGTCCAAAAGTGTCTGACAATCCAAAATAATATTTAGAAGTGGTGAAAAACTTGGTGCTTGGATGATAGCTTGGACAGCGAGAATTGAATCCGTCTCAACTTTTTGCACTTGCGATCCCAATTGAAGAGTGAATTCAAGTCCTTCTCTAATTGCCAATAATTCTGCTGCCAATGGAGAGAAATTCCCAATAATACACTTGGCTAATGATCCCATCAACTTCCCCTTGTGATCTCGAAATACAGCTCCTACTGATATGGTTCCATCAGGCCCATTTACTGCCGCATCTGTGTTGAGGAGAAGAGAGTCTTTAACCGGACCAATCCAAAATTTTCTTCTCGAAATTGTTCGCTCAGATGCCTGTGCATTAGAAGCACATTCGGTAGGAGAATTAAGGATTCGTTGAGCTGTTTGGTATTCTACCAGGTAAGAATCTATTCCTTTGAGTGTCTAGAAGATGGGTTTTACACTTTTGTCACGATATAGAGAGTTTCTATCCATCCATATTTGCCATGCTACCATGCAAAGGAGCTTAAATTCGTTTCATTTCAAAACTGTTTTAGCAAAAAGCATCCAATCTGCAAAGTTATTTGCCCTATTGTTTGTCACCAAGTTAGAATATCTTGAGTTTGTCCACGAATCATACGCACGAGTACAATCGGTGATGGCATGCAACGTAGTTTCATTATCCATTTTACAGAGGCAGCACGTTGTGGAGATTGGGATGTGGTGAGAATTTAGATTGATCGCCGTTGGAATAATATCATTGAAAGCCCGAAAAATAAACACCTTCACTTTAGGTGGGATATTGAGGTTCCAGATGAACTTCCACCATTCTTCATTTTTCTTGAAACTGCAACCTTCTTCCTCAGCGGGTGGTCTAATTGAGGAGCGAGCCAGTATCCAAATTTGACAAAATAAGTTCCATGCTTTGTGTAATGCCATATAACTTGGTCTGGTCTTCTACATTTGCCAAGTGGGATAGTTAGGATAGCTTCTTTATCGACAGGTGAGAATATCTGATCCAGAAGTTCTTTGTTCCAGTGTCCATTTGAGATCAGCTCAGCAGTTTTTGTAACCTTCGGATCTGGTGCTGAGTGCGTCTGAAAGGTACTAGATTTGGGTATCCAAGGGCCATTGAAGATTGAAATTGAATTACCATCCCCCACCCTCCATATGACGCCTTTCAGATGTAGCTCTCTTCCCCACATAATACTATTCCACAAGAATGAACCTTGGCGTCGTACATGGCTGGACAGAAAATGATGACGGTAAAAATATTTGCATTTGAGAACTCTTCCTGCAAAAGAATTAGGATACTAGAGTAATCTCCATGACTGGTTTGCTAGGAGAGTTTGGTTGAAATCCATCATATTCCGGAATCCCATTCCGCCATCCCTTTTTGATTTACACATCTTTTCCCAAATATGCCAGTGTAGACCACGGTTATTACCCGATCCTCCCCACCAAAAGTCTACAGCAATTTTATGCAAATAATCAATACAAGAATGTGGAATTTTAAAAGCCCCCATAACATAAGTAGGGATAGCCTGGGCAACCGCCTTAATGAGCACCTCTCATCCACCATGCGAGAAATGCTTGCGTTTCCAAACCTGTAACTTTTTCCACACCCTATCTTTGAGGAATTGGAAGACTCCCACTTTTTTCCTTCCAATGAGGGCTGGTATACCCAAGTACTGATCATGTGGTTTTGCGGCATTTAGCTGAAAAAGATCAAGAATGACTTGCTGCTGGTTTGTCGGTACATTGAGGCTGAACGTTATTCCAGATTTTGTCATATTAATTTTTTGTCCAGAAGCTCTTTCATATAGTTGCATCAGGAAGATAAGGTGTTGGCAATCATTTGATGAGGCTCTACAGAACACTAATGAGTCATCAGCGAAAAATGTATGACTAACCCGAGGACCATACCGAGAGCAAGCAATTCCACGAACATCCCCTCTATCAGCTGCACAGGAAATCAATCTTGATAATCCTTCAGCACAAATCAAGAAGAGATATGGCAAGAGTGGATAGCCCTGTCGTATTCCTCTGCTAGGGCGAACGAAAGATGACGCGATCCCGGTCGGGGAATCTCGTCGAACACGCGGAATAACGATAATTAAAACCTAGGAAAGATCTAAATCAGATCTGACACGAAAATAACAAGAATTAAAATACTTGAAAGATAAAATTGACGATAGGACCTTGACCCAAGATTCACGACGCAATTAATTGACGATGCGGAATCGAGATCCAAGGTTTTCGAAACACCACAAGGACTTGTCAATTTCCTTGATAAGATTCTAAATTGGAAACGCCACAAATATTCTCGCGAATATTTGATAAGTTCAACGCCACAAATAATTCACAATATTTGATAAGTTGGATTTGTTCTCGAAAAACACAAAAGGGACTCCTCAACCTTTTAATTGGAGAAAACTCTCTCAACTTTATTAATCTCAAAATCAAACTTCTGTTTACAATGAATTGAAAAAGCGTATAAATAAGCAAAATAACCTAGCATCTAATTTACTCAAAATAGAATTCTAATTATACTAAAATTCTAAACTAGGAAAATAACCAAAAACTAAAAAAGGAATAAAATAATTAAAAATCCGGAAAATCTGGCCGCTACTCATTTACGGCCGTGAATAATTCTTTTATGGCCATAAAGGCCTTTCTGTTCAAAACTGTGTTTATTATTTACGGCCGTGATGAATTTCTTACGACCGTGAAGTATCCCTTTTTTGAATGTTACGGCCGTAACTTCCAAACTTACGGCCGTAAGCGTCGTTCTGCAGAATTTCTTCCTTTTTCTTCGACAATTGATTACGGCCGTGACAATAGCTTTTACGGCCGTGATTATATGATTTACGGCCGTGAAGGATTTCCATTACGGCCGTAAGGCCTTTTCTGCATAAATAATTTCTTTTACTCGATTCGGCTTGATCCGTCCTTTTTCTCGGCTCGACCCCAACACGGAACTTACTCCGTTTTGCACGTAGATCACTGTCATATTGCCGATGGCTCGACTTCGCCCTTCGATGCCTGGACCGGATCACATCAAAACCCCTGGGCTCCCCTTAATCAGAAAAGAAAAGGAAGTAGAGGAGACACACCGCATGATCAAGCCCACCCATATTGAGTTGAAACCAAGTCGATGCATAATAGCCTCAAGATATTTCCATTCAACTCGGTCATATGCTTTAGACATGTCAAGCTTCAAGGCCATCAAACCATTTTTTCCTAGCCTTTTGTGGGAAATTGAATGCATCGTCTCAAAGCCCACGATCACATTATCCAATATCAATCTCCCAGGCACAAATGCACTTTGATTCTCTGAGATGACATTTCCCAATACTAATTTAAGTCGATTAGCAATGGTTTTTGTGATAATCTTGTACATTACATTGCATAAGCTAATTGGTCCGAATTCTTGTATTTTCACAGGACTCTTCATCTTTGGAATAAGTACCACATTGGTATGATTCAATGCATCCAAAGACATTCCCTTATTCAGTACTGATAAACATATCTCCCCAACATCTTTTCTGACAATCTTCTAGGCCTGTTGATAGAAAATTGCGTGAAAGTCATCTGGCCCGGGTGCTTTCGTTGGGCCCATGGAGAAGAGAGCTTCCTTTATATCCAATTCAGTAAATGGTGCCATTAGAATCTCATTCATAGACTAAGGGACGTTTGGCACAATACTTTGAATAATCTACTCAATGTCATCGTTTGATGGACTAGATGTTAAAAATAGTTCATTAAAATATTATACAATTACCTCCTCTATGCTCTACGGTGTTGTTTGCCAATGTCCATCATCATCTTTCAGTCCTACAATGGTGTTACGGCGCTTCATTTCAGATGTTTTGTAGTGAAAGAAACTAGAATTTCTATCTCCAAAATGAAGCCAATCTGCCCTAGAGATCGTTGTCTCCAATAATGTTCTTCCATGTCTAAAAGTTCTTGTAATTCCTCCTCAAGTTGTCGTGCCTTTGTAAAATTCTCTACTGAAAAGTGTACATTCTTGACCCTATTCAATTGCTTACTTGTTCCTGCCCCATGATTCAAGGAACGTGCGGCAGCCTGCCATCTTATCTAGAAAATTGGTCATTTCTGTTGCATTATTTGGGGAAGAAGTATTGTAATTTGCTTTCCATCCCTATCTGATAATCGCCAAGCAATCCAACTGCCGGAGCCACATAGGTTCAAACCTGAAATGTCGTTGTCTTTTCCTGAATTCTTTTCTTTGATTAAAACTTACAATTTTCAACTCTAGAGTACGATGATCCGAGGCGTAGAAGTCAAGGTGATTGATAGTTATATTCGGATATAACTCTCGCCAGTCATTGCTAGCCAATGCTCTATCCAATCTTTAAAAAATATTGTTTGTAGATTGTGAATGTTTTTCCCAAGTGAAATTTGGTCCAGAGAATCCGAGATCTGTCAGTTCACAATCGTTCACCGCCTCTCTGAAACCATCCATAGATATTCTGGGTCTATCACTTCCTCCTCATTTTTCATTAGTGAATAAGATTTCATTAAAATCTCCTATACACAATACTGGGGCCGAGCAAGCCTGTACTAGTCTGCGTAATAATATCCAGGAATTATATCATTGAGATGTATCTGGGTCCCCATAAAAGTTGATTAAATCCCAACTAGGTCCATTATTGAAAGAGGCCAAAGTGTGAATATGAAACTTTGAGTAAGAGATAAGCTTCACATTCCACTCTTTCTTCCAAGCCAAAATTAAACTGCCACTATTACCAATGTTGTTTACATGAACCCCACAAGAAAAGCCTTTACGATGATGTAGTTCCTTCGCTTTTTGTCCCTGAAGGCGGATCTCAATGAGGAATAGGAGGGATGGCTTCTTGTCGAACACAAGGCACCTGAGGTTTGTGAATGCTCGAGGTTCCCCAAACCTCGAGCATTCCATGATATAATACTCATTGCTCTTGGCGGGGCTGGTCACCGGCCTCCGTCGATATATTAATCAGATTCAATTCGTCCATATCAACACCACGTGACTTTTTCATCTCCATATTGTCTTCCGTGTCGTCACTCAATTTCCTTTTAGTCAATATATTGATTGATGTTTTCGGGGAGTGAGGGTTAGGTATTTTCATGCTACGCCTTATTCCTTTACTCGTGCTGCCCACATGGTTTGAGACACTGTTGTCGATACCTTTATTTTGTGCTCCTTGTTGGTCTTGATCAATACTGTGAGTGGTTTTCATCACTCCTTGGTTAATAGTTTCATTTGTCGTGGTTACTTTTGATGATTGTATTTCTGCTTGAAAGATCTCCTCATGCATTTCCATTGTCCTTTTCTGTTCCAAAGGTCGAGTTTGATTATAAATTGGTTTGATTGTCACTTCCCCATTCCCATCTTGGTCTTCTTTTTTTGCCGATATATATGAATTGTCAGTCGTTATCCCTTCCAATTTACTTGAATTACTACTGGGAGGTTTGGCCATACTAACGTTTCCACCCCCACCTTCTTTTCCTTTTGCTACTAGTGTATGTAGGTCTCCTTCCATTACCTCCCCCAATTTATCTGAATTACTATTTGGAGAATCATCCATAGTAGATGTGTCCTGCTTTTCCTTTAAGCTTACTTCTTTCTTATTGTCCCGCCACCCCCCATTTAGTGCCCTCAATCGAAGGCCAAAAGGGTGATTTTCAGGTCTACGAAGGATATTGGGTACGTTTTCGTCACAGAATTTGAAAACATGATTCAAATGTCCACATAGTGTGCAATAGTCTGGGAGTCTTTCATATTTAATTTCAGCCTCTATAATCTCGCCCATAGAACCCAATTGAATTGGCACAATAGCAACAAGAGGTTTGGTTGTGTCGATTTTAATTCTAATACGCATATAAGATCCCCAACAAGACCCCTGAAAATCGGTGTCGACATCCATAAATTTCCCTATTTGGGTTCCGATGATTTCTGCTATTTTCCTATTCATGAATATGAACGGAAGTTTATGTACTTGGATCCAAAAGGCTGTGTGAGAGGGTTGCATATCCGGGGTGGAATGTTCATCAATTTCTTGTAAAACGACCAGCCTTTTCTCGAAAACCCATGGCTCTCTCGCTAAAACCTTTTTGCGGTCTCTTTCATTTTTGAACTCGCAAAAGAAAGACTCCTTATCGATGAATTGTATTTTAATTCCTCCTTGATTTCCCCATAGAGTGTTCATTAGCGTCTTAAAGGCTTCCTGCTTCACCATTTTATCTCCCAAAATTCTCCCAATGATTCCCTGTTTGAGATAATTCCTACTATATTGGACTAAATCATTCGAGACTTCAACCACGGTGTCCTTCGAACCGTTAATTTGAATTATTTCAATAATCTTTGTATGTCATCCATTGTGTTCATTCTAGTTAGCTATAATTTGTACACTTTAGTTTCTAGGCCTTTGTGAATTGGATTTGCTACAAGAAGCTGGATCCTCAATTATAGTGAAACACGAGTAGCAAGGCAAAAGTTGTAAACTGGGTTGGTGCTTACTAGGGTACTGCTGAAAGAGGATATGAGTATACCGTAGAGGATGGCGAGAGTTTTCACTTTACCTCTCAGACTTTTGTGGATTGATTTTGTTAGAAGAAGCAAGGTCTTCAAATTGATTGGAAGCATGAGGAGCAGGAAGCTTTTTGAATTCAGGAATGATTTCGACTAGGGTACTACTGAGAGAGGGGTAGCTGATGGGTAAAACAAATCGAGGACGTGGGAAATTTAAAGAGGATGATATTGGCGGAGAAGACCGTCTTTAAGGAGGTGGAGATTTCAGAGGGAAGACTTGCTTATGTCGGTTAGCTACAGTAAATAGTGCTTCTTTAGGTTGCAATTACAGAATTTCTTGTACAGTAAGGAAACAAACCTCAATCATCGGCCGAACGAAGCTCACTGGTTGACGGAGGAAGCTGGCTCCGATAGTGGACTGTAGACGGTAAGGCGATGGCCAAGATGATTTTGAGTATCACAGCTTTCTCTCGTGAAGATGGGAAAATCTATCACCACATCAGGCCCTCAAGTTTTGCAGCTGGGAACTTAAGGACAGACACTGGTGGAAGACACCGGGCAACTACCACAGACGAGAAGGAGGCGAAACACCAGTAGCGGGTTCTGGTTTTTTGCCTAGACGGGGAGAGAAAAAGTTTTGGTTGCCAAACAGAATTTGATGTAGTTGTCTTTTAATTGTTCGATATCATTCAGAAAAATCAAAGTTTGAGTGTTCTTGTTATATTGTTTTTCCTTAGTTCAATCCATAAAATTTAAGAGAGCATTTGATTGGCTGTTATCGGTTTTAAGTTCTACAAAATACTGAAAACGTGTTTAATATTTCTGAAATTATTATGAGAAATAATTTTTTAAATTGACAAATCAAATGCATTATTAGCAATCTTGAGACGAGTACTCGAAATAAAAAATTGAAATACAAATTAAATGGAAATGTCAACTTTGATATTTTTGCAAATTAGTATAAAATGTGGACACGCTAATTTTTCAAACAAGTTTTGAATGACTTTCTAGTGAGATCTTCCTATGTTTCAGATATGAAGTCTCATTCGAAGCAACCCTACATTTAAATATCCTAATTCAAAAATAAGATTTCTAAACTTTTTTTAATTCACAAATTAAATCAGATATTAATTCAACATTTTTATATTAAAAATAATATTAAAATATACTCATTTAACCCACTCCCACCCTATTCCACTCTACCCTCGTTTCACTTCTCTCTTACCTTTCCATTCATATCCCCACTCAGTTCCTCACAACCATCAATCAGTAGCAAGTTGTTGTTGCTGCCAATATAGCGGCGGATATATTGTAGCGATAAGTGCGAGGCTAACGGTCGTGCTCGCCATTGCTCTTGTTGTGCAATCAATTAGGGTGGGGATATTGATGACGCTGTTGGTGGCGATAGCTGCATGTTTTTGGATTTTTCTGGTGGTTGTGGAGGAGATGGGGGAGTGCTTGTACATGTAGTGGTGACTGGTGATGGTGCGGGCGTTGGTGGTGGCAGTGATGGTAGTGACAACAGTATGATGATGTTGCGTTGGACGTGGTGGTGCGCCGGACATAGTGGTGGTGGGTTGTGGATCTAAGGAGGTGCCGATGTTTTGGATGGTATAGTCGGTGGTGGAGTGGAGAGGTTGGGAAGATTAATTAAGGTTTGTTTGTGACCCAATAATTGGATAATTGTAACCAATTAATTTTATAATGTGACCAATAAATAAGTCATGACCTATAAAATTTATAATTTATGATAAAAAAAATAAGTCGTGACTTATAAATTTCGTGATTTTTGATCGAAAATAAGTATTGACATATAAAATTCTTGAATTTTGTTTGATAACTAAGTTGTGACCTATAAAATCTATGATGTATGATAGAAAAATAAGTTGAGATTGGTTTAGTTTCATAACATGTTATGATTGAAAAATAAACTATGACCTTTAAAATTTGTGATATGTGATTGAAAAATAAATTGTGATCGATTAGTTCCTAGTTTGTAATTTGTAATCAAAAAATAAGTCATGGCCAATTAATTTGATAATTTGTAAATGATAAATAAATTTGTGGTTGTGATTGATAAATAAGTAAAATTGATAATTTATGACACATGAAATTTGATTAGTAACCATGATAATTAAATTGTATGTTATTGTGACTATAACCTTCATAATTACAGTCTCTTTAAATGTAGGAGTTGTGTATTGTTTTCCTCACAAAACTAAGTCGTAGGAGTTGTGTATTGTTTTCCTCACAAAATTAAGTCCATGTTCTCTTTATTGTTTTGAGTTCGTTTTCTGTTTTTATTTTCGAAAACGCTAAAAACGCGTTCTCTTTACCATTTTCGAAAACGCATTTTGAAAAACAAAAAAAAAATTGTACACAAAACGGAAAACGCCCGAAACATCGTTTTGGGCGTTTTGTGTGTATTTCGACAAAAAATGTCCAAAACGCGGAAAATGCGTTTTGGGAATTTTTTTATTTTTATTTTTTATTATCTTAACTTAGAACTAAGCTTAATATAATTTTATTTTATTTTATTTTATTTTTTTTTATTTTTTTTTTAGAATTATCCTAACTTAGAACTAAGCCTAAATAAAGAATTTTTTTTTTTTTTTTTTTTTGAGAATTATCCTAACTTGGGATTTAGTTTAAATAAAGTTTTATTGAATTCAATAACAACATTACAAAAAAAAAAAAAAATTAAATGAGAATTCTTGTTGTTATATTTCAAAAAATGCAATGATAAATGGACTCTGGTGGTTTTGAAAGAACTTGCATTTTCTGGATTTTAATAGAAGTAGATCTTTTTCAAGTCCCGAACCTGACCAAGCTGTGTTAATATAGACTCTTAATGCTCACATTAGTGTGTTGCATGTAACCATATTTTTAGTGTATTGTGAAAGGAAATTTGAGTTGGAGTTAATAGTATTCTGCAAGCAAATTAATTAAAAATAGTTTAAATAGTGTTCTGCAAAATTTCAAACAGAACGTGTTTTCCAGCTTTTCATTTTCAAAAACAGTTTTCAGAAATGACAAACCAAACGCGTTTTCAGCAAATTTGAAAACAAAAATGAAAACACAAAACACAAAATATTTTCGAAAATGAAAATACAAAATAAAATACAAACAGAACGTCACCTAAGCCTTTGTTCGGTTTCCTCATTAAACCCCAAATTAAACTATACAATTTTTCAAACTACTTTTTAACCACACACATTTTCTCTCTTTAATTTTTAACCATATTTTACCTCGAAAATAACAAAAAAATTTCTCTTTCCTCATTAATCCGCCAACAAACAGTGCATAAATTATATATGAGACACACAGTAAAAAGAAAAAAAAATCGGGATATTTGGAATTTGGAAACTCTTTTTGTATATAAATAACTCTAACATATTAAGTAGTGTTTAGAGGTGATCATGTTAACACGTCCTGATTATCATTGTCGAGCACCATTTCTTCACCTTCTTTAGATTTCTATCACATTATCCAATGGCATTCTTTCCATCCGATCCATCTTCCAATTTAAAAATTTTAAGCTTCGTGAAAATTGGTTGTCACTCATAAAAATTGTACAAAATAAAGTTTCTTATGTGTATCGTCAAGACAAAACAAATTATATCAAATCTACAAATTTTCCAAGTTCTAAACAAACAAAATCATTAAAATATGTATCATGCCAAAGTAAATTATGCTCAGCTAAAGTCAAAATCAAATTTCATCACTGTAGTCTTTAGGAAATCACTAAATTATAAATCAGACAAGAATTAAAAATTTATCATAACGAACGATAAAGTGGATAGAAAATATCTTCTAAGATAGAAAAAAAATTAGCATTTAGTAAGCAATTAAAATAATGACATTCCAACTAAAATATATTGGAAAAAAAGGGAAATAAATATAATTTATAAAGATTGTTAAAAAAAAAAAATTAAAATTAGAAGGACAAGAACTATGAACGATATTTCAACCTGTTTTTAATTCTCTCTAAATTTTATATTTTTCCATCACCAAGAAATTAAATCATTCACCTATTTTGGTGTAAAATTTTGTTCTTATATTAGTTAAACCTATCATAGGAATTAACTTATTTTTTACTTTTTAGAATGCTTAATTATTTATTTCAATAGGATAGCTATTGCATCCCCAATTTCAATACAACATAAATATAAGAAAAATGCCAGAAACAACTGGTTCTAAAGTATACAATTAAGAATAGAAATAAAATGAAAACAAATTAGACATAAAGGAAAGAGAATGACGGAGGAAGCATGAAGAGCATTACATGTCTTTGTTAATGGCATTGACAACTATACCGATAAGAAGATGGTCTGAATCTGTAACTGATATTTTTGTTTCTATATATCATCAGACCTCTCTATATTGCACCATGCTGCCTCAGAACATTCAATCCTCCTTCTAAACAGTCCAAACTTTCGATTTTGTTTTATTTTCACACATCATCTCTTTGTTTACCTAAAACTTTTGCAAAAATGGAACCACACACACACACATAATACAAGTCTGAATGTAATGGCAGCGAAAGAATGATTAATGAAATGAATCAAGACTTTTAGAAGAATAAATTAATTATTATATGTTAATGGTGGAATTATGATGATTTTTTTTATTTTTTTATTTTTATATTTGGATGGACGAACATATAAATAAAAAAAATGTTTCTCCTTTATAGCCAATTTTAGAAGTGGTATGGGTATAGACGAAGATGCTTTATTGACCATCTTCGATGTAAAACAGCCAAATTTTCGTAATATTTAAAATTCAACAATTTGTAATTTTTCATTAGATCTGAACAATTATCATGTTGCATATATACAGTGAGCAACAGAAAGGGACTATGGATATAAATATAGATATAAATAAACAATGATTAGAAAGAAGAAAAATAAATAAGCACATTTAATCAAAGTATATGTATCATCTTATAAATGAGATTTCAATTTAGGTTGTGAGTCAATAGAAAAATTGGAGAATGTCGTTCAAATTCTTCAACATGTGGGCTTCTTATGCTGAATTCTTGAATGTTGTGCAACAATTGTCAAACAGCACTATGGTAATTGGTACATCCCAATTTCAGCTTTGCAAGAAGCGTAAAGATCTTAAGCACCTCCTTCGTGGCCTCAACAAGAAACGCTTTTCTCACATCTCCTCTAGAACTGATATAGCAATGAAAGAACTTGAAAGTGCACAGATCCAACTTCACGATAATCCCTCTAACTTTGAGCTACAGGTTCGAACAGCAGAGCTCAAGAAACTCTCGGCCAGTTAGAGTGAATCAGAAAGGAGCTTCTACTTCCAGTAGGCTATATGCGTTTATTTGAAAAACTGTGATAAAGGGACTAAGTCTTTAACTCCATTGTCAAAAGGAATATGAAATGCAATCAAATTGCTGCACTGATGAAAGCCGATGGTAATGTTACAGTTTCCCAAGATGAAATTTCCTCCGAATTCCTGTCTTATTACAAGAACTTGTTGGACACTAGTATCTCCTGTGAGCAAGTTGACTTTTCTATCCTTCAACATGGACCGGTCTTAACAGTCGAATAGTGTAAGGATATTAGGAAGCCAGTTTCAATAAACGAAATAAAAAATGTTGTCTTTGATATTGGGGAAGACGAATCCCTGGGTCCTGACGGATTCTCTTCGTGTTTTTTCAAGAAAGCTTGGCATATTGTTGGGGATAACTTCTGCCAGGCCATACTTGAATTATTTGACTCCGGTTTGCTTCTTAAGCAACTCAACCACTCGATTATTGCTCTAGTTTCAAAATTGAACCATTCTCCATCTATAGGAGATTTTCAGCCTATTTCTTGTTGCAATGTGATTTATAAAGCATCTAAAAAAATTTTGCTGCTAGACTGGCTCCTAAGAAACATGACGGAAACTTGGCTCAAGAATTGCTCAAGCAATATAATAGAAAACCCATATCTCCAAGATGCCTTTTTAAAATTGATTATAAAAAGGCTTTTGACATCATCGGTTGGGACTTCTTAAGGGAGGTACTTCGAGGGCTGGTCATGGATCGTGTTTGGTTCCTATATTCTTTTTGGACAAAATAAATTAAAATTATTTAGTTAATTTATTTTTTATTTATTTCCTAATTTCAAAATTAATTAATTGAAAATGCGTGTCCTAAAACAATAGAAATAATCTTTCAAACAGTTGCAACTTTTGGCCGCTTTTGGAAATTTATAAATAGGGCCTCTAATTTTCGAATTTGATCATCCAAAATCATTCTTCATATCTTTCTTGCATTCTTCCATAAAATATTTTTGCATTCATAGTCGAGGGAGTACGAGACTTTTCTAGTTTGCCGTTCTTGATGCTAGGAGTGCTTACATAACGCAAGTGAAAGATTGTTGTATCTTGGGAGACGATTGGTATCATCAATCTACTGTTTCTGCAATTTCATTGAGCATTTATTTGGTTCGCCATTTCCTTCTCAATTTTCTTTTATTACATATCTCGCATGCTAAATAATATATCTAACAACAAAATAATTATAAAAATAAACAAACTGTAAATAATGGAAGAGATTGAACGTAGAAAATAATTGACTGCAAATTGATTCTCACTATTAAACAATTTATGCCTTGAATATGTGTGAAACCTGGTCTCCGTGACTCCACATTTTTTAAAATTCATTTTTCCCCACGCATTTTGAATTATTCATAATTTGTATAATTTTTTTTTTTGAATAAAACATGATATCCATTAATCAAATGAAAACTGAGTTGCATCAAATTTGTATTCCCAACTACAATATTGATTACATCTATGAGCCCAGGAGGCCAGGTTATGGGCAAGACTATTCCGTTGTCTTGGAATCGCCTTGCATTTGATAACCCCAAGCTCTCTACACAAGGCTTGAATATCCTCGATGAGGACACTCGTGTACCATTGTGGACAATAGAATGATTTAGTTCAGCTGCAACCACAGTAGCATCAACTTCAACTGAGTGAATAGTGAACTTCTTACGTTTGGCCAACAACAATCCTTCTCTAATATCTTGGAACTTTGCAATTTCAGCTGGAACTTTGCAATCTAGAATCTTTGCCAAAGCTGCTATAATCATTCCTTTGTCATCTCTAATTACTGCTCCGACGCCATACGATGTCTGTTTTTCCTTAACTGCGGTGTCTGTATTCAATTTGTAACATCCCAAAGGAGGTGGACTCCAGCTCATGGCAATATTTCTCTTCTTCAAAGTCTCATTAAAAGTCTTCTTAGAATTTTGGAATTCCATCAAATACTCGATTGCCCATCCCATTGTCTCTGATGCTCCTCTATATTGGCCATTATTTAAGATTTCATTCATGTTAAATCAAACGCACCACAAGATAACACAAAAAGTTTCCATTTGGTGTTTATCCACTGTCGACTGTACCTTGCTAACAATTTCTATGGCTTTTCTAATTTTCTTAAGCAATGTCCAAAAATCAGATTGTCTCCATACAATTTTAACAATTTCGCACCAGAACAAAGCATGCTCCAATGAACAAATTCTACTAAATATATCCTTTTTTTAAAAAACAAAATCAAACATAGACTTATTTTAACGAACCCGTTGAGGACGAATTGTCTTGTACGTTAAAAAGAATTTGTGCTCAAACTCAACCGATGTTCAACTAAGGTCGGATTTCATCATTTTTTTTATTAAAATCTATAGATTTTCATTTTCTAGCTACACCAAACTAGGGGCCATGTTCAAATGCAACTAAAAAATGTTGATATCTTCCCATTTTTAGTAGAGAGGACAAAAAAATCCAACTTGAACACAACGGGTACTCAACCTGAATGATGCATAAAAAACCAATGTTGTAAAATTCGGCCCAGCAGCGTCGACCTAGAACCCGACGACCCGGGCCAAAACCCGGGTCGGGTGACCCCAAAACCTTGTTTTGGTCAAACATCGTAAACTCGGTTGACCCGATCAACCCGAAACTGGGTTGACCAGGGTTTTAGTTTTTTTTTTTTTTAATTTATGATTTTTTTAAAAAAAATATTTTTATTATTATTTTAATAAACGGGTCGACCTTGAGACAACCCTCTAACCTTTGATCAAGTCCCTCGATCGGGTCGATGATCGGATCGAGTCTAAAAATATTGTAAAAAACCAGTCCTGTCGATCGATGATGCTTCTACGAGATGGGGTTGAGCAACCCGAGCAGGTCACGGGACGGGAAGGATTTTGACCGCTCAGCCCCAAAGCATTATTATGAAGAATATATATAACAAAAAAAAAATTAAAATTAAAAAATGCAGAAAAAATAGGAAAAAAAAAATTAATGAGATGATAGAGTTGACCCATTTCGACCCAAAATTAGCGGGGCGTGTGGGTTTGGAATATATATATATATATATATATATATATATATATATCAAGTAACGCAAGTGCACTAAGTTTTAAAGAATAATTGACTTGCAAATATATATATATATATATATCAAGTAACGCAAGTGCACTAAGTTTTAAAGAATAATTGACTTGCAAAGATCAATCATATCATACAATAAAAAATAACCAAGTTCTACACTCATTTGCCCGTTTATTTTATTTTATTGATTATGATTCCTTAATCCCCAGTCTTGATTGGCTCATTTAACTTATTGTATGATCACTATTATGGTTTGAGACCTAACTCCAAATACAAAAGATATTTCATATATAATAAATTGACTCTTCACTTGGGACCCCTGGGCCCAAAGGGCAGTGTCGCTATATTAGAAAGGGAGTTCAGGAACTTAGTGATATAATCGATGTTATAAAATCATCGAAATCATAAGAACAACATAGAGAGAGAAATGGAGAGAGTTTAGAGGAGAGAATTTCTCTTCAAGAATTGGTGTAATAAATTGGTAAGTATAGGCTCCTATTTATAGGAGTGGACAATGGCACAATCGTAATATTGTAAAGTTTACAGGGATATAATGGTTATGTCATTCACATATATACATTATTTATAACACTCCCCCTTGAATGACATATTACGCAATTGTCTGCCTCGTTAAAACCTTGCTAAGAAAACCCAATGGGATAAAACTTGAGCGAAGGAAAAAGAGTACAGTTGCTCCCCCTGATATTGGCCATCGTCAATCGTTGAGTCTTAATGTTCAAGTAGAACAAATCATGTATTGAATCTTTGAAGTTCTTCAGTGCTTCAGTGCTGCCTCGTTAAAACCTTGTCAGTAAAACCCAATGGGACAAAATCTGAACGAAGGAAAAAGAGTACAGCCGCTGCCTCGTTAAAACCTTGTCAGGAAAACCCTGTGGGACAAAACCTGGACGAAGGAAAAAGAGTACAGCATGATTCTCCCCCTGAAGTGTGCAATCAAGTATTCATGAACCTTTTGAATAATGATATCATCTTTCTTCTGGAATATATATGAAAATCTTCTTGTGTGTAGTCGATATCATAACATTCTTCATAAGATGTGTATGATTTTCTTCATTTGTTGATATCATTCCAGTATAACAATGTGTTGCTGAATTATAGCTTGTTGATAGCTATGATGATGCCTCAAAAACCTTGCTAGGAAAAACCCTGTGGGACAAAACCTCAGCGAAGGGAAAAAGAGTGCATTATTCTCATTAATTTTCATCAATACGCCTCAACTGTTGCCTCATTAAAAAACTTGCTATGAAAACCCTGTGGGACAAAACCTCAGCTAAGGGAAAAAGAGTGCAACGCGTATTTATTCCTTTCATGGAATATTACATGTATATTGGTGCAATCACGAATCTTTTCATTGTATTTTTCACTTCTGGTGAATAATCAAATTTAGAATTCACTTCTGGTGAATAATCAAATCTATAATTCACTTTCATAGATTGCATCTTTCACTTCTAGTGAATAATTAAATATTCATTTTCAAATTCACTTCTAGTGAATAATCAATTTCAAATTCACTTCTGGTGAATATTCATTTTCGTATTCACTTCTAGTGAATAATCAATTTCCCAGATGTCATAAATAGTACACTCCAATTTCACTTTCAACATATTATATCATGGAGTCATTTGTATCATTCTATAGTGATACTAATCTGGGCATATTGAATCTTTCAATGATTTATACATGTATGTTCTTACACTTTATAAACTGCAATTTCTAATTTTGCAGGAGCATAATCAATCATTGAAATAGATATCAATTTCGACATATAATCTACAATCATTTTACTTGAAATCCCAACGTACCGCGATCAACTGGTACATCAAAGAATACTCCCAAAGTACCGAGATGAGAATCATACATTTTGATCTCACTCATTGGTATATCAAGGAGCTCAAGCTAGTGATTTAGACTATAGTCTATCCACCATATGTCATGCCAGTTCTATGAAAAATTTCGCGCGCAACTAGTCGTCTTTTACGACTGTGAAATATTTTTCATTTGTACATATAATTACTGGCTTTACACATTTAAGCATTTGGACTTCAGGTCCTTGAACAATAATCCCTACATTAGGGTTTCATACTTGGCCAAAGAATTATGATTTCATCAATCTTATTTCATAAGAGGGTATGCAGTCGACTTATTTATCGATTCCATCTCAATATAACGTGGAGAGATCTCTTTATATGTTCTATCATCAGGTACCTGAATATCTCATCATTTGACTATGTCCCTTTTACTTACTTTGAGTATTTAGCCTCAAAGGAATCATTTCAATCATTCAAGAGATATTTATTTTTGGAATCGATAGTCATTATGCTTCAGGCATAATTACGCTTCAGGCGTGTTTTCACCATAATGTTCTCAAATATTATCAATCGGCTAAAATGCCATAACACATGTCATTCTTTTAGGGATGTAATTTCAATCATATATCTCAGTGCGCTTTGGTGGAGTGTATGCATATCGCACTTTTACAAATAATAAAGCTTCTTGAGCTATTCCCTGTTTGACATAGAATATTGTTGTATGATAAACAATTTCTGAATAAGTTATTCTCATAGAAAATAATTTGGAACTTTTGATAATCTAACCGTTTATTATAGAACTTCTGGTTCTATACGGTTTTATTTCATTTCTATGTATGAATATTTGATTCAATACAATATCGCTAAACTTCTGGTTCAATACAATGTATATTTCATTTATGAGCTTCTGGTTCATACTATATACATATTTCACTTGTACGTATGAACTTCTGGTTCAATAAGATATTTCACTTGTACATATGTATGAACTTCTGGTTCAATACAACATTTATTTCATCAGTATTCTATATAGTTCAAATCAGTATACCTTTATTACTTTTAGTATACCGAAAAATCAGGTACAATATCCAAGGAAATATCTCATAATCTCAATCTTGTCGCCAAATCTTCCCTTATATCGAAAAAGGTAATGGCATATTATCTCACCTTTTCAATAATTTATTCTATTATTTCTTGATGGAATCCATATCACTGACACGCGGAGCCGCCGCTCTTTTACGCGTTGAATAATGCATTTAAATAGATGATTTGGGAAGAAGGCTAGATCCATCAAAAATGGATATCATACTTTTAAATATTCGCAAATATTATTCCAATCTTCCAGTAAATGATTTGAGAAAAATTTATCGAATTAGGCTCGAAAGATTGAGGTTGCTGATGGATCATGGCATGCCAGAAGATGTTCGCTGGTTGATCGAAGCAAAAGTTCGATTAGCTGGTGAATTACCAGATTCATTTTCTAAGCACAAGCCTGGCTTAGGTAAGAGTACTTTTGCAAAGAAGCGAAGAGCAAAAAGATTAAATAGTTGCTACAAATGTGCTCGATGGACATGTGATACCCGTTGTAAATCAATAGGATATTCATCCATAAATCGAGATGATAAGATAGACTTCATTAAGGGTGGACTGAGTAAGGAGTCATTGGATGATATCCGATTGACTCTTGAGACGCACCCTAGTGGATATGTGCAGCGTGAGCTACTATCTTTATGGGCTAAATTCATCAGCGATAAATAGAGATATAGTCTCAAAAATATAATAGCAAAAGATCATGTTTGCCATGCTGTTATAAACAATGATGCTTTGGCTATGCAGCATTAATACAAGGTAAATCATTTGATATATATGCACATATAAAATATTTTTTCTGTTTCCTTTCACGAGTTTTGATAAAGGCTGGTTAAAAATATTAAATCGCCGAAAGGTGAGTAGGATGATTTTGTCAAAAGTAAATCTTCACTTTTTCGAAAAACGACCAGTAAATAGTGAAGTTTTTCGGTTTTAAATAGCCAAACATTTTTCATAGTTCATGCATCCCAAAATAACATTTTCCTTCTTTACTTTCAAAAATGGAAGGACCAAAATTTCGACAGATCAAAACTATCTGTGTATTTTGTGGATCAAAAGTGGGAAAAGGTTTTGGGTATCTAGAAGCAGCCGTGGATTTAGGAAAGAAATTGGGAGAGAAAGGTATCACTCTCGTGTATGGAGGAGGTAGCAGTGGATTGATGGGTTGTGTTTCACAATCCGCTCTAGTAGAGAAAGCAAGAGTGATAGGTGTTATACCTACTCCTTTAGCTGATATTGCAGGCAAAACACGAGGGCATGAAGTACAAACCTTATCTATCCATGAACGCATAACTTGCATGTTATATGGTTCTGATGCCTTCATAGCCCTGCCTGGAGGTTTTGGTACTTTAGAAGAAATCTTTAATATTACTTCATGGGCTCAACTAGATCTCCATACTAAGCCTATAGGGCTTTTAAATGTAAACAATTTCTTTGATGGTTTGCTAACATTTCTTGATTATGCTGTGGAACAGGGATTCATATCTCCATTTTCTAGGAGAATCCTTATTTCTGCTCCTACTATCGAGGAACTGCTGGATAAGTTGCAATCATATATTCCAATACAAGATCCAGCAGGAGTAAAGATAGATTGGTCGCAAGGAAGGGGAATCAAGCGAAAATGGAGTCCGGTTAATGTAAATTTATCTTTGTGAACTCTAGAATAGGTGGTGGTAGAGTACGGAGTATTCTCACTCTTGAGACACACCATAAATTTCTAGGATTTTATCAATGTATTAATCTTGTGTACCTCAAAGATTTAAAGTGGTAGAGTATGGAGTATTTCTTACTCTTGAAACACACTTTTTTCTTTATTTCCTCAAAAGGTCAGAGGTGGTAGGATACGGCTACTCCCGAAACACATCTCTAATTTTGAGGATCATAAATGTTTTCCCCTTTTGCATTTTGCATGTATGTCTCGTTTATGCTTCTTCAGGAGCAATAATAATATCATTTCAGTATGTTTAGATGATAATTTTTACTTCTTCTGGAGTAAATATGTACTTCTTCTGGAATATATAAGTGCTCGTGCAAGAACTTTTCCAGGCACTTATCATCTAACATTCATCTCATAATACTGATGAGATTATTTTCACATTAGCTATATCCGTGCTATCATGTGATATTATCTTATCATACATCAACATTCTCTTGTTGAATAATTTTCATCCACCCATTCAAATTCAGATATTGGTAACTTCTGGTACCATTGGATAAAACATTTTATTAATATTTATCAACCTTTTGGTAATGATAACTTCTGGTATCATTTGATAAAATATTTTCTAACTTTAGTATTGATAACTTCTGGTATCATTTAATGAAGTATCAAATAACAATAATATTGTATATATATATTAACAATAACGATACTGGGGTTATACCACCAAGTATATATGTTGACAACAACCCTCTAATATGTTAGAATTAACCAACAACTGAGGTGTTTATATGTATTCAATTGATATACCGACCATATAGGCGGTGTCAACGTGATGAAATAATTAAACCAGCCATATAGACGGTATCAACGAGATGAAACAATTAAACCGGCCATATAGGCGGAATCGACATAATGAAATAATTAAACCGGGTAAAGCCAACCATGTAGGTGGTAAAACCAACCATGTAGGTGGCAGCATAATATAATTCAATTGATCACATATTAATCGTTAATTTACGATTATTATACTTGTATGTATTATTAAGGGCAAAATCGTCCATATTTTAATATATTGCTCATATGAATAAATTGAAACCGTCAATAGGTTTAAAATTTAATTTAGAACAAACTTACTTTTGGTCCGAAGTTCAAAATCTCGTCAGGATTGCTCCAAAAACAGTTTTTAAGAAAACCGCCATGTTCGACCGCCGGAATATTTTAAAAACTGCACAAAACAGAAAAATAAGATCATAGAAAAATCCAATTCATCAAAACGGACAAACTGCCTTTCGTCATCGCCGGATCCGCCACGCGCCGCCGCCGCCGGCCGCCGCCGGCCGCCACGCGCCGGTGATCGGAAAAATTAACCCATCACCATAATATGTGCCTCGGCGTCCTGAACATGCCGGTGGTCTCTGATTTTCCAAAAGATCAACCGTTTGGCCGGAATCATCATTTTTCAGTCCGCCAGCATCTTCTTCTCCGGACAATAACTTCCGTTTTAACCGTTGGATTTGCGCCAAATTTCAGTCGAGTCTTCTCCTAGAAAAACCCGTTGATATGCCGCTGGCCGATCGTCGATCGGAGTTCAGAATCGTCCGGAATAAGCATTTCAATTTTCGGTCAGATATCTGTTTTTGCACAGTTTTTCAGATTTTCTTCTTCGGTCGATATCTTTTGTTTCAGCCGTTGGTTCTGCGCCAAATTTTAGGCGAGTCTTCTCCTTGACAAGCCCGTTCTGATGGCGGTGGCCGATCGTCGATCGGATATCTGGATCGGCCAGAATCATTCTTTTTCAGTTTGAGAGAAAAGGAAACATTGATTAGTAATAATCAGGTTTCTGATACAGAGGCTCATCATTTAGATGCAACTGTAGAGCATACTTCCGTTATTACTCAATTGGTTAGAGACTCGTGCTGATAACGTGTTATAAAATCATCGAAATCATAAGAACAACATAGAGAGAGAAATGGAGAGAGTTTAGAGGAGAGAATTTCTCTTCAAGAATTGGTGTAATAAATTGGTAAGTATAGGCTCCTATTTATAGGAGTGGACAATGGCACAATCGTAATATTGTAAAGTTTACAGGGATATAATGGTTATGTCATTCACATATATACATTATTTATAACAATCGATACAATTTTTAAATTATATTTTTAATCACACAAATTTTTTCTTTTTCAATTTTTAACCACAAATTTTATCTCAAAAACACAAATAACACTAATCATTATTACTTAATAGTTGCCTAACAACTCTTTAGACAGTGTCTAAAATATTAGACATTTAATTTATAAAAATGTTACTTGGACAATATAGTTGAACTATATGGTGGACGATACTCTCACATGGAGTGGGGTCCACCGTGGATCCCACACCATGTGGAGTGTTGTCCATATTTGTTGTCCAAGTAGTATTTTAATGGTGGACATCACCCCATGTGAAAGTGTTGTCCACAATATTGTTCATATTTATTGTTCAAATAACATTTTTTAATATTAGTGTACATACATTTTTATCAAACATGTCGTGAGGACATATATAATATACATATACTTGATTCACATGAGGCGAATGACTGAATGTGACAAAAATTGTTGCTCATTATTTTTTTATTATTATTTCTTCAATTTTCACTAACTTTGGCCATGTTTGATTGTGATTTCTTTTCCATGGAAATTGGAAGCATCTACGTTCTTTTTATATTTCAGTTTTCAATTTTCATTTTCTAAAATATTTTTTGTTTTCTATTTATAGTGCTGTTTTCAAAATTGTTGAAAACGAGTTTAATTTGTTATTTCTGAAAATTGTTTTGAAAAATTAAAAGCTGAAAAAATACGTTTTGTTTGAAAATTTGTAGAAATTTTTTTGCGTACTTGTAATTATATTGCTTGAGAATAAATTTATAAAATGATATTTTGTGAACTGGGACAACCTTCTTGATAACAAAAAATGATATTTTGTTAAACTATTATGAGTTTCGATTTTCTAAATTTAAAGAGTCTAATCAATTCTTTATTTTAAAAAGGTAAAACAAAGAGTTTTTAAAAATTTATTATTATATAGACTCTTTCAAATAAAATAAAAACATTTTTTATTTTCTAGAGTTTTTGAATGAGTAAAACCGTTCTTATTTAGCTAATTTCGAGAGTTTTGTGAAAATAAATTTTAGCTATAAATAATACTAGAAATTATAATTTTAAAAGAAAAAAATTAGCTAAAAATAATACTGGAAATGATATTTGCAAATAATACTAGAAATAAATTTTAGCTAAAAATAATACTAGAAATAAATTTTAGCTAAAAATAATACTAGAAATAATAATTTGTAAATAATACTATCAATAAATTTTTTTGAGTTATTAGAAATAAATTTTAGTTATAAATAATATTAGAAATGATAATTTGTAAAAGAGAAAAAAGTTGGTGTTGGCTGAATTTAAAAAAAAAAAAATGAAAACGCGTGTTTTCCTCGTTTTCGAATTTGTAAAGAAAACGTCGAAAATGTCAAAACTGCGTTTTCTGTTTTCTTTGCAAAATTTGTTTTCTGTTTTCCGTTTTCATTTTCGAAAACATTGCAGCACAACGCATTTTTTGCATTTTCAAAAACAGAAAATAGAAGGAAAACGACATAGAGAACGCATACTTATGTATTCCAATTTCAAGCAAAGTGGGATTCATCAACGTTAACAAAAGCGATAGCATATCTGCCCTCATAATCTCTAAATGATTAATTGAGAATTATATTAATAAAGATTATTTTAGTTTTTTCTTCTTAAAAAAATAAAAAAAATAATGCATAAAATAGATTAAAGCGTGAAAATGTTGTTGGATATTGGTTAATAAATCGAGAATTGAAAATCGATTAAAATGACTTCGTGTCGACTTCGGGCAAATACTCAAAAGCTCGGCTCAATCCGTTTAGACAAAGTTGTTTGCCACTTCGCCGCTTCGGGACGCACAAACGGGGATCGACCTTTTCGTAAAGGTTGTTTACCACACGGTTGTCCGGCCAAAAGACACCTTTTCGTAAAGGTGCATTGTTTGGAAAGGGTGCATGGTTTGGCCTTAAACCATTTCGTCCACACCCTTTCATGGTCTATATATAGGACCCTTTGGGTGTCCTATTCCTCACTTTTTGATATGCAAAAACACCTCTCTTCCTCACTTGTCTCCAAAATCAATTCATTTCATTTGTTTTGATTTTCTTCATTGCATCCTTGGAGTACGTAAGCCTATAATTGGTTCGTTGTACTTGTGTTTTGGAGTGCTAGAAATACAAGTGAAGCTGTTGTATCTTGGGAGTCGATTGCCGAAATCCGTAGGCACCGTTGCGGGGCAAATTCGACTTAAGAACAAAGAGTCCAACTCTTGCCTCGACTTTGTCCTTATTATTCTTCTTCTTATTTGTATTTTTCCTTACCGTTACTCTGTCCAAATTTCGGCTTGAATTTATAAACTTCCAATATTTGGCGTCACTATTCACAAATCCACCCAACAAATGTTATGAGTATATATATATATACTCATCAACGTTAACAAAAGCGATAGCATATCTGCCCTCATAATCTCTAAATAATTAATTGAGAATTATATTAATAAAGATTATTTTAGTTTTTTCTGCTTAAAAATAAAAAAATAAAAAAATAATGCATATATATATAACTTAATGCACGAATGTGAAGACTTTGATTTCGTTGAACTTTAGTTTGAGAATGGAATTGTTTCCAATATATTTAAAATTTTTATGGTATTTGTATGGTTAAAATTTAATTTCACTTTTAATATTTCTTTATCTTATGAATTAAAAAAAAATTATAAGAAAAATAACTTCATTAATTCAAATCAACTCGGACTAAGTCCGAAATAAAACAAGGAACACAATCAGACCAAACAAAATCAACTCCTCTACTAGTCTCATACGTTGCCAACGAATGGACAACTCTATTATTGACTGTAGAAACATGGCAACACTTCCCATGAACAGACTTTAAGAGATAGGAAATCTCCTGTAAAATGTGGGAGTTCAGAGCACACGAAAAATCCGAACCTAAATATTGAACCGCCTGAAGAGAATCTGTTTTTGCAATAGTTGGAGAGAAACCTCAAGATTGCACAAAATGGATGCCTTCAAGGACAGCAATAGCTTCAGCATTAACCACGGCAAAAGCACCACCAAAGCATCTCGTTAATGCCCATAAAACCATACCCTGATCGTCCCTAATCACCACTCCAACCACAAAAAATCCCTGTTCCTCCTGTAATGCTGGGTTAATTTTATGATATTGACATTTCCTATTTTTCACGAATGTATAATTTAATAAAACTTGATTTAATTACTAAATACGTGTATTTAGTAATATATTAAGTTCAATTAAATTATGCATATTTTTATTGAAGAAAAATATCTCTGATTTTCGAGATAAATATTGTTTTATTGAAAAGATAATGATCAAGAAAATATTGATATTTACTTGATCATAGTCACGAGAATCTTTGATCATAATCTCGAAAATATGTTGGTAATGTTCTTGATAATATCTTGTGTTTATTCTTGATACTCAAGTCTATCTAAAGTATGGTAAGTATCTTCTTGATATGGTCAAGAATATTTTTAATCTTATCTTTGCATATGGTAAGATTATAAGGTCGAAAATCTTGATTGTGAATAATATTCATAGGGGCCGAAAATATGGTGATAAATATCATGATTGATCACTTGATTGATAAATTGTAAGATCTTTATGATTTATCATTATCATTATTCATGGTAAGATTTATTTAAGGATAATTCTCTTACCTTTTACTAATTATCTCTACCATGTTTTACAGGTTGTAGAGATCTTGTGCAATAAGGAAACTTAGGAACTAAGTAAACCTAATTGCACTATAAAGAGAAGGAAAACATGACGTTTTCTGTGTGACGTGAAAAATCCAAAAATCGTGTGGAGCTCAACAAAAATACACGTCCACTTTAAAAATATTGAAGCTAATTTTCGTGTGTACACAAATACAAAAAGTTTCAATTGTGTTGTGACTTCAATACTCCGGGAGGAGGAATCAATCACTTAGAGAAGGAAAGAATTTCAGCGTGAAGATCAAACGGGAGGTTTGGATCAAGATCGAACGGGAGTTCGTGTTACTGAAAAGTGTTGCAGATTCAAAGAAAACTACTGAAGAGTAGTGGGACGCCATCTCGCATTACATGCCACAGAAGGATCAGTGAGTGATCTATTTCTTGGATGTTTGATAAAGTCTATGCGTAGTTTTATCATGTAATTTAGATTGATCTGTATAAACTCTTTCCTTATATAGTGATATATTTTTATTCGCAGGATGCGAACCGTGGGTTTTCCCTGTTAGGGTTTTTCACACGTTAAGCTCAAATTATTGCGTTCTTGTCCATTTATAATTCCGCACAATTTATTTTGATTATTTACGTTTTACAATTCAGACGAATCTGCCTTAGCAAGATTCATCTGGTACTGCGCTAAACAACGCTTAATGATTTACTGTTAATTAGTTACTGTCCAGACTTGTCAGTGACAGTCTATTTATAAAATTTAGACAACTTTAAATTTTCAATTGGTATCAGAGCGGGTTCACTTCTAGAAAGTGAGATCCGGTTGTCTAAATGGAAAACTCTGCATCTCTTAGGCCATCTTTGCTAACTGGTAGTAACTATGCATATTGGAAAATCCGTATAGAAATTTTTATTCAATCTATTGATGAACGTTGTTGGACTTCTGTTCTTGAAGGTTACACAGCACCCACTGTCACTACTGGAGGTGTTGTTACAGCTGTAGTTAGAAGTGCATATACTACAGATGAACTAGCTGATGCAAATTGGAATTCTAAGGCACTTAATGCTATTGTTTATTTGGTTGATCCAGGTCAATTCAGACTCATCTCCTCCTTAAGGACGGCCAAGGAAGCATGGGATGCTTTGAGGATAGGAAACGAAGGAACCAATGCTGTCAAAACCTCCAAGCTACAGATGATCACTTTAGAATTTGAACAATTATCTATGGAAGAGAAAGAAGACTTCAAAAGCTTCTATGCCAGATTAAGTGATCTCACCAACTCGGCTGAAGCACTTGGGAAAACCTACTCAAATGAGCAAATTGTACAAAAGATCCTTAGATCTTTACCAGACAGGTTCCATGCAAAAGTGACAGCAATTGAAGAAACCAAGGATCTTTCAACCATGCAAGTTGAGGAAATTGTAGGGTCATTGATGACCTATGAGTTAAATCTGGCTCGAAGAAAGAAAGACAAATCACCAGGGATTGCTTTCAAGACGAACAGTGCTAACCTGGACGACTCTGGTGAGACTGACGAAGATGAAAATTTCGTACTTCTCACCAGACAATTTAAAAGGTTCCTCAAGGGTAAATAAAAAAAGAAAGGTCCACAAATCTTCAAGGCCAGAATCAAAAACCACAAAAACAATGGAAGAAAAATAATTTCTATCTAAAGAATAATGCCAACACGCCTGAAGGAAAGCCTAGGAGTCGAATCCAATGCAGAGAATGTGAAGGATATGGACACATTGCAGCTGATTGTCCTAATACTCAAAAGAAGGCCAAGGGAAGGAAGGCCATGAATGTTACATGGAGTGATGGAGACTCAGATGAATCTGAATCAGAATCAGACAGCAGCAATTCTGAAATCAGGTAATTACCTTTACTGCTTTACAGCTGTATCTGGTAACTCTTCTTATGCAGATAAATCCAGATCAAATACTGAAAACTTGAGGAAGGAACTTCAAGATGCAGAAGAGAAGATTCAACTATTGCAGGCCATCGCTGAGCACAGCAGGGAACGTCAACTAGACGACGTATCTGCAGTCTCAGATGATGAACAAAATGAGGTAAGCTGGTTCAGTTCAGAACTTGCTAAAGCACAAGACAAAATCAAGAAGCTGGCACGTGGATCCGTCCAACTTGATGAAATCCTGTACAGTGGCAGACCTGTCAGCCTAAAAACAGGTCTTGGATATGAAGGTAAAGGTAAAAATCATGACCATAAAATAAACTTTGTAAGAGAATCTGGATACATGTACATGGAACAGAATAAAAATCATACAGATGCATCTACCTATCATCATCATCAATACAATGCGGCTAGGAATCAAAGCTCATATCCAGCCAGGAACTATGCAAAACGACAATTTCAGCCAAATCTGTACAAATCAGATGAGTCTGTCCATCAGAACGGCAGGAAATTTCAACCTCGACAGAATCGGCAGGATACATCTGTTTTCCAGGTATTCTGTAATTTTTGTGCTAAATCTGGTCATGATGTATTTAGGTATCATGAGTACTTGAAGTTAATCAATTCACACAAAAGAAGACTTGTTTCTAGACAAGAGAAGAAAATTCGAACGAATGCTTATGTAGTGCAATTGTCTTTGAGTGCTTTGATCCCTAACACATGGTATTTTGATAGTGGTTGTTCTAGACACGTGACATGTGATCTCTCTCTACTTACACATTTTGAAAAAGGCGAAACAGGTGCTGTTACATTTGGTGATGGCCAAAAGGGTAAGATAGATGGATCTGGTATCATCAACATTAAGGAATTGCCTACATTAACTAATGTCTTATATGTTATAGGGCTTAAGGTAAATTTGATCAGTGTAGGACAATTGTGTGATGATAACTTGCTTGTCATATTTTCAAAAGAATATTGCAAGGTTTTAAGTTGTGACAAGAAGTCTAACCCGTTAAAGAGTGTTTTATTTAAGGGAGTTAGATCTAGAGATAAATGCTATACACTTGAGAGTCACGAAACTTGCAATTCTGTTAAAACCAAAAATGAGAAACTGTGGCATAACAGATTAGGACATCTAAACTACCATGATCTCATGAAGCTGACCAGACTACAGGCTATGAAAGGCTTACCCAGCATAAACAATATTCCAGATGAAATCTGTGATGATTGTTAAAAGGGTAAGCAAATCAAAAGTCAACATAAACCAGGTATATCCATTAATACCTCTCATATACTTGAACTAATTCACATGGATTTGATGGGTCCTATCCAAAAGGAAAGTATTGGTGGCAAGAGGTATATTTATGTATGTGTTGATGATTTCTCCAGATACACATGGGTCATGTTTATTCGGGATAAATCTGATACATTTGACAATTTTGTTAATCTTTTTCAGAAATTGAGTAATGAAAAGGCCGACGAACAGGTAAGAGTCAAAAGGATCAGAAGCGATCATGGAAGAGAGTTTGAAAACTCCGAGTTTGCTGATTTTTGTATCCAATATGAGATCAAGCATGAGTACTCGTCCCCAAAGACTCCTCAACAGAATGAAGTGGTGGAAAGGAAAAATAGAACTCTATAAGAGATGGCTCGTGTTATGCTGAATAGCAACAAATTGCCCACGAAATTTTGGGCAGAAGCCATAAACACTGCTTGTTATATTATCGATAGAGTCATGCTTAGATCTGGAACAAACCAAACTGCATATGAAATTTGGAAGGGTAGAAAACCTAGGGTTGATTACTTTCATGCCTTTGGGAGTAAATGCTACATTTTGAAAGATAGAGAACACTTAGGAAAATTTGACTCAAAATCAGATGATGGAATATTTTTGGGTTATGCTGAGAATAGTAGGGCCTATAGAGTTTACAATCTAAGAACTCAAACTGTTCTTGAGTCAATTAATGTGAAAGTGGATGACACTAATTGTTTAAATTCGGATTTGCAGGTAGTAGATGGTGATCAACTGGAAATTCCACCAAAAGAAGAAGCTGGAACAGAAAAATCAGAAGAAAAATAGCACCAAGCTGAAAGTCTCAATGATATTGAAGAATCCGATCAGGATGAGTCTGGGCACCCAGTAATATCTGTAGATCGAGTCGAATCTGATGACCCAGATACATCTGATATTGCTGAATCAGAAGCATCAAGACTACCACCTACTAGGATCCAAAAGGCACATCCACTTGATAACATTCTCACTGATATGTCTGAGAAAAATGTGACCAGAAGAAAATTTGCTGAGATGGGTAACATATGTCTCAAATCGAGCCAAAAAATGTCAAAGAAGCTTTGATAGATGAACACTGGGTACAGGCTATGCAGGAGGAACTTAACCAATTTAAAAGAAACAATGTCTGGGAGTTGGTTCCACGTCCTAAAGAAGGTAATGTAATTAGAACCAAATGGATCTTCAAGAATAAGTCAAATGAACAAGGAAATGTGGTAAGAAATAAAGCCAGACTTGTTGCTCAAGGCTATACCCAGATTGAAGGGATAGACTTTGACGAGACATTTGCTCCTGTAGCCAGACTGGAATCCATGAGGCTCTTGCTAGCTGTGTCTTGCTACATCAACTTCAGACTATTTTAGATGGATTCAAAAGTGCCTTTCTGAATGGTGTGCTTACTGAGGAAGCCTATGTGGAACAGCCTCAAGGATTCACAGATCCATCTCACCCGGATTATGTCTTTAGACTCAAAAAGACGTTATATGGGTTGAAACAAGCCCCCAGAGCGTGGTATGAAAGGCTCACATCATTCTTGCTAAGCAACGGATACAAAAGGGAAAGAACTGATAAAACTTGTTTCATTAAGCATCTAAGTCCTGGACTAACTGTAGCTCAAATATATGTTGATGACATAGTATTTGGGTCTACATCTAAGTCCAAAATTAATGAATTTATAAATACAATGAAGAGAGAATTTGAAATGAGTATGGTTGGTGAGCTAACTTTTTTTCTTGGTTTACAGGTACAGCAGGATGAATCTGGCATATTCATATCTCAAACAAAGTACGCTAAAAATCTGGTGAAGAAATTTGGACTTGAAGATGCAAAGGCAATAAGAACTCCCATGGCGACTACCCTAAAACTTTCAAAGGATGACAGTGGTAAGGATGTAGATCCATCTCTTTACAGAAGCATGATTGAAAGTCTTCTGTACCTTACTGCCAGTAGGCCAGATATATCCTTCAGTGTTGGAGTTTGTGCAAGATATCAAGCCAAACCTAAGGAATCTCATGTTGCTGTTGTGAAAAGAATCATCAGATATGTAAGTGGTACGTTGAATTACGGAATTTGGTTTACAAGAGATACCACTGCCAATCTTGCAGGTTTTTCAGACGCAGACTGGGCTGGGAATGTGGATGATCGAAAGAGTACATCTAGAGGATGTTTCTACATTGGGAACAATTTGGTGGTATGGCTAAGTAGAAAGCAAAATTCAGTGTCACTATCCACAGCCGAAGCTGAATACATAGCAGCTGGGAGTTGCTGTACACAACTCCTGTAGATGAAACAGATGTTGGAGGACTATGGAATCTCTACAGAACAAGCCACTATGTATTGTGACAACACCAGTGCCATCAATATCTCAAAGAACTCAGTCCAGCACTCCAAAACAAAACATATTAACATCAGACACCACTTCATCAGAGAATTGGTGGAACAAAAGATTATCAATCTGGAGCACATACAGACTGATCTACAGCTGGCAGATTTGTTTACTAAGGCCCTCGATATTTTCAAATTTGAAAGCCCTAGGAAACAAATTGGAGTATCACCTCCGTCTGAATAGGAACATGCATATTTCAAAAAAAAAAAAACGCATTGCTTTTCTTTTCTTTTTTTCATTTTGGTTAACTTATCCTATTCTTATATTAAGTAGTTCATGTTTTTGCTTGCAGATATATCTGAGTGCTTGTGGCTGATAACGAGACAGATCCGTCTGGCTAATAGCAGTCAACATGTCTCTGGATGAATCTAACTAGCACTCAAATCTGGACAATCATAAGGATAAGTCACTGCTGTCTATGTCATATGATTGTTACTGAATGAGATTTCATATTCTGTGTGTAGACCTATGATCTAAATCTCGCTTATAGCATTGCATGCATTTTTCTTGTTATCCAAGGGCAGGGCTAGTGGAAAAGAAGGATGCCTATCCAAGCCAAGTTCATACCCTTTAGCCTTAAAATACGATGAATTGATATAAATGTGGTAATATTGTAGAAGTAAAGGGAAAACCTAGTAAGATAACTTCTGGGGATTGTGTGAATCTACCAATCCAAGCCAAGTTCATACCCTTCTTCTAACCTAAAGGGGAACATACTGTAAGATAACTTCTGGGGATTGTGTGAAGCTGTTTCCACCTCCAAAAGACATTGCCATTATATAGAAAAAGTCGGCAAGCCGGATCTGAGAAAATGCACTTTCTATAGATTTTGATCGGTCTTATTGTGCATTACGGTGACAAATCAATAAGTCAGGGCAATCATATGATTTGTGGCAGTGTGTGGATGACTAAGGGTTGCTCGGATCACACACGCACATTAATCAACATAATCATGCTCATGGTGGACTGTCTACTGCCAGATATATCTGACTCAACAGATACCAACAAGTGCTCAGACGTGTCTCAGGTATTCAAATGCATTTATATTTTTCTTATTCATGAATTTTTAGATTTTATTCCGAAAATCTTTATTTTTAAGGCAGTATATCGTGGGCTAATAAGTGCAAATCTTGCAGAACAAGTCAGTTGATTGTGGAGCCCAATTTTTGGTAATTTATTTGTTTCCTAATTCTTAATATATTTTGTTTCTATACTTATCTTTTTTTTTGGAAAGAAGTTGACAAGAATCGGGATTCTCCAGTTACCATAATGAACTCTAATTCCTTTCATATTAGACTTCCTCTTAAACCCCAAAAACCCTCACACTCTTTCATAAAACTTCTCGTCCCAAGGCTCAAAGACCCCAAAAAACTCTCTCTGCAAAACCCTAAGCTCCGTCCTCCTCTCACTCAAATCCTCCACCCATTCCAAGACATGGCTCAAAGCAAGCAAACTGGAAGGAGGTGAGTCACCAGAGGCAGCGGTGGCATTGACGAATCACCTCAACCAGACCCATCATGGATGGGAACTCCAAGTGGCGCCATTATACCTGCACCGCCCGCCGGCACCAGCCCGACGCCAACATCTCTCTCTACAGCCAGTACTACTCCTACACCTGCTCTTCTCATGGCCCAAATTGGCCGGAACACGCCTGTTATTCCACAAACCATGGGCATAAGTTTGACACCCATATCAGGTAATCTTGGGTCCAGCCATATCTCTCCCTTAGATATTCGGAGTGAACTGCAGGGAGCACGAAAGCTTGCTGCCATGAAAAGTGCAAGAGATGCGAAAATTAGGAATGAAGAAGGGGGAGATGAATCGGTTGAGACTGAATCTGGTGATGAAAAGGAGAAACCAGAGGAGCAGGAAGAATCTGGGGAAGATGAAAAATCTGAAGAAGAAAAGGAAGGAGAAGAATCTGAGGATGATGCACCACCAGAAGAGCCAGAGGAATCTGAGGATGAAGACAAGTCCGAACAGTTGGAAGAATAGTCTGAGAAAGAAGCAGTTATTCCAGATAGAAAAGGAAAACAAAAAGTAGCCACTGTGAGTTCAAAGAAGAAAAAGGGTGACACGGATATGGGTCCAGTAAGATCTAGGTTTGATGTTTCTTCATTCGTCTGCACCCCCATGCAGACGGCAAGAGGTATGTTTACCCCATTCAGTTTCAAATTTTGGTCGTCTGAAGCATACACTGATTACCAAAAACATATTTCCGGTAAACGGTTGCATTATGAGTCTAGAGTGACTGTAGGTGAATTTGATGACTTTGAGATTGATGATATAGTGTCACATTTTGGATTGAAAAAATTGACTGATTGTAAAGGGGAGATTAATGAGACACTGGTCAAAGAATTTTATGCCAACATCCCCATTGATTATAACTCCAAAAAAATGCCTCTTTACCACTTCACTTTTTGTTAGAGGACAATTGATTAAGATTTCAGCAAAAGAACTTAGGAAGTGGTTAGACCTGAATGATGATGTGGCTGATGAGGATGAGTCTATGAAAGCCACTAATGATGAAATTTCTATGGAGTTGACGGGGGGAAAGATCACATGGCCAGTAAAAGGGTTAAAACAATTGCCTAGGTCTGAAATGTCAAAGAAATATCAAATCATGCACAAAATTGTTAAGGCAAATTTTGACTAACTAATTCATGATTCGAGTTTTAAACGAGAATCTGCTAGAACCCTTTTTCTGCTGGGGACCAAAAGGAATATTGACCTTGCTACTCGAATCTGGAATTCTATCATTGGAAGAGTGTCGGGAAGTGGTCCTAGATAAGGTAACACTTATCTGTTGGTTTATCCGTCGATTATTTCACAATTTTTGAATGATCAGGGTATCCAAACATTGGAAGATGATGTGGTGGTCACCCCCAAGGTGTTAAATAGGGCGAGATGCAGAAAAACCTTGGAGACGCAGATGGGTCAAAAGAAGCAGGTTCTGGATGAGACTACTGGGAGTCAGTTATCAGCTGATACAGATGGCAAGCTCGGTCAGCTGGAAGCAGACAATGCTGGGATGAAAGCTGATATATCTGCACTTGGTGTACAGGTTAAGCGTCTTGAATATTTAGGTTGTGAACTTTTTAATGCAGGTTTTGTAGGACTTTTGCTTCTCCTCTTTAACCGAAAAGGGGGAGTAGCATTAGCATGGATCAGGATATCATCTTTTTTTTAATGCTCTCTATGTGTTGATTTCTTTACCTTGAGGGGGAGACTTTTGATAGGGGGAGCAAATTGATTTTTTTGTGATCATAAAAAGATGATTGATTTCGGGAAAATAGAAAAAGTCAAAGGGGGAGATTGTTAATTTTATGATATTGGCATTTCCTATTTTCCACGAATATATAATTTAATAAAACTTGATTTAATTACTAAATACGTGTATTTAGTAATATATTAAGTTCAATTAAATTATGCATATTTTTATTGAAGAAAAATATCTCTGATTTTCGAGATAAATATTGTTTTATTGAAAAGATAATGATCAAGAAAATATTGATATTTACTTGATCATAGTCACGAGAATCTTTGATCATAGTCACGAGAATATGTTGGTAATGTTCTTGATAATATCTTGTGTTTATTCTTGATACTCAAGTCTATCTAAAGTATGGTAAGTATCTTCTTGATATGGTCAAGAATATTTTTAATCTTATCTTTGCATATGGTAAGATTATAAGGTCGAAAATCTTGATTGTGAATAATATTCATAGGGGCCGAAAATATGGTGATAAATATCATGATTGATCACTTGATTGATAAATTGTAAGATCTTTATGATTTATCATTATCATTATTCATGGTAAGATTTATTTAAGGATAATTCTCTTACCTTTTACTAATTATCTCTACCATGTTTTACAGGTTGTAGAGATCTTGTGCAATAAGGAAACTTAGGAACCAAGTAAACCTAATTGCACTATAAAGAGAAGGAAAACAGGACGTTTTCTGTGTGACGTGAAAAATCCAAAAATCGTGTAGAGCTCAACAAAAATACACGTCCACTTTAAAAATATTGAAGCTAATTTTCGTGTGTACACAAATACAAAAAGTTTCAATTGTGTTGTGACTTCAATACTCCGGGAGGAGGAATCAATCAGTTAGAGAAGGAAAGAATTTCAGCGTGAAGATCAAACGGGAGGTTTGGATCAAGATCGAACGGGAGTTCGTGTTACTGAAAAGTGTTTCAGATTCAAAGAAAACTACTGAATAGTAGTGGGATGCCATCTCGCATTACATGCCACAGAAGGATCAGTGAGTGATCTATTTCTTGGATGTTTGATAAAGTCTATGCGTAGTTTTATCATGTAGTTTAGATTGATCTGTATAAACTCTTTTCTTATATAGTGATTTATTTTTGTTCGCAGGATGCGAACCGTGGGTTTTCCCTGTTAGGGTTTTTCACACGTTAAGCTCAAATTATTGTGTTCTTGTCCATTTATAATTCCGCACAATTTATTTTGATTATTTACGTTTTACAATTTAGACGAATCTGCCTTAGCAAGATTCATCTGGTACTGCGCTAAACAACGCTTAATGATTTACTGTTAACTAGTTACTGTCCAGACTTATCTGTGACAGTCTGTTTATAAAATTTAGACAACTTTAAATTTTCATGCTGCATCAGAGTTAATTTTGATCTTTCCATCTGGTGACTTCATCCATCCCAGCTGGTGTACTCTCTTGTCCGACACCACCCAGTAGAGGGGAGAGCAGTATCATTTTTGCATATAATCCATTTCCACAAACTTCGCCTCCACCACCACCAAAACGAGACGCTGGGTTCCTCCATGAATAGCTTTGTTACGCTCCCTCCATGTAACCCACATTAAACCCCCCCCCCCCACCAACCAAGATCATCCTTGTGATTTCTGCCAAGCTCCTGTAGGAGAGCTTTCCCCTCCATTAGTCCCAATAAATTCTTAATGACACTCCACCAGTCGACTTCTTTCCACACACCTCTCGACCACTTGCATGAAAATATAGCATGTATGGTGGATGTTCGCTAGAAACACACCGCAAGTGCACGAGTCGCATACAAGTGATAGTGGACTAATTGAGTCAGGTTTATCGATCCCACAAGGATTGTCTATTTCAACTACACTCTAATATAATTAAAGTTAACAAGAAACACACACAATAAAGATTTGTTTGGGAATGTTCTCGTACTAGAATTAAAGTTGCAATTGTAAATAAATAACTAGAAAAATGGTGATGAATAGATGATAAAGGAGTGTTGGGATTCTTGATTCCACTTGACCATTACCTAATTGAATTATCACAAGCAAATAGAAATGCAATTCATTAATCATGTTAGACCCGATTTTCCAAGCTTAGCCAATTGCCTCTCTCGAGTGAAATCAACCCTAATTAGTGGCATTAACCTACTATATCTCTATATCGATTAAAAACACACCAATTGCATTAAACCTATGTGAAAATAGTTCAATGGGTCATATAGGGTTTTAGGTATATCTCTATCCTAAATAAGAATCTAGAGCAAATATTGTATTGATCTAGAATACACAACAATTTCTCAATAATTGCACATCCCATAAAATCTAAGCATAAATGTGGCCACAATAAATGCTAGTCAATAAATACAACAATAAATGCACGAGATAATAAAAGCTTAAATTCTTAATACAAGCATTAAAATCAACTAAGTTAGGTCAAGCTTCATCAATAATCCCAACAGAAAATAGTTTAGCCCATAGTGAAATAACAATAAAATTCAAGAATTAAATACATCATTTCAACTATGAAGTAAAATAAATAGAGAAATATGAAGATTAAGCAAAAATACTTCCCTTTACCAATGATTCTTGCTTCAAAATATCACTATTCTTCCACAATAATGTGGTATTTCTCCCTCAAATCAACATTCATCAACAAAACTATACAAAAACAAAAGAAAATTACAAGACAAAAGTAAGAAAAATCAAAGAGAGAAAGAGAGCTAGGGTTTATTGACTTGAAAATGAGGGAAGAATGATTCAAAAATAGCCAAAATCACTCAAAATACCCCCAAAATCGCGTAGATCCGCGTATAACAGCTTTTGGGCCGAACCAGATCGCACCGGGTCGACCCAGATTATCGCTCCAGTTTATAACCACGCGATCGCGTGGTTGACTTTGAAAACTCTCGACTTGGATTTTAGGCTTGATTCGCAAACGTGACCTGTGCTTAACCACGCATTCGCGTGGTTCACCTGAGTGATGTCTTGCAGCTTGATCTTCTTTTAATTGCCATTGAGGTCCTCAGTTTTAGATATCGATTAACTTGGTCCCCAAAGTTTTCAATTTCTTTCAATTGAGCCCTTCCAAAAGTGCATTTGAGTCCGTCAACTTAGGAAACTTGCAATTTAGTCCTTTGATCAATTGCACATGCGTCCACAACTTTCCGGAAATGACAATTTGGTCCCCAAACTTTGACTCTTTGATGAATTTGACTCTTTTCTCCTCAATTTCTTCAAGTATTTATCCATTTAGCTTCTTTCTTGTGCTTTCTCCATAAAATTGATTGTTAAACCTATTTAACCACAAAATATGCACAATTAAGTAGGTATTTGTCCAAATTACTCAAAAAGTATTACTAAAAATATATGAAATATGCATGTAAAATGCACTCAACAGTGGACTCCATTTCTCCACAATAACCACTAGCCTAATATAATTTTTCGATACATCAAGTTGACACCCGATGGAAGTATATCGTGGAATAACCTCCATGGGAACATCTTTATCTTAGGTGGGACATTAACTTTCCACATATTCACCCACCGTTCCTCTTGACCAGATTGCCCTTCTGCAGGGAAAGTGCTTTATTGTAGCAATCTTGTAACGTCCCGAGTTCTAAATACTCGGAACGCCACTACTTTCTTTCAAATGCCTCGAGTTTTAAATACTCGGAACGCCACTACTTTCTTTCAAACTCATTTTCTAAATAACAATTTAGCAAAAAATAACTGGATATTTAGACTTCGCATGAACTATTATTAAAATCTTTCAACAAAAATAAATTCAAGTTTTTCAACAATTAGTAAAACATAAATTCAAATTAATGTGAAACTATAAAGTTGAACTTTGAAATGAAATACTTATTTGTTTCCTTGTCACTCGTGTCCATCACTCGCCACTGCTTTCGAAGCCTGCAAAAATTGTTAATAACGAGGTGAGTGTTTCAAAGAAATACTCAGTAAATTCATAGCAAAATAATTCACTTATTCTATAAATTGCACATAAACATGTAATCATGCTAAACATATCTTTTACATAACATCATAGCATATAACAAATAAGTGCGAAAAGTAACATCGTCTTGTCTTCTTTCAACATGCAACTATGCATGTAAGTTATAGCGCTTAGAATATTTCTTCTTTTTCTTTGTTCGATTTCATGAACATAACTTCTTCACACGCCATTTTCGGGAAAGTCTTAGCCCATCTTACCTCTCATGGCTAATTACATGATCATAACATCACTTTTCTCATAACATCAAATATGATTTACATAATTTCAGATTCACATGCAAATCATAGCTAAATAAATTATTAGGTATGAGTCTACCTCAAATTCTAATGAGTTCGAGTTGAGCAGAGAAACTTCAAATATCTAACTTTCCGTTCGCGTCGTTTAGCCAAAGAAAATAATTTTGAATTAGTAATTTTTGGGAAATTGAGTGTTTAAAAATAAAAATAAAGGTTTGGGGACTTAATTAAAATTCCCAGAAAACAAAGGGGTTGACTTGAATATTTTTATTTTTTTTGAACTGCAGGACCTAAAAGAAAATAACTTTTAAAACTTAGGCTGATAATATAACATTATATTAAAACTGTAAGGATCGAATTTAAAGACTTTAAAAAGATTAGGACTAATTAGCAAAATCTGAAAATGAAATATATATATATATATATATATATATATATATATATATATATATATATATATATATATATATAATGGGAAGCACGCGCTCCATGTCTTACAATGTTCAAGCAGCATCTAATACAAATTCCAAATAATAATAATAATATAATTCATCTCTCTCTCTCTCTCTCTGTTTAACAAAAGAGAGAGACGATTAGAAGGAGGGGAAGGGCGTCGCCCTTTGCGGTTCCAGGCCGATGTGCCCTACAACCAGCGACAGCGCCGCCATCCCTTGGTGGCGACGAGAGGGGCGAGCATAGGTGCGTGAGAGGGAGGGTCTTGGGTGGTTTTTGGTGCAATAAAAGAGATAAACCGAGGCTCCAAGATGAAATTTTCCGGTGGTATTTTGGTCAGTAACCAAGGTAAGATGTTGGGCTTTGTTTGTTTCTTGATTTCTTGGTTTGGGGGTTAAATCTTGGGTTTGATTTGAATGGGATTTAGAAGTGGCAGTGGCAGTAGACTGCGTGTGGTGGCTTGGGGTTTGGGAGTCGATTTGGAGGTGATGCTTCTTGTTCTGTGGATTGCAGATTATGGTTTTGTCAAAAGTTTGAGTTTCAGTGATTGAAGTTCAGTCATGGCTATGCTGATTGTGTGGATTTGGAATTTGCAGTGTCGGTAGTGAATCATTGGAGTGAATTTTTTTGTAGATTATGGGATGAAATGGCTTGAAGGTACTGTGTGTGTTTGTGTGAATTGAAGGTAGGGGAGAATGCTTACTCAAAATTGCAGTGTGTGTGCGCGAGGGAAGGCAGTGGGAAGGATAAGAGGATCTACTTGTACCCAATGTGAAGGCAGAAAGTTGTAACTCCCAACATTGAGGATTATGAAATTTATTCCTGTCAATGAATGGGCAGTAACACATTTGATCGATTTTTGGGAGGTGAAAAAATATGTATCTTTAACATTGAATGAGGAACGATTGTGGAGTTTTTTTTTTTTTTTTTTTTTTTTTTTTGGGAATTCTAATTGGCTGAGAAATAATTCCAGTAATGATTGAGAATATTTTAACAGTAAAAATATCAAAATCGAAAACTTGAATCTTGGATTAAAATAATGATTTGGGGCTCAAAATGGAATAATAATTTTGAACAAATTTAAAATTGTAAAATTGGACTTAAAGATTTAAATCTTCTGTAAAATTTTAAAGTAATTGACATGGGTAGACGAAACACTTTTCATTTGTAATTGGGTGAAATTGTAGCGACACATATTAATAAATTAACTTTTTTTATTATAATAAAATTTTTCGATCGATACAAATATATATCCATTCCACACCAAGTATTTCCCGTTTGCTTCATAGTGCCAAATCAATTTATCGTCTTGCCCAACATGTCCCAACGGAATAGATAATATTTGCTCACAATCAATGGGCCAAAATAAACTCCGAATCATGTCTACATTCTAGGCTCCAGATGCACTGAACATCTGATCAACTGAATAAATTTCATGTACGGGTGACGTGTAAAGCTTGAATGAGGGTGGTCGGGGCAGCCATGCATCTTGAAAAATCGGAACCTCTCTACCACTTCCCACCCTCCATTGTAGGCCAGCAACCAAATGTTCCCTTCCTCATAATATACTACGACATATATAAGAGGAACCCGTGAGTAATTGATCCTCCGTGAAGCTTGAATGGTGAAAATATTTTGTGTGTAACAATCTGGCCACTAGTGAGTCAGGTAAATGAAGGATTTTCATGCTTGTTTAGCCACAAGAGCCTGGTTAAAATTGTTAAAATTGTAACGATCCAAAAACTTTGACTTCATTTATTATCTAATATGACGTAATAAAAGTGTTTTATAATTTATGTAATTATTTCGAAATAAAAGGAAAGAGAAACAGGATTTAACGGAAGAAAACGAAAATATTAAATAATAAAAGTTACGACAAAAAATTATTTTTTTGCCTATCTTCCATAAACTCGTTTGATCACTCCCGACCTTATTTGATTACATGTGATATATGTACGGGCAATTTTTCAGAGTGAACTGCGAAAATATGAAAACTGTTTGTCATTCCGACCATCTGATTGCCCTCAATGAATTCTTAAAGTTAGGACTGTAAAAACAGTAACACGAAATTATGCGTAAAAGTATTCCGTAAGTACTTCGAAATGGTATTAAGAACCGAGGATTTCAACTTCATTTGATACCTCAAATTGGATGTCAATACCGTGTCCAAGAAATTGAAAATTCTGCATTCACACACATAACGTGTCCACCATAGGCGCCACTCCCTACTTTATAGCCTTGATTACTCAACAAATTTGTAATTAATACCTCTTGCTTCCATCCAGCTCCAGCATTACACCTCCATCTTTGGAGAAATGAATAAGAATAGTTTAAAGAAGTCGGCTCTACTAAGGATGGAATCATATATGGGTTTGTCTTCAATTCAAATTCGTATAGCCTTATTTCACTATAAATACCCCTCAATTGATATGAATTCCTTAAATATTAGTCAAATAAATCTTGAGAAATAGTAGAGTTCTTTCCATCCGAAATTATAGAAATTTTAAAGTTAGAATCATGTTTGATATTTTTTTAGGATCAAGACATTTAATCTAAAAACATGATCTTCATATCCTAAAATGAAATTCTGTTCGAATAGAAAGTTGAAATCTTGAAGAAATTCCAGAAATAAGACTTGACAGTGTTTAAATCGACTGCAAGTATTGATAATACACACACACACACACACACATACTTGTCTATGTATAACTCCTAAACATATGTACTTGTCTTGACTTAACTTGGTTTGATTGGACTTGTACTTGATTACGTAATTTACTTCGTGATACTTTTTCATTACACATAACATTAAAATGATTTTTATATCTTTATTATGCATTGCATAGAAAGGAATTTCTTGATATTACAGTCACTCTATCCCACTTGTCTTGATATACATGATGTGATATCTAGTAACTGGATCACGATGTGTGTAGCGCCCCAAGTTCTAAATATCCGGTTCACCACGTCATCTTCTGGTCTAAACTTTAAAATAATATTTTGGCGGAAGAAATAACTGAAATTCATTTTTGGCAACATTAAATAAACTGTAATGGTCGATAAAGTTTAAAACTTTTATGAAACAATTCGAAATAATAAATCGAGCCATTAATATTATAAAATAATTGACAATGTCATAATTTCTAAAATAATTGAAATTCTCAAAATTATCCAATATTTGGAAATACGGATTGTTAAAATAAGATTTTCAACCATTTAGCGACTATTGCCACAATCATCCATCACTTGCCACCCTCTCCGACATCTGCAAATATTGTTAAAATAGACATGAGCATTTCATGAAAATACTCAGTAGACTCATCGCCAATTAATTAATCCACATTATAATTGAACACATAAACGCAGGCTCTTTAGAAATCATAGGATGTGGGTTGCTCTTCTCGTGCATTAAAGCACATGACTTCTTTTTGAAAATCATAGGCTCTTTAGAAATCATAGGGTGTGGGTTGCTCTTTCTCGTGCATTAAAGCACATGACTTCTTTCTTCTCGTGCACATAAGGCACATAAGTTATGCATAACATCATCATTTATCTTGCAAGATATTCTCTTCTTTCTTTCTCATGCATAAAAGCATATAAGTTATGACAAGCATAACAACATAAATATTTTCGAAGAAATACATTCTCATTTCTTTTCATAAAAATGACTTTCACATAAGTCACATAACATACACATTCACATGCAATCATAATTTAAATCAATTAATAGGGGCGAGTCTACCTTAAACTTAACGAGTGTGGTTGAGCGGGAATGACTTCAATCTTTCAAATCTCCGTACGCCTCGTCTAGCCAATTAGAAAATAAGTTAAATTAGTCTTTAGAAATTTATAGTTTAAAAATGATAAATTACAATTTGGGGACTGAAATTGATGATTTGAAAATTGAGGGACTAAAATGAATAATTTGAAAGTTGAGAGACTAAAATGAATACTTTAAAAGTTGAGGGACTAAAATGAATAATTTGAAAGTTGATGGACTTAAATGAATAATTTGAAAGTTGAGGGATTAAAATGAATACTTTTCAAAATTTGGGTTGAAGCTCAAAACGAATATTAAACCTTAGGGCTGAAATAATAGATTTTAAAAATGAAGTGCTTGATTAAAAATCATTTAAAAACTTAAGGACTGAAATGATTAGTTTAAAACTATAAGGACTGGAATGCATAACTTTAAAACTTGGGGGACTAAGCTGCAATTTTTGAAAATTCAATATAAAATCAAAATCACTTGTCTTCCAAAATGTCGTGACACCGAGAGAGAAGACCGAGAGTGATGAAGGGCGGAGCCCTTTCGATTCTAGCTTCGCCGGCCATCCTCCGGCCGGCGGTGACACCGACGAGGCAGGGGGAAAGATTGGGGCTTGATTTGGTGCAAAAATCAGGGCTCAAGGTCGAACTTTTGGGGCTGAAATCGAGTAAAATCGGGCTAAGCGCGAAGCTTCTTTAGCGATTTTTCGGCGAATAGGGCGGCGGTCGAGGTAAGTTTGGGTTTCCAGGGCTATGGGTTCTTCTCTTCTTGGTTTTGAGTTTGATTTTGAGTTTGGGTGTGTCCTTGGAGTTGGCTACGTGCGGTGGTGGCGGCGGGTGTGGTTTGGGTGTGGCGATGATGATGATGTTTGTGGCAGCGGGGTTGAGGTTGATGGAGATTTGAGATTGGGCAGTGGAGGTGGTTGGTTCGAGTGAGTTGGAGGTGCTGCAGGTGGTTTGGGGTGACTGTGGTGATGGTGGAGGTTGGGTTGATTGGCGGTTTGGGTGGTGGTTCTTGGTTGAGCTGGTGGTGATGATGATATACGTGGTGCAGTGGGTGTTGAAAGATGATGGGGTTGGCAGTGGTGTGTGGTGATGGTGGTTCGAGGTGGTTGTGTTGGTGGTTTGGTTTGTGCATATTGATGTAGATGGCTGTTTAGAGTTGGGGTGTTGGTGTTGGTGGTGCTGATTGAGAGTGATAGAAGTGGCGGAGTGGTTGTTCAATAGTGATGACGGTGGTGATGGCTGCTAGGTTGGCAGCTTGGTGGTGAATGGTGGCCGTGACTGTGGAGGTTGGTGGCTGGAGATGGAGGTGGTTATGATGATGATGGTGATGATGATGATGACGAAGAAGAAGGTGACGGTGGTGATGGCTTCTAGGTTGGCAGCTTGGTGGTTGAGGTGGTGATGATGAACGGTGGTGGCTCTGCAGGTAGTTTGAGGTTGGTTATGGCTTGATCTTTGGCTGCTTGCTGGAATGGTGATGGTGATGAAGGGGGAAGAGGACATTACCTCGGCTGAATGGAGGCTGCAATGGATGGAGCTGGGAGGCTGGGGTGTGAGATGATGCTGAGATGGGTTTGGGAAGGGTAGGTGATATAGAGCTAGGGTATGGGCTTGATGTGATAGATGAAGGTTGGTAGTGTGAAAACCAAGACAAGTATTGCACGTAGTTCGAGGTAAATTCGCACACGGATTCAACTGGGTAGGAAGAATGAAAGTGATATAATGAGATTGACGTAATTTGGGATTTAAAGCGATTTTGAAAATAATAATTTAAATAAATAATTAAAATAATAAAATTTTGGAAATTCAGAATTTAATTTAAAATCGAATGGACTTTACATTTCTCGACTTGGCTAGACGAACACGTCGTGGCGTTAAATTAAAAATGGGTGAGATCGTAGCGGCACGGTTTCATAATTTAAAATAATTATTTAACACGTGAAAATTCTTGATCGCTACAATGTGGTTACGCTTGTTAATGAATTTCAGGGATCTTGACTCTCTACTTGGAACTCGTGGTATAGAAATTACGATTGTAAAAGAAGTCGTGAAATAAACTTCACACTTAAACTCGGGGTTACACTCCCTGCTTGTGCGCTCTCGGGATAGTAGTTGATTTGTAATATGAGCTCCCTTAAAAGTCACGCTCTCTTAAAAAGACATGCATTTGCACTGGTCATGATTACATGACTTGACTCGATTTGATTAATATACAAATACATATGAACTTGAATATATTATCTTGACCCGACTTGAATAAATGTCTTGTCTTGACTATATGACTTAAGTATTGTAATTTACTAGTTTAAAGATATGTAAGACGTGATCTTAAATATATGAAGTTTGACTTGACTAGAATATGTTAATTTTTAATTAATTTGATACATGGAATTGACTTGACTGGACTAGATATAACTCGAAATACATATAGGGCTCGTTCAGCAGCCTCCATTTATTTGGCTAGAAGACAACAAAAAAAAAAAAAAAACCCCAAAATTAAATTTGCACAATTTTTCATATCACTTTTTAACCATCCAGATTTTCTCTCTCCAATTTTTAACCATACGTCTTACCTAAAAAGTACAAATAAATCAACAAAATAATTTACATTCCATTTAAATCCAGCCAAACAAACCCATAATTTAAATTGACTTAACTTGAACTTGACTTGGGATTGGACTTGATTTGGATATATGGTTGACGTGAATATAGAACTCGACTTGAACTTGACGCAATTTGAATATGACATGACGTGGATATAGACTTGATTGATTTAATAAGTAAAGCTTGCACAAATCATAAATATGTACAGTTGGCTTGTCTAAGTATAATAGCACATGTACACCATACTTCACTCACTGGGCAAGTATATGTTCATTCCACGATAAATCTAATATTTTAGGTAATAATAAAAATGAAAAAGGGATTGACGCGGATCTTCAGACGGCAAGAGACAGATAGTGATACGCTAGGTGTCGGCCTGTGAGTTGTGAACTCACTCAATAAGGTCTTGTATTTAAACTGTCAAACTTGCCATTTTATCATTATTAATTTTTATCTAAAAGATTTTAAAGTTAATATATTATACTAAATGTTTTATTGTTACTTTTTAAATGAATGGATTTTATTTTAAATTAAAGTAACTTTGAAATCTCAGTCAAGTGACGTCATTTACTTCATTGACTTTTGAAAAGAAATAGAAGTAATTTCGCAAATTACCATGCGCCACGTGTTGGCATCGGAACTTGAAAATAAAAGAAAAATTCGGCCGTGCGTGACAAAAATCCTGAAATCCAAGTCCACCGCAATATTTAGACATGCAAAGCTTTGGCCATTGTATCTAAGGAATACTTTTCTTACCCTGGTTGCCTCCCCACCAAAATCCTCGAAGCAATGACATTAAATCTTTATAAATATTTTCTGGCATTTTAAATAAGTTCGTCATATAGGTTGGTATAGCCTGCAATACTGCTTTAATCAATACCTCTTACCACCAACCAAAATGATACCCAGTTTTTAACCCTTTACTCTCTCCTAGACCCGTTCTTTTATAGACATAAAAGCCTGATATTTATTGCATCCCATCGCAATAGGAATCCCCAAATTAGAATTATCAAATCCTCTTTTTAAATCCCAAGAAGGAATTTTAACACCTCCTCATCAGTTGCATGAACATTTGAAGAAAAGGAGATCGATGTTTTCTCAAAATTAAATATTCTGGCCCGAGGAACCCTCATAGGTGGATAGGATATTCAAGAAGGCCTCACAATAAAAATCAAAGAGTCATCTGCAAATAATAGATGGCTAACGAGAAGTCCCGCCCTGGAGCACTGAAAATCACGAATAAAGTTAACGTAAAAGTATGCAAGGGTAAAATTTGTTGGATATTTGACCAAAAAATAATTGCAAAATAAGTTTTGGACAGTTGTTAATAATTGATTGAAGTGTAGACGTGTAATTAGGGTTGTGCTTCTTTTCATTAGACTTGGGATGATGAAGAGGGCCCACTTGGGCACATAACTCTTTATTATAGACAGCAATGAATTTGTGGTGGACGAGTGGCTGCACGAATGCGTGGGATTGAGAGAGTAGAGAGGTAGCCACCAAAATGTGAAATTAATGGGAAATGGCGTGCAAAGAAAAAAGATAGAGCCATGAAATTATTTAGAATAAAAGAGAGAGAAGACGAACAAGAGTAAAAAAAAAAAAAGGAGAAGGAAAAGACGTGTGCCGCATTGATGAGTGATATTTTGTTAAAAAACGTTGAGTGTTGTGGTGGAAACATGGAGTGCACATGGGTAGAGAATAATATTCGCTTACCATGGTATTGGTGGCTAATTGCAGAAAGTTTAAAGAAATTGTTGGGATGCATGATGTATATTATGTATTATGTTTAGTGTTCTCGAGATGGATTGCATACGGGCAGTAATTGCAAATTGACTATCGTGGTGAATTCATTGTTGAATGGGAAAAGTTGTGCGTAATGAATTAGAAGAAAACGGTAAGAGTTGAGATACTGCGACGTTATTCCTTCTAATTTTGGGTATAGAGAAGTTATGAAGATGAGAGAAAAATTGTATGAGAGAGTTTATTTCATTATCAATAAAAGGTGTTCTCCTCGTGCGATTGTCGACGGTCAATTGAGCTATGTTAAATTCTCTATTTTTTCTCTTTTGTCCAATTATTTTTTGTTTTGGGTTTCCTAACAAAATTTTCTATCAAATGTTTTTCTACAATTTTTATAGGTTTTAGATAGATTAGATCCAGATTTCGATTAATAATTAATAGATGAATTGGATTGGATGTGATTGATTCCTTGACGGATTTTCAAATTTTTTTGGTTGTACTATTATTTTTATATGTTACAGTATTATTATATATTATTTTTTATTTATGTAATAATATATTTTATTACTTTTTTCTGACATAACTATTTTGATATTGTATACGTAGTAGTAATAGTATTTTTTAAACTGTATATACTAATATTAATTGTATATTAATATATTAGTTTATTGAAATTCAATAATGTTTTTATTGGTTAATTGTATATATGTATGTTTTAAAAGAAAGAATTTGTTTTTGAATTATAATTGTGTTATTTGAAATTAATACATAAATTTGTTTTCATTATTATTTTTTTTAATTATTAAATATGAATCAACATATATAACAGCTTATGCCTTGATATGTTTTACTTTTTGAATTATAATTGTTTTAGTGGAAACCTAGTGAAAACACATGGAACTTAAAAGGGTATTATAGTTATAGATCTATAAAAATATGAGGGTAGAATTGAAATTAAAAGTTTATCACTCACACACTTACTTTTCAAAGATCATGTAAATGAATGACTTGTAGCAATTGTCACTATTTCATTGACTGGAGTCTGGAACCCAAACTTCAATATATTTATTTATGTCCTATTACAATTTTATCCATCTTCCTCGAAGCCAACTTTTTTCATTAAACAAGACCCACCACCAATTATGATTATATATCTAAACCAACGTGCTTCGTCCATATGTGAACGTACTGTACTGTTACCGACGTTGATGCTCTCTATTCTTGTACAGCATTTTTCACAAATTAATAAATAAAATTGATTTTTTTTCTTCATTTTACTGACAAATTTGCTCGAAATCAGCCGCCAGCAAATCTTAAATATGCTTCGGCATATTACTCTCCTGCACAAGAAAAAATATTATGCTCGGCAATATTTCTAAACCATTTTTTAATCACACACATTTTCTCTCTCCAATTTTCAATCATTACTTTTTACCTCAAAATCATAAATAAACAAATTTATAAATCAAACAGTGTAACCAAATGGATGCTATATAATTAAGTTCAATCCACCCACAAAGGCTGCAAGGATTACAATCTTGGTCTGGGGATGGCTATGGGTCCTTGCCTTGATTGCTCGGAACACGCAGGCTATTAGGTACTCTCGTTTCTAGACCCAATTATTTGTGGGTGATCGTCCTTTCCCATCTGCCATTATCCCGTTTATTATTATTTGAGGAAATTACACCATAGCTTGCTTTTAAAAATTACATTTCATAAGTCAAGATTTAAGTTTAATAGTTCACAAATCAAGTTCAAATTTATTATTTAACTTTTACTAATAAAATCAACTCAGCACATCCCACTACCAACACAACCCTCATTTGTAACAGTTGAACCTTCCAATTATCCGTCGAATTCCAACCAGCACCGCCTGTACCAACTTTGACAACTCATCACCGTCGCCCGCCATCGAATGCCGCCACCCATCACCGTCGAACACCCCTAACTACAACCTCCAACCAACTTCTTTACTCTCTCACACTTCACAGACCATCGTGAGGGGCTGTTGAATCGCCACCCAAAACAACCAAATCCCGCCTTAAAAGGTGGTGACAACATCTCTTCCGGCAACGTCCACCCTCTCGGACCACCACCGATCGACTTGTACGCATAAGGCGCTTAATTTGATGGAGATATTCCCACAAAACAAGGTCAAATTTGATGGAATTTCTGGGATTTCACACCCAGATTGCAGAATAACAGAGGCTAGGGGTGGGCATTAACCCGCCCAACCCAACCCAACCCGATCGGGTTGGGTCGATTTTTGATGAAAATTGGGTTGGGTTCGGGTTCGGGTTCTACAAAAAAAAATTTAGTTGGGTTGGGTTGTGGGTTGAGTGAAAAACCCGACCCAACCCAACCCAACAAAATTTTTTAAAATATAAAACCATTTAAATTTCAAAAATTTCAAGCACATTTATAATTTGGATGAAATTCAAGTATGGTTTGTACAAATTTTAGTTTTATTAGCAAGTATTCAATTTATTATATTTGAGCTTATTGTATTTTACATAATTGATTTGAGTTAATAGTTGATTTATGGGCTTAATTTTAAAAATTTCAAGATTTTTTATTAATTAGACAAAAGCCTAAACCACCTAACCCGACCATAGTGGGTTGGGTTCGGGTTGGGCAAAAAACCCACCCAACCCAACCCACACCCACCCCTAACAGAGGCAATATGGTTGTTGTAAGAAAATAAAAGGACAGATTATTGGAGAGGTGCGGCTGGAGGATACTAATTGGTGTGAGAGGCTGGAATTAAGAGACAAACTTGGTTGATTGGAAGAAAAGCTGAGATATATATTCAATACACAAATAGAGGCGGTGGAAGATTGGAGTAGTCGAGGGCACACTACTCTTGCACAAAAAGCACTCGTCCAACTGGAGGAAACAAAAGAGGGCCACTGGAGGAAGTAATTGGTGAGGTCGCTATGCATAAAAAAAAATAGTGTGTGGCTGGGAGAATAAATTCAACAGGTCCTCGGTTGATTGGTCTTTGAGGCAGATAAGTGTGCGGCTAGGGTGATTCGTGGAAGATGGTTGTTTATGTTCTTTATTCTCTGTGGATTTGAGGTGGTGACAGCGGTGTGTCTAGGTTTTTTGTAGTGGTTGTGTTTGTAATGTGGTGGAAATGGAGGTTAAGATTTTTGGTAGTTGTGATGAGTTGTTGGTCTTTATCCTTTGTCCTCCTATGTGGATTTGAGGTGGTGAAGGAGAGGATTTTGGGTTTTTTTTTTGTCAAGTCACATGTTAAAGTCATAGGTCATGTTATATGTCACATGTTAAAGTCACAGGTCACGGGTTATAAGGTATATGTCACACGTCACATTTCATTTAATTACATATCAGAGAATCTCGTGAACAACCTATTTGATGCATTATATCACAAGTTACACCTCAATTGTTCAAGTCACACTACATATTTCAGATCACATACCAAACTTCATATATCACGAGTCACAGTTTATAACTCACATCATATGTCTCACTTTGAGGTCACATGTCACACATAGTTCATACTTTCAAGTCATAGTACATATTTTAGGTCACATACCACACTTCAAGTCACAATACACGTTCGAATCTCACTACATATTTTAGGTCACATACCACACTTCATATGTCACGAGTCACAATATATCCCTCAGGTCACATGTCGCACTTTGAGGTCACATGTCACAGTTCATATGTTTTAGGTCACACGTTCAAATCACACCACATTTTTCAGGTCACATACCACACTTCATATGTCACAAGTCACAATTTATACCTCAGGTCACATGTAATACTTTGAGGTCACATGTCACAGTTCATACCTTTTAGGTTACATTAACACCGATCACTATCATATTACATAGGTTACATCGTAATTTCAACAAGTCACATATCCAAAAAAATGTTGATGAACTAGGCACATAATTCTGGGGCAATCAGTGTGCCATATTTTTAAGATTCTCCTTGTTGCAGTGCTCCCAAACTAAGAATTCCAGTAAGTTTAACTTCTACTTCAATTTTCCCGTATTTCATCTATTAATATGAAAGATTTTGAGTTGAAGAAATTTGTTAAGGGGCGATTTTTATTTTTTATTTATTTATTTATTTTGGTGATGATGATGGTGTGGTGGTGCACTGGAGATGGTGCTGGTTGTGCTAGCGATGGTTGTGCATCGAAAATTGGGAAGTTATGGCGACAGTGAATATGATGGTCACGGTGGTGGTCATGATGATCGGAGATATGGCGACGACAATGGTGGTCAGAGATGGTGGTGACATAAATGATGGTGAGGTGTCTGCATGCATAGTCTGGGAAAATATAGACTACATTAGGTGAGGTGAGGTGGGTGGGTGGGTGGGTGGGGTGTAATTTGTATAATTATGATAAATATTTTTATTGCCACCTAAATTTTGAATATGTAAACTATTTTCTTTATTTTTGAATTGTGGTAATGTAACAACATGATTTGCGTAATCTTCCCTTATTATTTTTATTTTTTAGGGAGTTTCAGGATGGACCTATCCCTAGCAGGGACAGACTATCTTGGGACCACTGGAAAAAAAATTTGAGTTCAAATGCTTGGGCTGGCCCACTTCTTAGTTCAAATAATTTGGTCCAAAAAAATTTCAAAATTGTTTGACTTCAATTGATTTTTATAGTCCCATATCTGAACGGCATGTGAAATTGATTTAATTTGAGATTTGTCGTTTGTGAATTAATTTTTTGATACTTAACTTTTGAGAAATTGAAGTTCTATATGTTATTTGTAAGTTAGAATTTGTTTACCTGTCTTTTATGAAATTAAATTTTCTTTTTATTTTTTTTTTCTCAGAAATTTTTTTTCGTTCCCGCCTCGGAATTTTTTTTTTTTCGCGGACATAAATTCCTGACTCCATCCCTGCCTAGAATCCAATTAAACGGCATTGAGCTTCGCATGTGTTGTCATCCCTATTTGGGAGTCATCGATCGTGGGATCAAACCATGGTTTGGGGTGAAGGGGTTCGTAAAGACAAGAACAAATCAAAATCACAGTGGTTAACTTGAAAATCAAGTTAAAAGTGAAAAGAAAATGGAGATAATTTTTTTGGCATGAATTTCTTTCTTTATTCTGATTATTCTACTTCAACAAGGAAATATCTTGAGGCACAAGTAATATACGTTTTTTGGTTATGTTTACCTATAAATATGTGTATTGAGGAGCCAATTAATTGCACATTGATTAGAGAATATTGTGAGGAAAAAAATGTAGTATAACATCTTAGTTTTTCTTGGATTCTTTATGGGTTGTAGAAAGAAGTAGAAATTGGTAGATGTGGTAAAACTTGGTTATTTTTCCTACAATACTTGGGGGGTTTGGTAAGTGCAAATTCTATATAATTGTAACAATTTATTATATAGTGAAAAGCTTTGGCGAGGGTCCGTGGACGTAAGCACGTTGCCGAACCACGTAAATCTCTGTGTTTGTACTTATTTTCTTGTTGGCTCAATTATTTCTTGAACATAAAAAATTCCTGTGGGGTTAATTGGAGAGGAAATTTGTGTGTAATTCCCAACAGTGGCGCCGTCGACTGGGAAATGACGTCTAATTAACAGTGTATCAGGTGGCTCGAAAATTTTTTGGAGCAAAATAAAATATGTTTGGAAAATACAACGTGGAGAAATTTGACTGAAAGATCAATTTTGGTTTGTGGTAAGTACAAGTCGTGGATGTATTGATTCAAACGGGACTGCAGAAAGCTTTGAAGGAAAACCAATCCCGAGTTCTGACAAAGAAACTGAATCCAGCACGAGAGATGAAGATTGGAAATATTTGGATTTGAAGACTGCTGGCATGTTACAACTTTGTTTGGGCAAAAATATTCTTGCAAATATTTATGGGATATTTACTGTGAAGGAACTGTGGGAAAACTGAAAGAGTTGTATCAAATAAAGAGCTTGTCAAATGACTTGTATTTGAAGGAGCGATTTCATTTTTTGAGAATGAATTCAGGTATGAAAATCTTAGACCATCTTGGTGCTCACAATAGGATTGTTTCTGAACTGGAATCTATTGAAGTTAAGATTGATGATGAGGTTAAGGTTCATCTGGCCTCTTCCATCCACATTTGAGCACATCATGCTGATTTTGATGTACGAGAAGGAAACGATGGAATTTTCAGAAGTTAAGTTGATTAGGTTGAAGGGACGGTTCATCTGAAAATGCTTTGCTTGTTACTAAAAAGTGGAAGAGAGGTAACTCCATGAAGAAGAAGGTACTGTGTTGGAACTGTGGTAAATCTAGTTATGTGAGAGGAAATTGTCTAAAAGGTGGAGCAGGGTCGGCTAACCGCTTGGAGGTGGACAATGCGACTCTCCTAGTGGAGGGTGGTGATGATGTACTTTAGTAAGATGAGACTTCCTTATGGCATGAAGCCAGTTGCCATGATAAAGAATGTGTTCTTGCTGGCGGGTACATGTGTTTGCACACGGGCATTAGTTTGGCATTAATGCAAGGTGTGTGGTGAAATTGATGTCGATGGTTGATGAGCTCCCAGGGAAAGCCAAACATCGGGGTTGCACCATAATTTTTCAGCAAGGTTTATTTCGACACGAACCGATGAAAAGCTCGGAGTTCGTTGATAATTCTGAGTGCTGGTTATACTCATATGGTGGAGTATGAGATCGTCAAAGTGTTAATGCTTGCATGTTTACCCAATGATTGAATTTGAATTTTTTGGCTTTGATGAATTTGTGTCGAGGTGGAGATTGTTGAGATATTTGACCCAAATTAAGAATGAGAATATATTGGATAATTGATTTTCTTGTTAAAGTGGTTAATTTGGAGACCAAGTTAAAGATGAAAAGAAAATGAAGATAATTTTTTTGGCATGTATTTCTTTTCTTATTCTGATTATTCTACTTCAACAAGAAAATATCCTGAGGTACAAGTAATACACGTTTTTAGGTTATATTTACCTATAAATATGTATATTGAGGAGCCAGTTAATTACACGTTGATTAGAGAGTATTGTGAGGAAAAATATAGTTTAACATCTTATTTTTTCTTGGATTCTTTATGGGTTGTACAAAAAAGTAGAAATTGGTGGATGTGGTAAAGCTTGATTATTTTTCCTACAATACTTGGGGGGTTTGGTGAGTGCAAATTCTATATAATTGTAACAATTTATTATATAGTGAAAAGCTTTAGCGAGGATCCGTTGACGTAAGCAAGTTGTCAAATCACGTAAATTTCTGTGTTCGTACTTATTTTCTTGTTGGCTCAATTATGAACATCAAAAATTCCTTTAGGGTTAATTAGAAAGGAAATTTATGTGTAATTTTCAACACACACAGTGTACACAAGTCAACCATAACATTCTTTTCTATTATATAAAAAATTGCATCTTGAACAAAGAAATAAATTTCTTAGCCACCTGTGTCCAAATCAGTGAAGAATCACCTACGAAACTTCATTCGACGTCGACATAGGAAGGCTGCTGGAACATCCCCCAATTTGAAGTCTCAAACAAACAAACATGCATGTATATATATATGGAGACCTAGCTCCACCTGCAAGCACATTCAGGTTATAAACATGGCTGAGAATTATCCCTACATAAACATGCCCGGTTCGACCACGGACCCATATTACTACCAGATGAACTTTGAGCATTCAGATTTCCTCGACTTCACTGACTGGAAGAAGGACGATCTTGAACTTATCGTCTCTGGTTATCCCGAAATTAGCCAGAACTATGATGATGTTAACCATGGGGGAAGTAGCAGCTATCATGAAGATCCTAACAGCAGTAAGCAAATAACTAACGACACACGTTGGATACGAAGAAATGGTTAATACCATATACAATAACTGAATATATTATTTTTCTTCGTTAATATTGTAGTTGCAGCATCAGGAGATGGTAAAAGTGTCTGGGAGAGTCAAGAAATCACAGAGAAGGTTGCTTTTAAAACTAGGTCAGAAGTTGAGATACTTGATGATGGCTTCAAGTGGAGAAAGTATGGAAAAAAGATGGTGAAAAACAGCCCAAATCCCAGGTTCGTAATTATCCTTAATAGTTTTTTTTTTTTTTTTTTTTTTTTTTTTCCGTTCAAGCATGCTATTAATTATATATATATTAGACACACACGCTTTCTCAAACTTTCGAGGCATAACTCAGTTGGTTGAAAGATGAGAGCGAAAAATCTTAACTGAGCTGACAGCTGTAGGGTAGAAGTTCGAATCCTTCCAAAATTATGGATAAAACTCCTTGCAAGCACCGTTAAAACAGCAAGTTCTCAATCATGTTTCACTGAAGCACATCTCGCAATTTACATTTTTTACAAATTCTCAGGGAAAGAGCTGTAGAGGCTTCTAAGATTGGAGTTCAACATTTATATACGTTTTCTTAAATTCATTTTCAATTATATATTTTATGAACTTTTATCAAAATTTATTAAAAAATATGGTTTGTCGCTAACTTAAGAGATAAAATGAATATCCTCAATTGAAACAACAAATTACACTCTACATTTTACTTTCCGTAGTATTTTGCATATTGTTTTCATATTACGTACTGATTCCTCAATGGATGCTTTTCTTTAGACAGTGATTTTTTTGTATGAGATTTATAAAATTTATCATCTTCTTTTCCTAAAAACCCAAAGTCAAATCAATTTTAATAAATTAATAAAATACTTTCTTTGCTTTTTCAGCGTTACCATCTTCTAATCAATATATTTTGTTCAATCAACAGTACTTAGAAATACTTGATCAAAATAATCTTTAATTTTAATGTACTTATTTCATGGTTAAAAATTAATTTCCTAATCATTTTATAGTAATATACGTGTATAATTTTATAGGATTCCATCGCGGGTGATTTTTCCTGCAAGAGAAATTCATAGAAGAGAAGATTATATATAACGAATATAAATATAATTTATCTAAAAAATGAAGAATAAAACATTTTCTAAATGATGCAGTGAGAATCCTCGATGGAATGTTGATTTATATAGGGATAGGAGAAAACAAATTATTTTTAAGATAAAAATGAAATAGTATTTTAACTTTTGGAGAATAATAAACACTTAGAACTTGATATGTTTGAAATGTTAAGTAATGTAATACAAATAGTGTAATTAGTTATTTTAATCTATTTAACTATTTTTAATGACAAATTTAATTTTTTCAGTAAAAGTTATTTTTGTTACCTTAGTGTAAAAAATGTAGACTTCAAAAATGTGGTATGTAAAATATAAATAGGTCTTGTAAAGATGGTACTGTCTTTTGTTAATTTCCCTATTTTGAAAAAGTAGTTCTTAAATTGCTGTCAAAATACTATCCGCTCAATAAATATTAATTTAAAACTCCTTATTTCATTTAAAAAAAAAAAATCTTTTCAAGGTCGGATAAACATGTGTTCAATCCAACTTAAATATTAAAAAAGAAATCGAAAGGTATTATTTTTAAGCTTTTTTTTTTTATTCGAATTACGGTTAAGGAAAAAAAAGAAGAAGAAGAAAAGAAGTGGCTTATTTTCTAACATTTATTAAGTTAAAACAATTTGCTCTAAACTAGGAAAGGATGTTGAAAAGTGATATTTTCTATTTTAAATCAGTGCTTTTTATAAACAAAAAGTCCATGTATAAATAAAGTCAATTTTTTTGGCTGCCCCTCTATGTTCATTTGCGAAATAGAAACTTATGTGGAAATTATGACAAATCGAATATATACAAAAGGTTGGGTCAGAGAAACTCTTCACAACCATAGACTTATCGAATATTTACAAGAGAGGGTTGAATAAATTACACACGTGTGGGATTATGACCTGTTAGAAGATGATACTACAGAAGGTTGGGGTGACTGGAAACTCTTCACAACCGTAGATTTATCATCTCAACTATTTACTAGAGTGGGGATTGAATTAGGTTAGAAAAGGTAAATCACTTATTTAGAGCCTCCTTGACGTCGGTAGTTTTTTGGAAAATTTAGGAAATGACACGATCACAATCGAAAAATCTCGACAAAAAAGCGGAATAATAAAAAATAAAAACTTAGGAAAGATCTACGACAGATTAAACACAAGAACAAGAATAAAATAACGGAAATTAAAAGATAGATTGACGATAAAATATTGACTCGACAATCACGACGTAATGAATGACGATGCGGATTGAAGAACAAAGATTGGTGAACGCTACAAAGGTTGTCAATTCCTTGATAAGTTCGTTGAGTGAACGTCACAGAGATCGGATATTTGATAAGTTCAAGAAAAGGGAAAACTCAACCTTTCACAAGAGAATCCTCTCTCAATTTTAATCAATAAACTCAAAACTGATGTTCAATAATGAAAAACAAGATAATATAATGTAAAACGCGCATAACCTAGCCCTAGCTACAATTAGGGTTCAAAACACGAACATAAATAATTTAAATGGAAATTAAATAAAAAAATGCCGAAATTCTGAATTACTTGAACCACGCGATCGCGTGGTCATAACCTAGGCGATCGCGTGGTTAGGCCTGAAAGTCTCGGGTTGCTTTTCGATGCCTTCGCGCGATCGCTTCTCCCTTTTACCACGCGGTCGCTTGGGTTTCCCGACATCTCCAATTTTTGCCCCTTCAAAACAATTTGACCTGGCTTGATCCTTGATTCGGGCACAACACGAAACTTGCTCCGTTTCTCACGTAGATTGTCATGGAATCGCCCGTGCGCTGATTCTCCCTTGATCTCCTACCACGGATCACATCATTCCCCCTCTCTTGAAAAGGATTCGACCTCGAATCTCGAATTTGTCTAATCCTCCTGCAACTCAGGGGTTTGTTATCCTTTGTATTATGCTTATGCTTTTTGGGCTGCTCCTTTGTACCAATGAATTTCTTTTTTATTTCAGGATCATGGTTTGATCTTGGCACTTGCAAAACAGATTTTATAGAGCTGGGAAGGGATTTGTTAGATTGGTTAAGTGCAAGGCAATGATCCTTATATATCAACATTTGTGCAAAAAAAAATCATTTTGGGGATGGACTCTCTTTTCTTTTTCTTTTTACACTCTAGCTCTCCTTTTTCTGAAGTCGTAGCCTCAACCCTCTGATTTTCAATTTTCACACCCTCTCCTTTTTCTGAGGTCGTGGCCTCAACTCTCGCATTTTTCCCCTCAAACTCACTTTTTATTTTCCTTTGATTCTCTTGGACCTCTTTAGGTGATAGAGGAGCAAGAGTAATCTTTCTTCCATCTTTTACAAATGAATATTGATTTCTAAACCCATCATGTACTACCCTTCTATCATGTTGTCAAGACCTTCCCAATAAAATATGGCAAACATGCATAGGCACTACATCTAATATAACTTCATCCTTATAACCCCTGATGGCAAAATTGACCCTGGCCTACTTATTCACCTTAATTTCTCCCGACTCGGTCAGCCATTGCAATTTATAAGGGTTTGGATGTTTTATCAAGCTCAAGCCCAACTTCTCAACCAACATTGTACTAACCACATTAGTACAACTCCCCCCGTCAATCACCATACCACAAAATTTTTTACCCACTAAGCATTTAGTATGAAAGAGATCGTCCATTTGTTACCCGATTTCATCCACCCTGACTCTAGTACTAAGGACACGTCGATTAACAAGTGAATCTTTAACAGCATGAGTCAACCCTTCCTCATCACTACTACTAGCCCCGACATCCTGTAATCTAGGCATCCCCTTAAACTCGTCCTCCGAACTAATGTTACCATTATCACGTAAAAACATTACTCTTTTAATTGGACACTGAGATGCTATATGACCATAACCCAAGCACTTAAAGTACTTAATATTTCTATCCCTAGAAGGTTGAGATTCAGAAATATTTTTACCTTTTGTTGTAGGTTCCTCCCTTCCTTTCGGATCATGTTCATCATTGTGTTCCCGTTTCGGTTGTGATGTAGGATAAGATCCCGACAAGTGCCTTGCTGCCCCTTTTTTCGTTTCAATTGTCTTTCCACCTTCATTACCATATGTACCATGTCCTCTAGTTCCACGTAATGTTGTAGATCGATGATGTTGGAAATATCTTTATTCAACCCGCTCAAAAACCCAGCTATTGTAGCTTCCCGATCCTCCACCACATTGGCTCGAATCATCGCCACCTCCATATCCTTATGATAATCCTCTACACTTCTCGACCCCTGAGTCAGACCTTGCAGCCTCTGGTAAATATCTCTATAATAATAAGTTGGCACAAACCGCTTCCTCATTATGGTCTTTAACTCACCCCAAGTCTCCACCGGCTCCTCAAGGTTCCTCCTCCTACCCGTCATTAGCTGATCCCACAAAATATTTGCATAATCTGTGAATTCAATCACTGCTAATTTCACCTTCTTTTTTCTGAATAATTGTGACAATCAAACAGCCGTTCAACCTTGGTTTCCCAATCCAGGTATGCCTCCGGATCACTCCTACTCTGGAACGATGGTATTTTCACTTTAATTTTCCCAAGGTCGTCATCAACAACATCTCTACCCTCACGATGCCTCCTAGCATCACGACGCTCCCTATCATACCTCCTCTCATTCATATCTCCTCTATCTCTCCTCCGCATACTTCCCACCAAAGATATACTTCCACTTTTACTTTCCATGCCCTCATTATCCATACCAACCTCACGCCTATTACTCTCCTAACCCGAGAACCATCATGAGATTGATCCCGAGGTCTTTGTTCACGCTCTGCACCTCGATTCTCCATCTGTACCATAAATCTTTCAAATTGTGCCCTTATTGCTGCAATATCATCATTTCTATTCACATCCCTGAGCTGTTTTCTGTCACCCACAGAAGATGAAGATGTGGAACCCTCTCTATAAGACATTTTTAATATCAAAATAAATTTCTCCTCACGTGTATTTTCGCTCGTGTATCACTCTTCTATCCCTTTAAATTTCATCCAAGAACTAATCAAGAAACAATTCAAGAACTCAATTAAGGGTTGGAAAAGGGTAAGACACGAACAAGAACAAGGAAATTTGAAAATTGAGAAAATTCGGAATATTTGGGAATTTTCGGATTTTTTTTAATCTGCCAGAGAATTGGACTACGAGTATTACAGAAAAAACGAAATTGGATTTGGACAAAAAACAAAGAAGAAAAACACTTTTGAATTTTTGGGACTAACTCTTATGAATCAAACTGAAGAAAATTATGACTGACAGGAAGAACAAGAAAAAAATCAAGAAAATCAAGAAATAACAAGAAATGCAAGAATCAGAAATAGATCCAAGCTCTGATACCAGATGACGTGATCCCAATCGGGGAATCTTAACAAAAACGCGGAATAACGAAAAATAAAACCATAGGAAAGATCTACGACATATTAAATATAAGAACAAGAATAAAATAACGGAAATTAAAAGATAGATTGACGATAAAACCTTGACCCGACAATCACGACGCAATGAATGACGATGTGGATTGAAAAACCAAGATTGGTGAACGCCTCAAGGGTTGTCAATTCCTTGATAAGTTCGTTGGGTGAACGCTACAAATATCAGATCTTTGATAAGTTAAGTTCAAGGAAAAAATCAACCTTTCACAAGAGAATCCTCTCTCAATTTTAATCAATAAACTCAAAATTGATGTTCAATAATGAAAAACAAGATAATATAATGTAAAACGTGCCTAACCTAGCCCTAGCTGCAATTAGGGTTCAAAACACGAACATAAATAATTAAAACGAAAATTAAATAAAAAAACGTGGAAATTCTGAATTACTTAAACCACGCGATCGTGTGGTTAGGCCTGAAAGTCTCAGGTCGCTTTTCAATGCCTTCGCGCAATCGCTTCTCCCTTTTACCACACGGTCGCGTGGATTTCCCGACAGCTCCAATCTTTGCTCCTTCAAAACAATTTGACCTGGCTTTATCCTTGATTCGGGCCCAACACGGAACTTGCGCCCTTTATCACGTAGATTGTCATGAAATCGCTCGTGCCCTGATTTCTCCCTTGATCTCCTACCACGAATCACATCAGGAAATTTTGAGTTTTTGAAAGAATGTGTGATTAAAAAATGATTAAAAAGTGTGATCAATAGTGGATCTCATAAAAATGTGTGGCTAAAAATAAGTTTGAGGAAAAGTTGAAATTTTTTGCGTAGGAGCAAACAAGCTTTTAGTGTTTTACAATAGAGATTATTTGAAATATACAAATAATACTATATGCATACTTAATATATAGCCCATGTTTGGTACATAATAAAATTTATATTTTAGTCTAGATTAATGTCAATAATCAATTTTAACCATATATCATAGTACCCACAAATTTCCAATCACGCATTTCACTAACATTTATCAAAATTTACTAAAAATCTGATTTTAATCTCCACCAAACCAAACAGAAGCATGTTAAAATGAAAATTTTATCATTTTCTATGTTAATAATATTGAGTACTACTTCATTCTCCCTTATAAATTTATGATTGGATACAATTTGACATACTATAGAAATGAACAGGAATTATTACAAGTGCTCAGGTGAAGGATGTCCAGTTAAAAAGAGAGTTGAGAGAGACAGAGATGATCCAAGGGATGTGGTAACAACCTACGAGGGCATCCACAACCACCAGGGTCCTTCTCAGCTCCAGTGTCGGAATTGATGAGGAAGTCTTACCTAGATTTCCAGACCTTTTTAGAATTGTTGTAGTTAGGTTGTTATAAATGTCCACTCCCCCCAAATAACTTTTAAAATTTATAGATGTAAATCTCGAATTTTATAAATATAAATCTGGGATTAATTTCATAACAAGATGCTCCCTCGTGTATGATCGGCTACTTTTCGTGTTGGCATTCACGTTGCTTTTGCTTGTATGCAAGCACCTAAGGTTATTTAATTTGAAGAGTTTTTTTTTTTTAATTATTATTTTCTTTTTTTTTTTGACTAATTATGCGACTGCAATGGAAAAGTTGATAACGGCTAACAGAGATAATAATAACATGGACATATATTATGATAAGGGCCTAGTCAAACAATAATATCGGTTAAATGTCCTTTTCCTTTTTCAATTTAATTTTAGGCAATTCACATATCCACTTTATTCATCTTCAATGGTTTTACCCTAAAATTATATTCTTCATTATATTATTAACCCCTGTTGGGCTTTTGAACGGAGTTGCCTGCGCCTTAGTGTCCATTGTTGTGTTGTCTGTAACTATTGAATGATACTGACACTCGAGTGTTATTTAATATATAGAACGACACTCCGGCTATTATTTATTATATAAAACGGTACTACATACGTTATCTTTTGTAGTTTAGTTTTTTCAATGAAACAACCTCTAATAACTGATTCCTTAAAATATATAACAATGGTCGTTTTCATCTAAGTAACGACACTTGTGTAGTTCTGTTATTTTTACCCACATTTTGAAATTTTTTTCCCAATGCAACAGCCTCAAACAATAGACTCCCTAAATTATGTAAGACATAACGGTCAATCATGTTTCAAAGAACAATTGAAATGACAACTTTATATGTTATCGGGTTGGTGAAAGCACAAGTTATCCTACTAATTCATGTCGATTAAGTAATGAGCATATCTCTCAAGCTTTGTACAATATCGTTTCCATCTTACAACATAAATGAATTCCACCTGCTGGTTCTCTGGGCATGGATAAGTTGTCGCTTCTTACAATCATGTTTACACACATAATGACACAAGGGACAATTTTATCTAAGTAACAACATTTGTGTAGTTATGTTGTTTTTGTAAGGATTTTAATCAATCGTGTGGGCTTATATGTGAATTATTGTGTATTGAATAAAAGACTATCAATTTGGTTAAGCCCAATTAAAGTGATCTAATAAGGATTTGATATATCGGGCTTTAATGCATCTAATTAAATGTATGGGCTTTTATGTGTAGATACCAAGCCATTACCTAATTCATGATGGGCCGGATTAGGTTAACTGGCAATTCAGTATATAAAGTCGGTTATGGTCCCTGAATCCTACGTACTGTTCATCTTGTCTGACATACCATCATCAGAGAGAAACACGGACTACCTATCGATTTAGAAGATCCAACCAACCGAATCGTTTATCGTGAATCACGTTTGATTAAGGTACGCTTCAGCTTCAGTTATTTAATTCTTGATAATTTCAACATGATGATTTTGGATCCTGGATAAATAATTTATCTGTGACATAAATTTGTCTAACAAGTGGTATCAGAGCCAACATCGTATTGAATTATCAGATCAATTTTGTACGTGTATATGTAAAACCTAATTGTATGTATATGCGCATAAGTCTGATTTCGAAACCTGCATCAATATTTATTTTTTTTTGGAATTCAGCCGTTCTGCGTGTATGTATATTGAAATTAGGTGAAGAAAATTGGATTTTTGGACTGAATTTTGATTCTGAATCGGGTTGTATGTATTTGCCAAAACAATGAATCATGATTTTGGTTGTTGAAAATTGGAAATTGATGGCAAATTGAAATCTGATCGGTTTGACTTGAATGGGATTTTTTCAAGTCTGATAAAGCTTTGGGTGTGGATGAAATCGAATTGATATGCTTAACTCTGATTGCCAAATTGATTTTTCGAATTGTATTGAAATTGGATTTCTGTGTGTATATATTCTGTGTATATATATTCTGGTTTGAGATGGATGGTTTTGAGACGACGACGTCGTCGACCTGGGCGAGCAGTACCGGCGGACTTGGCTGCGCGCGGCGTCGCGCGATGGGCTGCAGCGTCGCACGCTGTATTCTGGAATGCATTGGACGTCGCCGCAGGCAGTGAACGTCGCCAGCAATGGCGACGCGTTTTGAGATGTTCAAGGCGGCGGCGGCGGGATAAACCCTAGCTGCTGTAATCAGATTTTGGGACCGGGGGGTTGGGTTGAAAATTAGAAGTCTGCAAGGACTTCTTTTGCAATTTTTAGGAAGTTATGTAAAATTGCTCCTCCGATCCTCTCCTTTGTTATGGGTTAAATGTTTAATCCTAAAGTTACAAATTAATTTAAGTTGGTCCTTCAAGTTCTGAATTTTATGAAGTGAGCTCCTAAATTTATAATTAAGCCCTTAAGGTTATAAATTTTTTTAAGTTGAGCTTTTAAAGTTCTGAATTATATAATTCAGTCCCTAAAATTTTAAAATTTTCGGATTCTGCCCCCTAATGTATGAGAATTTTTAAAATTGGTCCCTAAAGCTTGAAAATTCTCTAATTTGGTCCCTTAAAGTTTGAAAATTTTCATTTTCAGTCCCTAAAGTTTGAAAATTTTCTAATACAGCACCTAAAGTTCTGAAATTCTTTAATTTGGTCCCTAAAGTTTGAAAATTTTCTAATTCAGTCACTAAAGTTTGGAAATTTTCAAAATTGGTCCTTAAAGTTTGAATTTTTTTTTAAATTAAGTCCCTAAAGTTTGGGAATTTGCTAAATTGGCTCCTAAAGTTTGAAAATTTTCAAAATCAACCTTTAAAGATTGAAAAATTTCCTATTTTGGGTCCTCTAAAGTTTGTTTTTCTTTCAAATTGGGACCTAAAGTTTGGAATTTCTCAAAATTGGCCAATAAAGTTTTGGGAAAATTATAATTTAAGTCCTTCAAGCTTAAAATTTTACAGAATTGGCCACCAAAAGTTTAAGAATATTGCAATTAGACTCTCGTAACTTAAGGATTGCTTTATTCTAAAGTTTTGAATTCTATAATTCAAATCCTAAAGTCAAATATAGATGCAAATCAATGGATTTCAGTTTCAAATCTTGGTACATCGGAATCTTTTGAGAGATATAATATTCGAAAGTAAGTTAGTTGAAGCAACATGTTGCCAAAGCAACCTCTCTTGTGGATATTAATTAACTTTGAATATTAGAAGGTATTTGTGTGTGTTATTCATTGCGGATATTGATCGGCCCAAAGGAAGGTCAATATTTGGCTCGAATTTCACATGCACCTGTGGTGATAAACACGTGGCAATTATTTGGTTTAACGTGTGACCAATAAATCGGTCCAAAGAAAGGTTTATTGGTTAACATGTCTTATTGTCAGTGTTTGATCACTGCACTAAGGGAAAATTAAGTGTTTGTGTGTTATTTCATGCGGATATTGATCGGCCCAAAGGAAGGTCAATATTTGGCCCGAATTTCACATGAACTTGTGGTGATAAATACGTGACGGTTATTTGGTCTTACGTGTGATCAATGAATCGGTCCAAAGAAAGGTTTGTTTGTTGACATGTCTTACTGTCAGTGTTTGATTACTACCCCAAGAGTACCACTTACAAGTCAATATTTCTGTCCAAAGACTAAATATTGATGTTGTGCTAGGTATCTTGTGATGGGCCCTACCATTGTTTGAAAGTATGATTTGCATAATAAGGTACTTATGTGAGCTATTTTGTTTAAGTGTTCTCTATTCGGTTTCAAATTCTGCTAGTAGTATATCTACAAGCTCAAATTTAATCCCTGTATTTATGAAACAAACTTCAAGGATTAAAACAAGAACATTAACTTTTCGTTGGCTGCATGGATCTAGACCGTGTACTAAGGATTGAGCAACCGGCTCCTCTTACGGATTAAAGTTCGTCTAATCAAATGAGGAACTTTGAGAAGTGGGACTGCTTAAATTACGTGAGTCTCATGATCATTAAGTGCGGAATTTTAGAAGCCTTTAGTGGCACAGTATCTAAGGAGGTAAATGATGCCAATGAATTCCTTGCCGAAATTAAGAAACGTTTTGCGAAAAACGATAAGGCTGAAACAAGCACGCTTATGCAAAGTTTGATTTCAATAAAGTATAAAGGCAATGGGAAAATAAGGGAGTACATCGTGTAGATGTCTCACACTGCTTCAAAACTTAAGGAACTAAAACTCGTCTAATGACTTGCTCGTGCATTTGGTATTGATATCGCTTCATGCGCAATATAGTTAATTTAAGATTAGTTATAACTGTCAAAGTAGAATTGGACTCTCAATGAGCTCATGTCATAGTGTGCAAGCTTCTTGCACAATTCAGTCAATTTAAGGTCAGTTGTAATCAAAGGGAGAAATGAACTCTAAATGAGTTCATTCTATTTTGTGTGCAAGAGGAAGAAAAGTTGAAGCAGGACAGAACTGAAATCACTTGGCAAACACCTCTAAAGATAAGGGCAAGAAAACAAATAAAGAAAATAAAGTTGTTAAGGGGCTATTAATTTTATGATCCCACACTTAAGTCAACTTTTGAAACGGGAACTGCAACATTTTTGAGGATGTTGAGTTTAGGGGGAGAAATAAGGTTAGAGATATTGTCTTTAAGGAAGAAGTTGAGGAAGGATCGGTTTCGATTCCTATTATTGCTTTTGACAATGTGCAAGTTTCTATGCATGTCATTGATCAAGAAGTATATCCGGAACCTCAATTAGACAATGTTGAAGAACCTCCCATCCAAAATAAGGTAAATTTCAGAAGTACAAACTCAACAACCTCAATAACTAAAGCCATTAAGGAGATCCACGAGAGAAAGGGAAAAAAATGCTATTCTGGATAATTTAAATAGTATTTTTCCAAGAACATAAGGAAATAATGGAATGGTGGAAGATGGTCCAATCAATTCCATCATGCCATGCAGGGTTCTAACTCTCAAAAGTGGATTGATGTCATAAATAAGAAGTATAAGCATATGCAAGACAATAAAGTTTGGATCTTGTCCTATTACCAGAAGGTGCGAAGGCCATTGGTCTTAAATGGATTTTTAAACCAAAGGGGATTCGAAAGGTAATGTGGAAAGATATAAGGTTCGTCTTGTATTTCAATGAAAGACTCTTTCAGGAAAGTCAGGTTGTTGCACATTTTGACCTCGAGTTACATCAAATGGATACTGAGGTGGCGTTTCTCAATGGAGACATTGATGGGACGATCTATTTGGTGCAATCAGAAAACTTTGTGTCAGTAGACCCAAAACTAATGGTTTTCAAATTAAAGAAATCCATTTATGTGCTCAAGCCAGCTTCCCATTAAGGGTAATACAAATTTCATCAAGCAATTATCTCATTTGGTCTTGAGATTGATGTTGTTGATGATTGTATGTATTACAAGTTCAGTGGGAGTAAGTATATTTTCCTGATTTTATATGTTGATAACATATTGCTTGCCACTAATGATATAGGCATGTCACATAAAATTATGAGATTTTTTGTCAAGAAATTTTGAGATTAAAAATCTTGGTGACGTCTCTTTTGTATTAGGAATTCAGATGCATCGGGATTGTTCTCGGGGTATTCTTGAATTGTCACAAAAGGACTATATCGATAAAGTACTTAAGAGATTTGGCATGCAAGACTGTAAATCAGGGGACGGCCCTATCGCTAAGGGAGACAAATTTAATCTTGACTAATGCCCGAAAAATTATCTTGAAATTAAAGAAATGCAAAGGCTCCCATATAGTTAAGTTATAGGGAATCTGATATATACTCAAATTTGTATGCGTTCGGATATTGCATACGTTATTGGGATACTAAGGAGATATTTAAGTAACCCTGAGATGGATCATTTGGAAAGCAGCCAAACATGAGTTATAAAGTATTTAAAGAGAACAAAAGATTACATACTCACATACAAAAAATCGGATCAGTTGGAGATCATATGGTATTATGATTCCGATTTTTTCTAGATGCCAAGAAAGTAAAAGATCCACATAAGGCTACATTTATCTGCTGGTTGGAGGAGCTATTTCCTGATGGAGTGCTTAACAGACACTTTAGCTTCTTTCACTTGGCAGCACAGTTGTAGCAATTTTGGGGGGCATCTAATTATGGAATATAGCTGCGAAATTTTGTCACTGGGCTGCGTATTCTGTACGGTAAAGAAAGACCACTAAAGTTATATTGTGACAATAACTCAGCAGATTTATATTCCAGTAATAACAGGAGCTCAACTAAGTCAAAATACATTGACATAAGTTCCTGGTTGTGAAGGATACAGTTCAGAGTGGACATGTGTCAATAAGAGCACATTAGGACAAACTCCATAATTGCGGATCCGCTTACTAAAGTATTACAACCCAAGGTCTTTCATGAGCACAATACTCATATGGGTGTTGTATTTCTTAAGGATATTCGGTTTCAGTGGGAGTTTGTATTTTGGGTGCATTAGACACATTTATTGTCCTTTTGGATACAGTTTAAAGTTAAAGTTATTTACAGCTGTAAGGTTTCAGGTTTATTATCTCTGAACTTGTTTAAGGATGATCTCACTAAAGTTGGACCAGTTGGAAATAGGCATGTTGAAGATCACATTACATGTAATTTCCATGCTACACATCCATACTTGATCCATGTCATTCAGTTATGTCGATATACGTGACCATTGAAGGTTTAGTTACGATTAATGTAGCGAAAGCCGCTTTGATCCTATGTTGATATAATTGATGGACCGGATTGTTTGGGGATGCATTCAGTAATGATAGAAAAATTCTGAGTACTCATAAGGTTATGATTGATACACAATTGTAAGGTTACACATATAGCCCAAGTGGGAGATTGTAAGGATTTTAATCAATCGTCTGGGCTTATATGTGAATTATTGTGTATTGAATAAAAGGCTATCAATTTGGTTAAGCCCAATTAAAGTGATCTAATAAGGATTTGATATATCGGGTTTTAATGCATCTAATTAAATGTATGTGCTTTTATGTGTAGATACCAGGCCATTACCTAATTCATGATGGGCCGGATTAGGTTAACTGGAAATTCAGTATATAAAGTCGGTTATGGTCCCTGAATCCTACGTACTGTTCATCTTGTCTGACATCCCATCATCAGAGAGAAACACGGACTACGTATCGATTTAGAAGATCCAACCAACCGAATCGTTTATCGTGAATCACGTTTGATTAAGGTACGCTTCCGCTTCAGTTATTTAATTCTTGATATTTCCAACATGATGATTTTGGATCCTGGATAAATAATTTATCTGTGACATAAATTTGTCTAACAGTTTTCACATGTATTTTGATTTGTTCAAAGCAACAAGCTCAAGCAATCGTCTCTATAACGTACGTAAGACAAAGATTTAGACCATGTGATAAAGAACAGTTGAAATTACATCAACTATATACTATCGTGTACATCGTGCAACATAAATGAGTTTCACTTATTGGTTTTCTGGGGCATGAATAACTCATGAATGCTTATAATCGTATTTATATACATACTGGCACAATGGTTGTTTTCATCTAACTACACTTGTGTTATTCTATTATTTTCACCTATATATATTTTTATTTTTTAACACAATGACCTCAAGCAATGGACTTCATAGTATATGTAAGACATAAAGGTAGACTTATATGTTTTCATGGTGAAAGCACAAATCATCCTACTAGTTCAAATTGATTAAGTAATGAACATATCTCTCAAGTTTTGTACGATGTTGTGTCCAGTTCTACTTATCAGTTCTCAAAACTCGAATGAAAAGTGATTGCTCATATTTACTCTTAGAACAACACAAGGGTCGTCTTCAATTCCGTAACGATAGTTGTGATATTTTGTAGTTTTGACTTATATTTAAATTTTTTTAACTCAATGACCACCAATTAATGAATTCTCTAACGTATTCATCATAGAAAAGATTGGCCATGTGACAAAGAACGATAGAAAGATTACATGTTGTTGGGTTGGTTGAAAGAACGATTGAGTCGAGCTAGATTTTCTTTCATAAGCGGCTTAGCTTGTAGGTCAGGCGTACAAGCCAGCTCGATTTGAGCTCTTGGGCTTGCTCTTTTTTTAACTCATTTTTATTTTATTAATTTAAGAAAAACAAAAAATATGAGCCGAGTCCTGGGTTCATGTGTCAGTTTCATTTGAGATTCATAGTGAAATGGACGATCCCCAAAGAAAATGTTACTGATCTATTTTTAGAGGTATTTGCATAAATACCAAACTTTTGATATTGTAATTGAGTTAATTGAGTATTTGAGCTCGAGAAGATCAAGTAATGTTCAAGAAGACTTATAATGCAATTAGAAGTCAAAGGAGTATAAAAAACTCGAATGGATTATACTACAGATTTTCAGTCAGAGGATGTAACCCAATTTTCATATAGAAAACTTTCTAATTTGAAAAATGCTATCTCTGGAAGAATTATATCCCTTTAAGTTGTCTTTCTGACATACTTTAAATCGCATCAATCGGATGTTGCGATAGAAATATATGATGAAAATACTGTTGATAGTAAAATCTTAACAAATGTTGTTTCGTGATTTTTAAACTTCTTATAACCTTAACTATCTCAAACACTTCATATTATGGCCCCATTTGATTCCGCTTTTTTTCAAAACTCTTTTTCTCATATTCATTTCAACCACACATTCACATGATGAATTATTCTGTATATAAACCAAATTTTTTTCCTATTTTTCAACCCACATTCTCTAATAAATCACTATCAAAAATCACTATCTCTTTAAAATAAACATTAAACATGGGCTATATATAATCAAGACTTATTTCGTTTTTTCCTGTGGTTGATCATTATATTTTATATAGATAACATCCTAACAATTTCTTGATCAATTCTTTGATTATTCAAGATCAATCACAACAATTCCTTGAATTGAAATTCAAGATTATCAATCATAAAACACCAAACTCTACAAATATCTGAAGTTGGAAAGGACTACTTGGAAATCCAATTGGTGAAGAATGATGTGCATTTTTGGGAATTCACATGGAGAGAGAAAAGACCAGAGTCGCTGAAAGTACAATCGAAGTGGGTCTTCTAAGATCTACACATTGGGGCCAGAGTATGTTAATAGCTAGTAGTATCTAAACCAATTTTTGTAAGTCCAATCTTTTCTAATAGATCATTGTTGGTATGCTTGTCCGGAGGTCATTTATCTTGAAGTATTCTTCAACATTTTTTCCTTCATTACCAATGCTTGTGTTATTTATTTTTTTGCAATTATTGATTGATTAATTATTTGATTACTATGCAATTTAATTTACTGTGAAATTTAATTTACTGGGTTTCATTTAGATTTAAATTAATTTATAATTTTGCATATTAAACCTTGAACTCTAGGTATAGTTGGATCAGATTTCACTACAAATGTTGTATACATTTTAAATTGTTTTTACCACGATGCTAAACTTAACATTGTTTAGCCCATGTCTGATACAAATTATTTAGGTTAAATTACATATATTCATACTGTTGTATTTAAAAATTTTAAAACCAATCATTTGAGAAGTAATTATGGAAATCAGATATTGATTTTAAACAAAACAAAAATTAACAAACACTGATTTATTCGTCTATCTATCGTCTATCTCTCCCCACCAACCAATGGCGTCCTCTTACGAAGAAAGAAGAATAATTTACATAAGATTTTTCCTCTACTAATTTATCACATAAATACTAGAATAGGGAAGTCTCTGTTGTTTCGATCCGACATTCAATCCAACAACATACTGTAGGCATCGTGGATCTCAATGAAACTTTAACCGTCCAATGATGAAGGCGAAGAAATTGAGGAATTCATGAAACATGATCTGACTCGAGGTGGTATATCTTGGTAAGTGTTCGATATGCTGGCTTGATTTTTGTTTGAGATGCGTTGTGCTTGACTTGCAGAACCTCGTAGAGGCTTTCTTTGTTCACTGTCGCGCGACGATGACCGTGACATGATTGTAAGATGAACAAATTAGAATGCTAATTTTCGACCTTCTACACAAATTATTCGAGTCCTCTCATGTTAAATTTTAATATAAACTAGTTGCAACCGAACATCTCAGATCATTAAATTTACTATGAGATTTAAGTTTCACGTTAGAAGGCTTTCTGTGTCAATATCAGATCTAATTCATTTGGAATGAGCCCACAATATCAGATATAATTCATTTGGAACGTAATTAAGTTGCAATTGTAACTAATGCAAAGTGTAATTCATTATAGAATGTAGTGGTGATGGTTTTAGGTGGTGATGGTTACAATAGTAATTAAAATTACAATTGTAATTAATTACAAATTGAAATAAAGTTACAATTATATTTTCGACAGTGGTCCAACGACAACGGTTGTAGCGGTGACTATAACAAATTACACTAATATAATTAATTAAAAATTATGAATTACACTAGTGTTTTACTAATTCATATGTTACAATTGTAATTAATTACAAAATCTGATTTTGATTAAAAAAAACTGATTCTGATAATTATTTTGATACTTGTATAATTAGTTACAAATCACTTGATTACAAAAATTTTCAAACCTAAATGTGTGTAATTGTGTATTTAACATCTTAACCCAATTATTTACAACTTATTTTTCTTCAAATTCATTTTAAATCACATTTTATCAATAAATTAATTTTGTACACGACCCATAATTTTTTCTACTTTTTGACCTCACGTTCTTTAAAAATTTCTTTTCACGAAATATCTAACTATATATAAAAGATTGAATAATTGACATTAATCATTCAATTTTATTTAAACAATATTCATCTAATTTAACTATTCATTCAATTGTAATTAAACAATATTCATTCAATTTAGGCATTATTAATCCAATTAAACACTATGTGAGCAACAATTGGAATCACTATTGGCAATATTCATCCAATTTAACCATTCACCTTATTGCAATTAAACATTATTCATCCAATTTAGGCATTATTCATCCAATTAAATACTATGCGGGTAAATTGATTGGATTTTTCATCAATTTAAGCACTATTCATCCAATTGAATGTGGAATTGACACCATTCATCCAATAATAATTAAACAATATTCATCCAATTTAGACATTATTCATCCAATTAGACACTATGTATGCAACAATTGGATGCATTATTCATCCAATTAAACACTATGCGGACAAATTGCTTGGATTTCCCATCAATTTAGACACTATTCATACAATTGAATGTGCAATTTGCACTATTCATCCAACTACAATTAAACATTATTCATCCAATTAAACACTATGCGAGCAACAATTAGATGTACTATTCATCCAATTAACACACTATGCGGCAAATTGTCCAAAATTCCTATCAATTTAGACACTATTTATCCAATTGAATGTGCAATTGACATTATTCATCCAATTGCAATTAAACATTATTCATACAATTAAACACTATGCGGGCAACAATTAGATGTACTATTCATCCAATTAACACACTATGCGGCAAATTGTCCAAATTTCCTATCAATTTAGACACTATTTATCCAATTGAATGTGCAATTGACACTATTCATCCAATTGCAATTAAACATTATTCATCTAATTGTAATTAAATACTATTTATCCAAATTGCAATTAAACATTATTTATCCAATTAGACATTATGCTGGCAATAATTGGATGCACTATTCATTCAGTTAAACACTATGCGAAAAAATTGCTTGAATTTCCCATCAATTTAGGCATTATTCATCCAATTTAGGCACAATTGCAATTAGATATTATTCATCCAATTGAGGCATTATTCATCCAATTAAACACTATGCGGACAAATTGTCCGAATTTCCCATCAATTTAGGCATTATTCATCCAATTAAACTATATTTAATTTTTTAATATACTCCTATTTAATATACTTTGTTATCAACACATATGAACTATTTATTATTTAATGTAGGGGTATATTAGATAAAATGTAAGTAAATTTATAGTTCCAACATATAATAATTATGTTTTCTTAGGGGGGTTTATTCAATTGGGATTTCGAAAGACATTTAAAGACTTTTTTTGATGGACTTTTTTTAATGGATTTCATTGAATTTGATTGACTTTTATGGATTTATATAGACTTTTAAAGACTTTCGTGGACATTTATTTAAAGACTTTCATATACTTTCAAAGACTTTTATAGATTGATTTAAAAGACTTTCAAATACTTTTAAAGACTTTTACAGACTTTTATTTTTTAATTGAAAAACATAAACGCTAATAAATTAATTTTCGTATGATGTGAATATGAATCGTTAATAATATTTATATGTAAAGTGAATTAAAAAAAAAAAGCGTGAGAAATATAAATAGTTTTAAGACAGAGAAACATTTGTGATTAAAAAAATGGGGGGGGAAATAAAATCGTATTTGATATCGACATAAAAATTGTACTATGTTCATAAAAAAATTTCTAGAGAAAATTCTTGAATCACTTTACTTATTATTATTTGTTTTGACACAATTTATTTATTATTTTTCTATAAGATCTTATGGAATTTTAGTTAGATTTATTTTATAAAAAAATCGAAAAAACCGATGAAAAAAAGAGAGTCCAAATATAAAGAAAAAATATTTAAAATAAAAAAATACAAAAAGTTGAAGAGAAGAGAAGAGAAATAATGATTTGTTTAGTCAAATGTTTAAGGTTTCTAAAAATAATATGAAAGAAGAAAAATATAGAATAAATAAGATTACAATTTAAAAGAATATTTTTTTATAAATGTCTTTCAAAATCTTGGAAGTTAATGAGAGACAAATAAAGATATTTTGTGGTTGTACTTTATGTTTAGAAGTTAGTACATAGAGGATTTCGTATGAGTCTTTAAAAGTCATTGATAATTTGAATAACACGGGAGTTTTAAAGACTTTTAAAAGTCTTTATACAATACACCATGACTTTAAAAGACATTTTAAGAGTCTATTAAAATCTAGATTGAATAACTCAAGATTTTAATGGATTTTAAAAAGTCTAGATTGAATACCCCTAGACTTTTAAATTCCATCAAAGTCTTTAAATTTCCTTCCAAATCCTAATTAAATAAACCCCCCTTAATTTGTGTAAAAGTAGAAATTAGTCTATCTTTATAGGACAGTGGGAATATCAAACAATAAATCATTATTCGAAGCTTCTCTGATAAAAAAAAATACTTGCAATATACGTGTATTCCAAAACTAGTATTCTTAAAAAATCTACATTAAACAGCTCTTAATATGATTGCACATATTCTGATTATTCATTTGGATGTTTCAGACTTTCAGTAAATATATCAATAGATCAGACAGAACCAAAAAACACACCCAGGGCACAATCTGTGCATCTTTCACAATATGATATCGAACAAATGAACAGTAATAAATATGTCAATAGATCAGACAGAACCCAAAAAAAAAAAAAAAAACTTGCGACACAATCTGTGCATCTTGATATCGAACAAATGAACATGACTGGACAAGACAAGACAAGACAATCGACGAGAATTTATCTTCAAATATTTGCTCTGTTCATAAGCACCAAATTGTTCGAATAACACAAGGTAATACACCTCACAGAGCCTTTTAACTCGAAGGCATAATAACCAATTCAATTAATTATAATAATGCCCTTTTAAGAGCACAGAGCTCCTATCCTACTTCAAAATAGCTAGGATATACATATTAGTAGAATATGGCGTGTCCCAAATGGTACAGGACACTGTAGCCCTAGTCGAATACTATAGGGCTAAACCATGTTGAACAGATTAAATGTAACAGTCAAACGGGGAAAAAATTGTGTTAGCTTCTGCCCTTAATCTTCCTTTGGGATTTCAAGTCCACCACAACTACGGAAATGTTGTCTTTGCTGCCCTTCTGAAGAGCGCGGTTTGATAGATACTCAGCTGCTGCTTGCGCTGCAGGATCAATTCCTTCACCCCTTTTTATGGGAAGAGTGGCGCCGTTATTTTTATGCCAGACGAGTATCCTTTTACGAGCCATATCACAAACATCCTCGTTGGTCATCACATCCCATAAACCGTCGCTGGCCAGAATGAGGCATTCGTCTTCCCTAGCCCGGGGAATAAAAACCACTTCGGGATCTGGAATGATCCAAGGTTTCAAGTATCTGTCCCCTGCAACAGCCAAGAAAAATATTAAGCCTCTATTTGACAAAATGTTTAATAACATGTTTTTAAACATCAAGAAGTCCCCAAATCATTTTTTAACCACACATTTTCTTTCTCTACTTATCAACCATACATTTCATCTAATATTTATATATATATATATATAAAACACACAAAATTTAACAAACATAGCCTAAAACGCTAATTTTCCATTAACAAGATTGTAACTTGAAGGTGCATGTGTATTAACTATATATTTCAGTTCAGTTTTATTTATTTTTTACATAACTAGATTTGTTAATTTAAAACTCAACAACAAACGAAAAACAAAAAACAAAAACATTAAAAACGTTTAGATTATAATCAATTTTCAGTTATGTTCATAAGTTAAACTAGATAGAATTAAGCCCCTATTTGATAACCATTATTATTTAGTAAAAATGAGTTTTGAAATAGTGATTTTTAGGAGAATATGTGGTTAAAAAGTATGAAAAAATTTTGAATTTATGTGCAAAATATTTTATTGTGCAAATGTGTAGTCAAAATGAGTATTGTAGAAAAATTAGTTTCAAATAACGGCTACCAAACAGGGGCTAAGTAATATTCATAACTAAGCCCTATTTGGATAACCTATAATCATTTAAATAAGAAAAAATCAGAAATTAACATAATTAAACTATACAATAAATAAGATCCAGGTCTCTTATAAATATGGATAAAGCAAATTTAAGTTTTGGGGCAAAACTTTCAAAATTCACGTACATCAAAATTCATTAATAAAATATTATTTTAAGCAAAAATGATAAATTTTGTAATAAAACTGAAAAAGAAAAACACAACTTTCAAAAGGACTCAAACACGAGACTTTTCATATAACAATTAGTCGCATTACTACTACACCATAATAAAAATACTTATAAAACAATAATATATTGGGCCCCTAAAAATACCGGTCTGACCTTGCTTACAAGTACACTATGGTGAAATACATCGTCCTACAATGGCCGACGCGTTACAAGACAGGTTCGTAATTGTTGAATGTCTATTAGAAGACTACTATTTCTGAGATACCCAAATACAGTTCATGAACCACTTTATTCTAACAATGCATGTCTAGTACCCGGTGCCAGTAACAAACAAGATTTTAGTTTTATTAATACTATCGTTTGCTATCCAATCCTCTCTACTAAGTGTGCCAACGAGGTGTTTAACTTGCTTGAGTAATGAAGGCAAATGTTACGATAAGGATATATTGAATTTCATTACGGAAACTAAAATATACACGACTTTCTATGTTCTGCCAAGCCTCCAATGGGAAATAGCAATTTCCATGCTAATGGTGAAGGTGCATCTGACTGTAAGTTTCCTTTTTTCATTTTCTTTTTTTTTTTTTAATTATTATTATTATTATTATTATTATTATTATTATTATTATTATTATTATTATTATTATTATTTTTGGGAAGATGGTGGGGAGAATATATTCTTTAGACTTCTAAATGCATGGCATCCCTATAAATTTTGGCTCCATCTCCCTAGTCGCATAATCAGAAGAAAATGTTAATGACATTCCCATTTTCTTCTGATTAGGCAGTACCATACAAACTACCTACCCAAACAAGCCATATGATTTGCAATGTCTCCTAGCATGCCAAACTTCCCCCATCCCACCCGACCCATTCGCACCAGGAAATAAAGGTAAAGAGAAACGAGAAAACAAAATAGTCCCCTCAATGAATTTACACCAGTATTTGCATTCAAAGAGATGATCAATCCAAATAAGGTTTTTTGACATTAGCAAGAATACCTATGAATGACCGACCTATATCTAAATTGCAAACATTCCAAGGACTTCCAGAATACACATCCACTCCACTTGACAAAACTTAAGTTTACATTTTGACAATAAAAAGCAAAGAAAACTGCCATCTCATTAAAGAAAACCTGTTTCATGAATAATTGTGCTACTGTGTAGGATATGGTACATTTTAATACCATGAAATATTTTGAAAGAAAAAGAAGATATCGATGCACAGTTATTCACTTCATAATGCATTATATAACTACAATAAATAAAAATATCCCTAAAAGAGATCAAGCACTCTATTGGAGCAGGCGAGTTTCGATGCACACTAATTTGAAACTGAAAGAATGGGAATGATGGAAAAGATAAAGGCAGTGAAATTTGTACCAATGGATCTAGACATTGCGAGGACACCAAAAACACGATGCCCATTCCACTGTATCACTTTGCCTCCAGCTCCTTCAATTCTTGCATATTCATCTTCCCTATTAGGCTAACAGAGGAAATAAAAGGAAATTAGCTCATAATGATTACAGAATAAAAATAGATTTAATTATTACTTTTGTAGAAAGTAAGTCGAGACTGACTTGCTAGAGTAGTATGTTTGTTAATAATAGTATACAAGCCTCTATGAAAACAATGTTTGACAAAATAAGTAAAACAGCCAAACATGCTTTTTACACGCTTACTTTATGATCCACTGATAATGCCATGGGCTCTTTCCCACGGCATAAGACTGCCCTTGAATCACCACAATTAGCTACTATAATGTGCGATGAACAAACTATTGCAACAACAGCAGTTGAGCCAACAGTTTCCGGAGCGACTGGTTCAATACTTCCTTTCCCTCCAATTTCATCGTCAACTTTGAGAAAGCACTTGGTGAATGCTCTTCTCCACTGCTCTTGGCAGTTACCTTTACTACTCTCATCATTCGGATTGGCCATAATTGTTTCCAATTCCTTGGCCAAAGCCATATGCATTCGCTCCCGACAGTAATTTGCAACCTGAAAAATAAGATACCAAAACCATATCTCAAACACGAATTTGATAGTTGTCAATGAAGTGTGTCCATTGTTGGGCATTCATACTTTGGTTGTTAGGTCGCCCTAAATCCTTTGTAATATAAAGGAATCTGTGGAAAGGCTTTTTTTTTAATGCATGAAACAATGACAGAGAGACGTCACATCTCCTATTGTAAAATTTCTTGATTATAATGAAATTTTTTTCAACGGCGAATGAACATAACTACTACACTGAGGGATGAACTCTATAAATTTGTGTGTTTTTGTAGTTTCTGATTTCTTTTACATTTATATTTGCAATTTAAGGGTTTAAGATTTAATCCGTGACATCTATTTGACACCAACACGAGAGAGAGAGAGAGAGAGAGAGAGAGAGAGAGAGAGAGAGAGAGAGAGAGAGAGAGAGAGAGAGAGAGAGAGAGAGAGAGAGAGAGAGAGACCTGAAAGCCTCCATGGCCATCATAGACTCCAAAGAAATGGGTTGTCAAATGGCTCAAACATTGGGTCTCTCCATCAAGCATGCAATCATCAATTAGCATCTGCAGAGGAACTTTGAGCAACCTAGGAACAGTTGCAACCGCATCTTCCATTTCTGGTCTCCTCCCACAAACAGATGTGAATCCCCAAAGGGGCACATTATCCACCTGAAAAACACTTCGCCTGACTCTTTCACTTGAGGTTCCGTCCAACTGAATAACAACTGTTGATTTAGAACCTGAACCATCTGGAACCTCGCACCCAGCTCCTGCCACAGATAAAGAATCAACAATGATCTCACCAACAGTTGGCTCTTCCAAATCTGTTGCCTTTTTTATGATTTCATAACCCCTAGTAGGCTTTTCAACTTCTACAAAATTTGTCGTTCCTATCTCAGAAATTGCCTCGAAGCCTAAGAAATCATCACCACATATACTACTAGTATCACTCACCACAGACAGAGAACATGAGCTATCAAGAACAGGATCCCCCTCCAACGACGATAAGCCATCCTCTTCACTTTCCTGGACTACAATATCCATAGTGAGTGCAGCATCCCTCACACTCTGTCTCTCTTCAGACCCCAACAACACTTTAGCCTGAACTTCACTTTCCAAATCACCTGAACTGCAATCCTCAATATCACCGTTGACAGAGTTGGACATGGAGCTTTGAGTCGAGGTATCCAAAATGAGATTAGTCTTGTCAACCTCCAACTTTAAGCTAGTAACAACGATAAACCTTTCTACACTCGGATTATAACAAATCAAATTGCCTAATTTAAATGGCACTGAAACCGCCAGATACATATCCTCCATCTAAGTCACATTCAAAAAAGTAGTAATAGTCACCCTCCTGACCCTTTAAACTTACACTCATCGTCATTGTTATGTTAAATTAGTTCATCGCCTTCCTCCGATAACATGAAAATCACAAAAGAAAAATAGTGGGCTTTACCCGTTTTCCATTCCTCAGAGGATATGTATAGCTAAAGCTAATCAAGAGCTCTTCAATTCACAGTTGATTAGGCATTCAATTCAACCTGAAGAACCTCAAAAGTGAAATGGGTAGTTAGATCTGAAGACCAATAATATAATAACTACCATTTTGTAACAAATTTCACCATCAAATACAGGAAACATGAACAAAAATTATAAAAATCCAAAATCCAATCAAATTACTCAAATATATATATAGACAAAACAATGAAATTAAGCTCAATCCTTTATCCTTGACAACGAACACGAGAAAAGAGAGAGAGATAACAAAGGGTTCATGTGAAAGAAACCTAGGAGAGCAAAGGAATTGAAAAGTTTCAAGAATCACAAGAAAAAAAAGCACTTTTTCACATAAAACTTGAGTACCCTTGAGCTGAGGCAACCCGTCCCGAAGTCAACCCCTTCTTGACAACTTCCTTTTTGTCTATGATAACTCTCTCTTTCAACCAATAATCACTTCTTAACTTGCTTCAATATACAACCAAGAAAATAAGTGGACAAACTAATTATAAGTTCTAGTATCTTTTCCATTTATGAAAAAGCCTAGAACAAACCCACTTTCTACGGTTTCCACTTCTTGGAAATGAACTAAAAAACAGAGGAAAAATTATTAGAAAAACAAGAAAACAAGAAAATAGGGTCACAATAATTACTTTGGATAAACCTAAACTTACTAACAAAATGATACTAACAACTTACTAACATAAAATAATACCTATTTTACCCTTTAACTAAAATTATAACTAATACCTTATTTCACATATTATCTTATTAAATTTAACACATAATAAATCCTAAAAATTTAATTACTATAAAAATTTTATTACTAATTTCATAATTAAAAAATATTATGCCTGTTTATGATCCACATATACTTCACGAAAAAAGAAAAAATTTAATTAGAAGTTTACATAGAGAATATTTAGAATTGGAAAGATTAGGAAGAGACTTAAATACTGATCCAATTGCTATAGGAAAAATATAGAGAAATTAAAAGGCTAGTTTTACAACATAATGAATATTTAAAATTAAAAGAAGAAAACTTAATTAGACAAGAAGATATAAGATATATGGATAAATTTGAAGAAAGATTCTTAAGAAGAGTTAGACAAAGATTATAATTCCGCAAAATAAAATTTCACTATCACGATCCGCCCTAGAGTGGTATCAGAGCCCGTAGTTATACTTAGAAATATATTTAGAAAAATGTCTAAAAGATTACCAATAATCGAACCTAGAGTATATTATTATAAATCTAAAGATTTACCAAATAATAGTCATTGGCCATTAATAACTGAAACATATGAAAAATTTATACCATTTATACTATTAGGAGAAGAAGGATTTGGAGAACATAAACAATTAAACTGGACAAATTTATTTTTACTAAATAAATTAGGAATAAGTCTAGATAAAATTACAGAACAAAACTTAGAACAAGCAAAAAATCCAGAACAAGTTCAAGAAATTATCAATAATTTACCATTAGAAATAAAACAAATGATAGAAATAACTAATGATTATAAGGATATAAACAAAAATATACCCACACAAATATTAGAAGTAAAGCAATATGTAAATAATCTATCTAAACAATTAATAACCTTAGAAAACCAAATTAAGCAAATAACTGATAAAATAAATAAAATAGGAAATATGGTAGGAGTATATGAAAACCCAATAGAAATTACAGAGCAAAAAACTATTATAAAACAAATAATTATGGTAAGAACAATTAAAGAAGAAGAAATAGGAAAAAATGATTTACATAAAAGATTAGATAATATACAACAAAATATTGAAATTATAAACCAAAATATAACAAAAATATATGATGAAATGGAAAAAAGAAAACCTAAAAGAATAATAGCTGACAAAGAATTTAAAGCTATCAATAGATTAAGAATAAATATGATTAGTGAACAAATAGAAAAAATTTATGGAAAATCCTAAAGAAGAAGGTGGAGAAGATTACATAACAGAAGAAGATTATATAGAAAAATTTAAAAATCTTAAAATAGAAGAAATTAATATGAATGAACAACAAAGAGCTTTAATACCAGCAGGACAAAATCCACCAGAGTATATACAGCAACCAGGAACTAACCAAGTTAAAAAAGAAAATACAAGTAATACTAATCCACAAAATACACCAGAAATCTATATGAATCAAAGACAAAACACAAATTTTAAAACAAATAATTTTATACCACAACAAAAATATTACACCAAGCCAAGCAAAAATTATCCTATAAAATATACACCATGGAGAAGTATGGAAACACAAATTAGTTCAGAAGGAAGATGGATAGATTTAGGATGTGTGCAAGATGTAGATCATGAATTAGAATTATGGATGAAATCTATGGCTATGATGGCCTATACCAAAGAATTAACAGGAAAGCAATTACAATTAATGTTAGAGAATAAATTTATAGGAACCACTGCAAGATGGTGGGGAAATTTAACAGAAACTTATATAGGACAGATTAGAGGAAATGACCAAGATGAAATAGGAACTATTTTAAGCAGATATGAAGATGCATTAAAAAGAGAATATACATTAGTAATAGACAGAGATACCAAAATTAGCTCAAGACTAAGAAATAGATATTTATTAGAAAATCTATCAATATGTGATATGTGTTACTTTAAACAATTTGCATGTGAATTTAGAGAATATTTTGAAAAAACAGAATATAATCAAGAAACATATGGTATGGAAATTATGAACCAAATATTCTTTAAATTACCAAACCCATGGAATTTAGAATTATTTAAGGACTGGGAAAAATTAGAAATACCATTAAGTAATAATAGTCTAGGAGCAAGAATACAATTTATAGAAATGAGACAACAAAAAAAATGTATGGAAGCAAATAATATGATAAAAAAAGTAAAAAATCATTATGCTGTGATAAATTACAATATAAACCAACACAATGGGGATGTCATCTAGAAAAAAAATATAAGAAAAAGAAATATTATAGAAAAGATAAATTTAGAAACAAATTTACTAAATTTAATAAATACAAAAAGCCATATAATAAAACATTTAAAAGGTATAGAGTACCATATAAGAGATACTTAAGGCAAAAACAAAACAAAACAAAAACATACCCTAAAAATCCTAGAAAATGTAAATGCTATTCATGTGGAGAAATGGGACATATATCTCCAGAATGTCCTCAGAAAGATAAAAAGAAAAATATGATGTATATCTCATTAATAAAAAAAGAAAATTACAACTTATTACCTATTGAACAAGAAGAAGAATAGGAAGAAATTCCTGAAGATGAAGAAATTTATGAATTAGAAGAACATGAAGTAATAAATACAATAATGGAATTAGAATCTTCAGAAGAAAGTGAATCTAATGAATCTAGTGAAGAAGAATATTTATACATAAATATGATTAGACAAATTAGTGAAGAAGGTACATCTAAAGAATATGAATACCAAGTAGAAGAAAATGAAGAACAACTAAATGAAAGATTAATATTTAATCCTAAAATGTATGAAAAGATCTTAAAATCAAAATTAGATGTAGAACCAAAAGAAATATTTAATTTACCATTTTGGCAGAAAAACAAAGAAATAGCATATGTAGCAAGAAACCATAGTCACCCTATAGACATAAGAGATACTACAGGAAACACATTAATACCTATAATAAATGAAGAAATTATAAGACAAGAAATAAACCTACTGAATCCTGAACTAAAAGGAAAAATAAAGAATATATATTTAGGAGCTGTACAAATTATAGCAAAAGCCTATTTTAGAGAAGGAATAGATACACCTATAGAATTCTATATTATGGATGATAGAATTGTAAGTTCAATACAAGATGCTCTAATAGGAATTGTAACAGGAAACTTAATGTACCAAAAAGTAAAATTTACAATAAGACCAAATTTCAGCATTAGTATGGGAGAACAAAATAAAAATAAAGCCTTAACATTATATTACAGGTTAAGAGGGATAGGTATGGAACCAGGAAGTAAAACTATAAGTTTAACTATTAGAACAATATATGCTTTTACTAGTAAACATGAAGTAAAAATTAAGAATGCTACAAGAACACATATAATAGAACCCATATTTCAAAATTTATTGGAATACAAACCAGCTAAAGAAAATTCAAGAATGACAATACCAGAAGATATAGAAATAGATTTCAATCAAGCTAGAAGATTAGTAAACATGGATAAACCACAAATAGAATTTGGAAGAAGATCAATTAGCCTAAGAAGAAATACTAGTACAAGATCATTACCTGAAATAGAAAATAGAAATGATTCAGAAAAACAAATAATGACAAAAATACATAGAAAAATACCAAGAATGAATTTATCTAAAAGAAATGAGACAAAACAATTTGAAGTTGTGATAGAAATTAGAATAAATGGAGAATGGAAAGAGCAGAAAGTATTAATAGATACTGGAGCAACTGTATCTCATATAAAAGAAAACATAATAGGAGACTTAGAACTTAAAGTAACGAATAATTCAATTCAAATACAAGATTATTTTGGAAATATTCATCTCATGGATACTTATGTAGAATTACCAATAAGAATAAATAAAAGAAATGAAATAATCATAAACATGTACGTAGAACATACAGGAAAGGTAAATACAGAATTACTATTAGGAACAGACTTCTTAGAGCAAGTAAAATCATATTACATAAAAGATGATAGAATGCTATTAACAATACAAAATGAGAATCTAGTTATACCAATGTTATTATGAATAAAATACAAGGAGGAAGAGAACATATTTATATACTAACCAAAATGAATTACAATGGATATCTTAGCAGAAATTATCATGCATTGTTTGATACAGGAGCATCATCCTGTTTATTTAAAGAAAATGTATTACCCCAAAAAATGTGGAGTAATAAAAAGGATAATGAAGAAAGAGTAATACTTGCAGGATTTGATGGAAGTACAAACCTAATAACTAAAATAGCAAGGAATGTTAAAATACAAATAGGAAAATATGAATTACAAATACCTTATGTATATCAATTTGATGATATGCCAGAGGATATATTATTAGGAAATAACTTCATAAAACAATATTATCTAATAACTATTGATGAAAAAGTTATACTTTTATCTACCCCTTGTCACCATATAGCAATAGCAATAAGAATTAATGATCCTTACTGTAGAGAAAAAATGCCTCATATATCAGCTCAGCGTGGTGAGGATAGACAAAAATTAACACAAACAACACAATTTATGCCTAATAAAAATAGAATAAATATAGTACAAGAACATTTTGATCAAATTGTAATAAAAAATATTACAGAAAAATTATTAAAATTATCAGGAGATAATCCTTTGGAAAAATGGCACATAAATAAGCCTATGGCAGAAATTATACTAGAAGATGATACTAAGATTATTAGTGTAAAACCAATTAAACATACACCAAAAGAATTACCTGAATTTGAAATGCACATAAAAGAAATGCTAGAAAAGAAATTTATTAGAGAATCTAACAGTAAACATAGTAGTCCAGCCTTCATTGTAATAAAACATTCAGAACAGAAAAGAGGAAAATCTAGAATGATAATTAATTATAAAAGGTTAAACACTTATACAAAAGAATTAAAATATCCTTTTGAGAAATTTTCTTTCTCAAATAAATATGCTATAATGAAGTTGACACAAAACTTGAAGCAAAGAATCAAGAAGAAATCAAAATATTGCAAATTGACTTGAATCGCAAAGAATGCTGTCCTAAAAGCGAAATTTGCGCCCTCTCGAAATGAGAATGCTAAAGGACCTCCAAACAAATTGCTTTAGCGGATTTCAAGCCTCAAACCAAGTATCAAATAGCACAATTGATAAACTTGGAGAATAGGAACAAGAAGAGCAAATTTTGAAGATTCTAAGTATAGAGTTTTGAAACTTTTGGATGATAATCACTATTGAAGGTTAGATAATCAAAAGTTGTTCAAAACATGAATTCTATACCTATTTATAGAATCCTATCATCCCTATTCGTTGTTCATGCAACTCTTCACGAAAGAGTGCCAAAATTGGTTGAAAAGGTGCTTGAGAAATTCTGAAAAATTTCTCCAACGGTCGAATTTTAACTTCACGCGATCGCCGGTATGAATCTCGCGCGATGCCTCGAAAATTTCTGCAGTGAATAAATCACTTAACCACGCGATCGCCGGACCATCAACCACGCGATCGCGTGGTTCTTCATTCTGGCCGGACCTTTAGGTCCGGTCCGGACCATTTGGTCCGTCCATTTGTATTTGGTCCGATTTTTGCACTTTTTGGACCGGTTCCTTATATATTGGACCGGTTCTCGCACTTTTCAACTTTTATTTATATATTTGAACAACATTTTCATAACAATCCCCCACTTGTTCAAATATATGAACACAACTTAGAATTATAAACGATGCCACGCATAAAATAAGGTATCTTTCGATTTTAACCTTATATTAGTGCTAATACTGCAAAGTAATATCGAGATCCCAGGTAGCCTTGACTTTGAACCAGTTATCCCTTATGACATTACCGGCGATATCGCACACATGAACATTCTTGCTCAATACGTTCCACACGATTTACTTTGACGCGTTAATGGCCTTGCGTCCATCCGAGTTCATGAACTTTTCAGAAAGTAACTCCAAAACTTTCCTTGAAGCGATACCACTTCTAAGTTCATATAGGAGAAATTCTTACAGTGTCTTGGTAACTTTTAAAGACACTTGTACTAAGTACTGAATTTCTTTAAGATTTGTTCAACCCTCCAAACAGTTACCCTAGCACTTGTATCCTTAGGATAGGGCCTTAAAATAATTTTTAAGTGCTGCAACAATTCACTTATCGAATGACTTGTTGTTACCCTTTGAACCCGTGAATTACTCATTTCGTAATGACAGGTAGGGTTGCCGTTATTAGAGAATTTATAATAGGAGTTTTAGCCCCATCCTACTCGATATTTGTCTTACCAACTCTTTGGTAAGTGGTTTTGTGAATAGATCAGCCAAATTTTCACTTGACCTCACATAGGTAAGTGATATTATTCCATCATTTATTAATTTTCTTATATAATCATGTCTAAGACTCATATGTCTTGACTTTCCATTGTAGACTTCATTATAAGCCCTTGCTAGAGTAGCTTGACTATCACATAGTATAGATATTGAAGATTCCTTCTTCGTATCCAATGGAACTTCATAAAGAAGATCCTTAAGCCATTCTGCTTCCTTTCCAGTTTCGGCTAATGTAACAAACTCGGATTCCATAGTGGAATGTGTTATAATTGTTTGTTTCTTTGATCTCCAAGAAACAGCACCACCTCAAAGTGTAAACAACCATCCCGAGGTTGATTTATTTTCTCCAGCATTTGATATCCAACTTGCGTCGGTATATCCTTCTAATATTGCTGGAAACTTGGAATATTGAAGTCCAAGGTTTTTGGTTCTCTTTAGATAACCAAGAACTCTTCCAATCGCTTTCCAATGCTCAACACTTGGATTTCTAGTAAACCTAATAAGTTTACTCACGGCAAATGCAATATCCGGTCTCGTGCATTGAACTGCATACATTAGACTTCCAATTGCACTCGCATATTCGATTTGTCCAATAGCCCTTTCAACATTCTTTACAAGTTTAATACTTGAATCAAATGGAGTATTTGCCTCTTTAATGTTCAAATGTTTGAACTTTTCAATCACATTCTCTATATAATGTGATTGGGTTAATGCATACCCCAACTCATTCTTGATCACTTTTATACCCAATATGGTATCCACTTGACCAAGATCTTTCATATTGAATGTTGACGATAGAAACCTCTTCGTTTCTTTTACGCCATTCATGTGATTACTTATAATCAACATGTCATCCACATACAAATACACAAATGTAACAAGTTTATCACAACTTTTAATATATAAACATTTATCTACCACATTATTTGAAAAACCAAAAGACATAATTGCATTATCAAATTTCTCATGCCATTTTTTAGGAGCTTGTTTTAAACCATATAGTGCTTTAATAAGTTTACAAACTTTATTTTCATTACCCGGAAGAACAAAACCTTCCGGTTGTTCCATGTAAACTTCTTCATCTAATTCTCCATTTAAAAATGCAGTCTTCACATCCATTTGATGCACATGCAAATCAAATATAGAAGATAGTGCAAATAGTATTCTAATTGTAGTGATCCTAGCCACCGGTGCATAAGTGTCAAAATAATCAATTCCTTCCTTTTGTCGAAAACCTTTAGCAACTAATCTTGCTTTATAGGTTTGGATCGAACCATCGGTATTGTATTTCCTTCGAAATACCCACTTGCAACCAATGGATTTTGATCCAGCCGGTAAATCAACAATCTTCCAAGTATTGTTGGACGTTATAGAATCCATTTCATCATTGATAGCATCCTTCCAAAATGTGCTATCTCTAGAAGTCATTGCTTCTTTATAGGTCTTAGGATCACTATCAATTTGAAGAACATATGGAATTGTTCTTACTATATCTTCCTTACTTGCTTCAACCAAGTAAAAGGAGATCCTTTGAGAATCAATCTCATCATGTCCTAATACCTTCTCTTTACGAGATCTCTTGCTTCTTCGCGGTTCACTAGTCTTAATTACATCTTGGGTAGATGTTTCTAGTGATTTAGAAGCCGGAAATTCATTTTGAATTTCTATTGAATTTTGAGGAATATCATCAACGCTTAATGAATTCTCAAAAAATTCCACATCTCGTGATTCTATAATCACATTGGATATTAGATCAAGTAGCCTATATGCTTTACTATTTATAGCATATCCAACAAAGGCACTCTTGATCCCTCTTGGTCCTAGTTTTGTCCTACTAGGATTGGTGTTTTTATAATAAGCCAAACACCCCCACACTTTAAAATACCCAATGTTAGGCTTCCGACCTTTCCACAACTCATAAGGTGAAACTTTAAGTTTCTTAGAAGGAATTCTATTATGTATATGACACGCGGTAAGTAATGCCTCACCCCATAAGTAATTAGGCAATTTAGACCTTGTTAGCATAGCATTTATCATCTCAACTAAGGTTCTATTTTTCCTTTCCGCCAGGCCATTTTGTTCCGGTGTTCTAGGTGCACTACATTGGTGTAAAATACCACGTTCTTCACAAAAGATATCAAATTCTTTAGAAAAATATTCACCACCTCTATCACTTCTAAGAATTTTAATCCTTTTATCCTTTTAATTTTATACTTCACTTTTATATGCTTTAAACATATGAAAAGCCTCATTTTTATGTTTCATTAGATAAACATAACAAAATCTAGAATAATCATCAATGAAAGTAATAAAATATTTATTACCACCCCTTGTTAACATGCCATTAAGTTCAGAAATATCGGTATGAACTAAGTCAAGAATATTAGATAATCTTTCTACACTTTGAAAAGGTTTTTTAATTATTTTGGACTTAGTGCAAATTTCACATTTTTCATTCTTTGTAAAATCACAAGATAGCATGCCATTTCTAATCATTCTATGCAAAGTAGAATATCCAACATGTCCTAATCTATCATGCCATAAATCTAAAGAACACACAAAGTAAGAAGAATTTATTTTATTAATTGCATTGTCAATAGTACACAATTTGACCATTCCATTAGTAGAATAGCCTTTACCAACAAAGAAACCATTTCGGGACAATACAAGTTTTCCCGACTCAAAAATACATTTCACGCCCGATTTTCCCAACAAATCACCACTTACAAGGTTTCTATTCATATCCGGCACATGTAAGACATTTGTAAGAGTTACAACCTTTCCGGATGTGAATTGAAGATCAACATTCCCTTTGCCTATGACTTTTGAACAATGTTCATTTCCCATTTGAATTTGTTGACCATCATCAATCTCTTGATAGGTCTTGTATAGGGGTTTGTCATAGCAAACATGAACGGTGGCGCATGTATCATACCACCATCCCGGAATTTTTCCTTTGACAGAATTCACTTCACTTATAGTAGCAATAATTTCATTCTTGTCAATGGAATTAACCTTACCTCCAAAATTGCTTTGTTTTTTATGTCGGCAATCTTTCGCAAAGTGACCGAATTTTCCACATACAAAGCATTCTCCCTTGGGCTTCTTTTTGAATTTGTTGTTGTTGTTGTTGCTAGTAAACTTTCTTTTGTTTACTTTGGTCACTTTGTTGTTCTCCAAGGCATTGGCTTTAGAAGTGCCAACATGGGAATGTTCAATCCCATCTCTTGCCCTCGACTCTTCCTCAATTCGGAGATGTTTTTGAATTTGCTCAATTGGAAAGTCTTCGGAGTTGTGAAGGATTTTCTTCCTATATCCTCTCCAAGTAGAAGGCAATTTTGCAATAATTGCTCCTACTTGAAATGATTCCGGAAGTTCTATCTTTACCGCTTTTAATTTATTGACAATCACTTGCAATTCATGAACTTGGGGTAATAGGGGAGCATTTTCCAAAAATTTAAAATCAAAGTACCTTGTTATAAGGAATTTTGTAGTTCCTTCCTCTTCGGCCTTGTACTTGTTTTCAAGTGCATTCCAAATCTCTTTTGCAAATTTAGTGTTGGTGTACAAGTCGTAGAGACGATCCGAAAGTGCATTCAAGATATGACCACGACAAATAAGTTCGTCTTCTTCTCGCTTCTTTCGATCAATCCTTGCTTGTTCGGTATCTTTCTCGGAAGGTTCGGGCAATTCTTCCAAATTGGGATCAAGGATGTAGAAGATTTTTAGCGCCGTTAGTAGAAACTTGATTTTGTCTTGCCACCTTGTGAAGTTGGTACCATCAAAACGATCCAAGCGAACCAAATCTTGATTCATCAACTTGATTGTTGCCATGGTTGTGTTTCCTTCGGTTGCCATCGCAGAAAAATTTCGCTTTTAGATTGTTGAGAAATTTTCTTTCTCAAATAAATATGCTATAATGAATTTGACACAAAACTTGAAGCAAAGAATCAAGAAGAAATCAAAATATTGCAAATTGACTTGAATCGCAAAGAATGCTGTCCTAAAAGCGAAATTTGCGCCCTCTCGAAATGAGAATGCTAAAGGACCTCCAAACAAATTGCTTTAGCGGATTTCAAGCCTCAAACCAAGTATCAAATAGCACAATTGATAAACTTGGAGAATAGGAACAAGAAGAGCAAATTTTGAAGATTCTAAGTATAGAGTTTTGAAACTTTTGGATGATAATCACTATTGAAGGTTAGATAATCAAAAGTTGTTCAAAACATGAATTCTATACCTATTTATAGAATTCTATCATCCCTATTCGTTGTTCATGCAACTCTTCACGAAAGAGTGCCAAAATTGGTTGAAAAGGTGCTTGAGAAATTCTGAAAAATTTCTCCAACGGTCGAATTTTAACTTCACGCGATCGCCGGTATGAATCTCGCGCGATGCCTCGAAAATTTCTGCAGTGAATAAATCACTTAACCACGCGATCTCCGGACCATCAACCACGCGATCGCGTGGTTCTTCATTCTGGACGGACCTTTAGGTCCGGTCCGGTCCGGACCATTTGGTCCGTCCATTTGTATTTGGTCCGGTTTTTGCACTTTTTGGACCGGTTCCTTATATATTGGACCGGTTCTCGCACTTTTCAACTTTTATTTATATATTTGAACAACATTTTCATAACATATCCAATACCAAACCAACATGTATTATTTAACCAAATTAGAGGAAAGAAATATTTCTCTAAATTTGATCTTAAATCGGGATTTTATCATAACATGTTAACTGAAGAATCTAGATATTTAACAGCTTTTACGGTACCACAAGGATTTTATGAATGGAATGTATTACCTTTTGGATTTAAAAATAGTCCAGGAGAATTCCAAAGGTACATGGATAAAATATTTAAAGATTATTATCATTTTATTACAGTATATATTGACGATGTTCTTATTTACTCTGAAACCAGAAAAGACCACTTAAAACATCTAAATATTTTTATAGATATCGTAAGGAATAATGAAATTATATTATCAGCTACAAAAATGGAGATAGCTAAAGAAAAGGTAGAATTTTTGGGATCTATAATAAGCCAAGAAAGAATAAAACTCTAAAAACATATTGGTACAAAAATACAAGAATTTGACAATCATATAAAAGATAAACACAATTACAAAGCTTTTTAAGACTTGTAAACCAGACTAGGAAATATGTACCTAACCTAGCAAAATATTTAATTCCATTACAAAAAAGATTAAAAGGAAAAACTAGATGGACGCCTTGGTCTAAAGACGAAGAAGAAGAAGTACAAAAAATTAAAGACATTTGTAAAGATTTACCAGAATTAGAATTACCCAAAAAAGAATGTGATTGGATTATAGAAACTGATGCATGCGAAACAGCATGGGGAGCAGTACTTAAATATATTTATCCAAATGAGGATGAGGAAAGGATTGCACAGTATACTAGTGGCAGTTTTACTCAAACTCAAACTAATTATCATATAAATGAAAAAGAATTATTAGCTATAAAATTTGCTATTAAAAAGTTTGAATTATTTATTGTTACTACAAAATTCAAAATCAGAACAGATAATACACAAGTTAAATATTGGTTAACTAAAGAAATTGATCTAATTATTGCAAATAAAAGGTTAATTAGATGGCAAGTAGAACTTAGCCATTATGATTTTGAAATTATTCATATTAAGGGTACTGACAATGTTATTGCAGATTATTTATCAAGACATGGAAGACATACTTAAGAAAGTAGAAGAAATTAACTTGGCCATGGGTCAAATGAATATCAACTATTCAAATCTATTCAACCATGTGAATACTTGCATGGCGCAGATTGTACAAATTAATAGTGAATTAGCCTTTTACAAGTTAAGGGTTAATTCTCTTGAAGAAATGTACAAAGGAGGATCCCAATCCTCTCCAGTGGAGAATTTATCTGTAGGACTTCCTATTAAGGAAGAAGTATCTAATGTATCAATTATTGGAAGTTCATCTTCCAAAGCCATTAGCAAAACTATTGAACCATCTAAAGAAACTTTTTTAGAAGCTGCGAAGAAATCAGCAGTCTTAACAAAGGAACTATCAGAAAAGGAGAAATTTATGAAGAAACTAGAGACATTCTTGAAGTATGTGGAGTATCTAAACAAGAGGACAAAAGAAGGAGAATGGCTAAGGACAATTAGCCATCAAAAAATCAATAAAGCAATTATTTTTCCAGGAGCAGAACCAAAAACAGTCAGGGGACTGTTTGACCAAGGACTTATTCAGTACATCTACCCTAGCAAGGATATGAAGGAAATATCATTATTACCTAATTCTATCAAGGCAGCAGTTAAAACATATTTTGGAATTACCAAAGCTGAAAAGATCTATGTCAGGATTTACTCAGCCATTCAAGAATTTATTGATGAAGAATTTCTAAGGGCAGAACATATTATAAAACTTGGAGTAACTAGCAAAGTTATTCTTTCAGAACCAGAAATAAAACCATTTAACAAAGAGGAACAGATACAAGCTATTCCAGAAAAAAGGGCACTGGGATTTAGAGTAATGTATACCGAATTAAGGGATACCCTTACACAAACTAATGTTTGGGTATATGAATCTAATGATGACAAATTATTGATCTACAGTATTGCAAGAATTAATCAAGTTAATTGTCAATTATGGAAATTAAGAGAATATGATGAGAATATACTTGTCAGCAATTTGGATCTTAGCAAAGGAGCTTATGAATATCTACATCACCTAATGGAGGTAGAAACGGGTCACAAATGTAATAATTGTGGGGACCTACTCAACTATAATGAAGGTGAATCCTACCTTGTCTGAACATGAATTATTCAAGGCATGGGGGTCCAAACCCATGTGAAACTTTAGAAAAGCAGCAAAAATTATTGTAACTTTAGCTACTTTAAATCTTAGCCAAGTATGTAAAAGATAGGGAATATTATCTTGTTCCCCAACTTTACTTTTACCAACTATAAAAGGAGGAGTCTTTCCTCATTGTAAGTATCCGAAAATCATATGAGTTTTCAGCAATAAAAATCTATATTCTCTATCTATTGTCTTCCTTTTCATTCCTAGTTCAAAATTTTCTTTCATCAAACCAATCCAGAAACAGTTAGCAGAAGGTATGAGTAACTAAACTTCACATAGATATATATGAAGCTATAAAATAGTTAGTAATACTCTATTTATTTATGAGTCCATAAGTTTATTCTTTATAAAACTTTTGTTAAAAGAGTACATCCAGAGGTAGGAAACGAAACTGGATTGTGCTGAACCTCTTTGAAGTGTTTGTTTAAGTATTAAAAGTGTTGGAGTAAGTCTTTTGAGCATCCTTTAATGCGTAAGTCTTTTGAGCAGCATCGATCTTCTATGAAGATGTGTTTAATACTTAGATAAATAACTGAAGAGCATTTGGTCAAAAATCTTTTAAAATCAGATTTACAAAGAAGCGTGATGGACCCATAGATAGAAATAAGTATTATTAATTATTTATGGTGGATTATATATCATCTTTTTATTGATATTATCCAAGTACTGTTATCATAGTCTTAAATTTATCAATTTGCTTATGATATCTCTTGCATGTTTTTACATATGTTGAAAATTTGTTTTTTTATTCCAAGAATTAACTATTTGAAGAGGATTTGAATTAACAGCTTAAATCTAAATATTTAGTTTTATAATTTATGAATTCAGAACATTTAATAGAATTAAATCCTTTAGAAGTAAACGACTTTAAGTACTTAAGAGAAGAAACAATTAAACAATTAGAAATTATAAGAGAAGATTTAGGAAGATTTTATAATTTATTAGACTACGCAATAAAAGAACCCTCATTTACAGATTTTTCACAATTTACTAGAATTATAATAAATAAAGGAAGAATAATTAGGGATCTAAAGAAAAAAATTGAAGAGTTAAATATAATTATTGAAGAAAAGAGTTTAACATATAATAGTATATATTACGCATTTTATGTAAACAATAAATTTAGAGATATAGACTTATCATCAGAAAACTAAAAGAATTATAACTAGAAGGATAACATAGTAATTGAACATTCAATTTTTTTGTCTTTTAGCCGTTAGTACAACTGTTAGTACAGTTTGTTAGTACATATAGCAAGGTCCAATTACTTTTGGCTTTATCCAATAAGATTCAGGGATGGAAAAAAATCTTCCCGCTCCTAACTGGGTAAATTTTGGCCACCCTGCAACATAATAGGAGTGAACACGATTTAATATGGGAGATTTGTAGTAAAATTTCAAATCAAATTTTTTAAAATGGTTTGAAAATTTTTCAAATCAAATCAAACCAAACCAAATTATGTTTTGCGGTTTGGTGTGATTTAAAATCGCGATTTGCAATCAAATAAATTATCATATCTTAAACCAGGGCACGTTCTTTTACGATAATGGAAGAATGAATGAATGATTAATTTATCAATAGCAAAGATCACAAATTTCCCAATTGATACATAGTATTGAGTAAATGATCAATACCAACTTTATGGTCGATAACCAAGAAATATCAACTGACCATTACATAGATTACGTTAAAACGTGTTCTTGAATTTTTTTCGTGATGCAACTCACATTGGTAAAGGGATTACTCCGGCAGGTTGCAACTACAATGAGATTTATTTGTTCAAAATCATTCACATAAATAAAAGATAGCACATTATATTACTGCAAGAGTATTTCTTCAATTTAGTATGCTATAAATATATGTCCTGATGAATTCTCTTCTAATTTGGTTATAAAGTTCTTCAATGGAAACTGCAAGCCTCATTTTAACTTTTTGTAATTTTCAATAGTTATAGTTGGAAATAAAGTTGGACTTTTTTCGGAAGGATTAAACATGCATAGATCAAAACAAAGTTTTATTCCTGAAAAATTTCCACATTTTTTGCAATTGACAAAGGCTAGAAATCTTCAAAAATACGCCTAAATTTTGATAAAAGTTATTCTATAACTCCTTTTTACTAGAAAAGAAATCAAAATAGCACTCAAAATGACTTAAAGATTTCAATGAAAATTTGAATATGATAAGCTATTTCTACACTCATTTTTTTTTTTTAATTTATTTAAAACTTAACGGGTTGCGGTTTGAAATCACGATTTCGAAAATTGAAACCTAAATCAAACCGCTTAAAGCGGTTTAGAATTTTCTCAAATCAAATCAAACAATTTCACGTTTGAAATCGAATCAAATCAAACCATTTGTTATGGTTTGATTCGATTTAGCAGGTTGGCGGTTTATTTGTTCACCCCTACCCTACGAGTTAGTGTTGTGGGTATGGGTAGACATTGTCGCCTCGAGTTAGGTCTCGGGTCAGGGTGGGTATGGAGTAATCCATAAAATAGAATTTGATTGAATATTTAAAATTTCATTAATTATGATGGATTGATTGAATGTAACAATAAAATTAGTAATTTCTTTCTTATTCGAATATGTTTTTTACATAGCCAAAAATAAAAATATTTTGTTTACATAGTGTGTGTGTGTGTGTGCGCGCACAAACGGGGCATTAACGGGAAGGGTATGAGATGTCTCACCCCAATCCGAACCCATACCCGCCCCTGCCTCGTAATGACATAGCGGGTCATGAGGAGGCTATAGGTTTGGGGTTCTCCTAGCGGGGTGAGGTGGGGTGGAGTGGAGCATGGGACGAGGTACCCGCCTCATTGCCATCTCTAACGAAGAACAATCGAGAGCATGTGTTCATAAATAAAATGGAAAACACTAGAGTTTTTATTAATTGATTAATAACCGTTGTTTCACTCGTACATTGCACTATAATTGTGTTATGTGATAATGATTTCGAAAAAAATATATAAAAGTTTATTAACGACAATCGAATCAAATAAAAAATCAATTAAATAACATCTATTAGAGATTTTTACTAAAACATCTAATAACAATAAAGCTAATCCAAATTTTGGAAGACTTCTTTCAAGACCAAATTTGTGATTGAATTTGTTGGTCCTCTATCTCTATCATAGATAAGTATCTTTAATCTAGCACGATTTGTAACTTTATACATTGTGATAAGTGCATTTTGTGGACTTATAGGCCCTAACCATATGTGCTTGTTATGTAATTTTATAGATTTTTCTACTAAATTTGTGTTTATTTCAGATATTGACCCAAGTGCGAGACAATCGGATAATTGGAGTAAATCGAGGCTAATTGAGTACATGTAGACTTAATTGTACACCATAAAAATGGAGGGCAAGAAGGGAAAGCTATCAATAACCTAAATTGAAGAAAGTCAAGAGTTGAAGGATTAAAATGTATAAATCAAAAGATGAAGATCAACCTGAGGCAATGGCTTGGCACAACTTTGGCCCAAGTCTTATTTCCTTTTCAGACACGAATTTTATTAGATTCTTTTGGATTGGACTGTGACTCTACCATATTATAAATAGGTGATGCGCGGAATTATTCAAGAAAGATTATTATTCAAGAGTCTATTATACATCAAGGTTCGAGAGGCTTTTTCAAGAGCCAAACTTTGGAATTGAAAATGTAAGAATTCAAGATAATTCATATCAACAAGATCTCATCCGACAAACATCAAAGTGAAGATTTAATTCAAAATCTTTTTCTTTCCGGATGATAAATTCAACAAGGTTGTCATATTTTCTTCTCATCAACATGATAGACTAAATTAAATATTGTGCTAGGCATGAGATGAGACTTTTGTTATTTTTTTGTTATTCTTGAATTTTGAATTTTCATAAAGACAATTTCTTGATTTTCTTGAGTAATTGATATTTATTTTCATTATTCTACAATTGTGTGATTGTTGATTGTATGAATTATTGTGACTTGTTTTTAGATTCGAAAGACTAAAAACGAGTTAGATATATATTAATTATCAGAAAGTCCGATAGGGGAAGTGTCCATAAATTCATTAATGCTTTCTTATATGTTCTCACTCGTTATAGAAATATAAGCGGGTTACATATATGAATAGTTTTTGATTTCACTTGGTCTTAAACAATTTAGGAACATTGATCTTCATATCAATGAAATCATTGTCAATTTAATAACCCAGAATCTATAAGAGATAATAAAAGTGAATTCTATACTTTGGCACTACATTGACGCATATCAATCAAAACTCTTCATTTATTCATGGGTAGTTTATTAATTAGTTTAATTTGATTCCACAAACTCTCAACATTGATATTACTTGTTTCAGCTGAGCTAGAAATTTAGAAAATAATTTATTTCAATTCCTGTAGGTACAATGCTTAGACCCACAACCAATTTTATTACTTGTTTGATTCGTACACATGCGGTAAGGAAAAACGCAACATACTACAATATAGAGTTGTCTATGACTAAAAACTAAAAACTTGTATTCTCAGATAAAGTTCGACATGCGAAAGAGATCAAACCTGACTCATGTTAATAATCATAGCATTTGAGACAATAAAAAGATATTGCCTTAGTTGAAACTCAAAAGGTAACGTTGGGTCTGATGGAGTTAAAGTCATTTTTTGAATAAAAAAATTATGTTCTGCATTGCTTCTTGAAATAAGCATGGCTTCCAGAACATGGTTCTCAAGCTTTGTAATTACCAATCTAATCTCATTACACAATTCGCATAATCAATATTTTTTATTAAACAAAGCATTTCCCAAAAATATTTTTTAATCACACATATTTTTTCGAACCATTTTTCAACCATATTTTTCCTTCAAAAACATCATATTCTTTATTTATAAACAATTTTTTTACCAAATAGAGGTCAGTTGACTGCTTCTTCAGAGAGATACAAAATGGACAGAACCAATTGAAATAAAAAGGTATTTAATTTAATTTTTTATATTCAAATCTCAAAGTTAACTAGCATATGTTCAGTAAAAAAAATATCGTTGTTTTCGAGGTAAAATATATAGTTGAAAATTAATTTGAAAAAATGTATGTAATTGAAAAGCGGTTTGGGAAAATCTGTAGAGGCTTTTTGTGTAACATGTCTGTCAAAAAAACTTAAAAGAAACATTCGATACAATTAGTAATCCTAAAATTTAAATGGTATTTCCAAAATATTTAATTCTAATTAAAAAAGCATATTTAAGAAAAGATTTGTAATACGAAGGATATGGGATATCGTTAAAAACATGTTATTAAGAAGAACTCGTATATTGAGGACTCAAAAATTATTTTTGTGTGATAAATATAAGCACAAAAAGTCATTACCTTTCACTCTTATCGTACCAAATGTTCATACCTTTCAATTTTTGGCATTTTCATTCTTATTTCACCTTTTATTGCTCAAAAGGCCTGTTAGGTGAAAGGTAATTTTGTCTTTCCATAAAAACTAAAAAAGAGAAAATAAAGAATAATTAATACAAAAAGTTCTAACCTTCAATTTTATTGTGTGTGCAAAAAGTCTTTACCTTTCAATTTTTGGTATTTTCACCCTTAGTTTCACCTATTATTAGCACAAGATGTCCTTACATTTCATTTTTATTGTGCAAAATGTCCATTCCTTTGGAAATTTCACCCTTAATTCCAGATTTTATTGTGCAAAAGGTCATTTTAGTTCATTTCAATCCAAATGCTCCATGAAGTGAAGGGTATTCTCATCTTCCCCAAAAAATAAAAGGAGAAAAGAAATAAGATAAAAGAGTTTTCTTCCCCAACCTACTCAAAAATCAAACTAAAAATCAGAAAATTTTATTCATTTGTTTCAGCAATTACTTTTTGTCACACGTACGCATGATCAACTCTCTAAAAATCAGAAAATTTTATTCATTTGTTTCAGCAATTACTTTTTGTCACACGTACGCATGATCAACTCTCTAGTAGCAATGGCGAACTTTGTTCAGTTTGAGTGGACATCAATAAAAAAATTTCAAATAGGAAGATTTTAGTAAAAAAATTGTATTTTTTTAATCGCAGTTCAAAAAATGCAAAAATGTCTAACTAAATTATTATTTTTTGTCGAATCCAGCACGGGCGGCGGACCTACCTTGCCATGAGGTAGATTCGCCTATCTAGTAGGATTGTAGGGTTTGGGTGTTGGAGAAGATGAGTCATTTTTTATTTCGTTTATCTTTTTATTTTTTGGGAAGATGAGAACCCCCTTCACTTAACGGAACATTTGGATGAAAATGGACGAAAATTATATTGCAATAAAATGTGAAATTTAGGGTGGAAATGCTAAAAATTAGAAGGTATGTTTTGCACATTTTAAAGTGAAGTATAATAATTCTATGAGCTAATAAATGGTAAAATTAAGGATGAAAATGTAAAAAATTAGAAGGTATGGATGTTTTACACAATAAAAATGAAATGTAAAGACTTTTTGTGCTAATTACCCTCTATTTTCTTTAATTTTTATTTTTTTATGAAAATATGAGAATACCCTTCTCGTAATGGAACATTTGGATGAAAATGACGTTTTGCGTAAAAATACCAAAAATTGGAAGGTACTAACATTTTGCACAAAACAAGTGAAAGAAAGGTACTAAGAACGTTTTGTACTAATTATCCAAAATAAATCAATCAAAACATGTTTAGAAACATAAAAATTTACTTGCAAATAACTTTTGCTTTTCTTTGAATTTCATTACTTAACCAAATATGCTCAATATGGTAAAAAATGTTTTTAAGTTTTGTCTATAAACGACCATATGACAATATCTTATTGATCAATTTTTTGAAAAGTCAATAATTTCGACTGAATGAAATTTCTCGTTCACCATTTTTTACTTTTCTAAAAAATGGACCAATCAAATATTGATACGTCACTATTTATAAACAATATTTTCTTTAATTTTTATTTTTTTATGAAAAGATGAGAATACCCTTCACGTAATGGAACATTTGATGAAAATGACGTTTTGCGTAAAAATACCAAAAATTGAAAGGTACTAACATTTTGCACAATACTGATAACGTTTTGTACCAATTATCCAAAATAAATCAATCAAAACATGTTTAGAAACATAAAAATTTACTTGCAATTAACTTTTGCGTTTCTTTGAATTTCATTACTTAACCAAATATGCCAATATGGTAAAAAATGTTTATAAGTTTTGTCTATAAACGACTATATGACAATATCTTATTGATCAATTTTTTTGAAAAGTCAATGATTTCGACTGATCGAAAATTTTTGTTCACCATTTTTTACTTTTTCAAAAAAATGGACCAATCAAATGTTGATACGTCGCTATTTATAAACAATATTTTCTTTAATTTTTTATTTTTTTATGAAAATGTGAGAATACCCTTCACGTAATGGAACATAAAATAAAATCATCAAAACTATATTGAGATTGATCATAGAGAACACAAAATAAAATCATCAAAATTAACTTATAGTGATTTCTATAATATTTTCTTCCAAGGTTTTGAATAGGCAGAATCGTTCTCCTACCAGACGTGCTAGATGCAGACACGAGGGTGGGGCCCACCAACACAGGGCCTCGTGCCCTTGTGACTGTGTCTGACATGCACGGGCGGAGCCAATCCATGAAAATGACCTGAGCCTCTCTTAATAATTTTTTGTTTTTTTTAAATTGTTAAGGATTTTCGAAGTTTTCTTCCAAAATGGGGGGGGGGGCAGTAGACCCCCTGTCTCCGCCCTTGTTGGCGTGTTATGTTGTCAAACGTCTTACAAGATAACGTTTTTGTTGCAATAGGATTATAGAAAGGACATCAATTGACGTAAAAACTCTGAAATGACACATAAAATCTATTGATGAAATGTCTACTCAACTAATGGCAGTCATTTTACAGAATATTTCAGTGAACTAAGGACACAGATGGTCATGGAAAGCCATTGCCATTTGCCAATATAATGAGACTTTTGCAGACATAACGAGGTTAATAGAAATAAATAAATGTATATGCTTAAAGTTTGAACCGCAACCATGACGATTCTCACCTATCCTGTCATGAATCTTGGTGAAGGATGTATTGATGTAAATCGCAGGATGTACCTCAAATGTTTCAGGGTTGAGAATTTGTCCTTTAACTTCGCTTGTTAGGGGCCTCTTCCATTTTTTTAGGAATCGAACCCTCACCGATAGTTACAAGCGATGCTAGATTTTTTAACCCTCAACTTTCACTACTTGAGTTATGCCCCGAGGCAATAAATGTATATGCTTGTGAACTTATAAATAGGCTGTCTGGTGTTTCGGATGGGAAAATTATTATTTTCTCTACTTATGCTCGAATATTTTTTTCTCAAAAGTTCAAAACTATTAAACTAAAATAGTTATCACAAAAGCGACTTCCTCACCTTCCTTACACCACAGTAGACAGTCCCAGTGATGTCGATAAATTCTATTCTTGTTGTTTCCATTGCCAAGATCAATCATAATGTTTTAAAACCTCAGTTATATCATGCAAGGCCGATGACACGGTCGCCTTAAGCCCAATATATTTAATTTTAGGGGATCCAAAATATATTGTTGTGTAAAATTAAAATATATATTAAAATGTAAACAAAGATCATAAGTGATGTGGAAGTTTTGTGTTTTTCAGTTTTATTACGAAATGTATCATTTCTGTTTAAAAGAATATTTTATTGGTGAATTAATGCAGGTGGATTTTTCTCCTTTTTTTCAGTTAAAAAAATAAATAAATAAATAAAAAAGGTGTATGAAAGGGGAGGGCAGGGGGATAAGATTTGAACCCCGAACAGGTAGGGGACACTTGAGCATCACGGCCAATTAGGTTAGCCCCGAATCCTAATGTAGGTGGATTTTGAAAGTTTTACCCCTACCTAGATTTTATTTACTGTATAATTTAATTGTTAATTTTTGAATTCTGATTTCATAAAAAATCAATTTTTTCGAAAAAAATAAAGCCCTTGATTCTACTACAATCTCATAAAAAATATTTTTTTTTCTACAACAATCAATTTCGACCACCCAAAAAGTCAAGTCAACAATTTTTTTACTTTTCAAACCACTAGATTTCTAAAACCCAACTTTTTTTCAAAAACTATGTTTATCAAATAAGGGCAAAGTTTTATTTTTGTAACACTATTTGATTTATAAATTAGTTTATTTATGATTTTGAGGTAAAAAATAATGATTGAAAATTGGAGAGAGAAAATGTGTGTAATTAAAAAGTGATTTGAGAAATTGTGTAGTTTATAAACTGGTTTATAAACAAAAAAAAACTTGCCTTTGTTTGGCAAACTAGTTTTTAAACATGTTTTTTATCACACAATTTCTCAAATCACTTTTTAACCACACACATTTTCTCTCTCCACTTTTCGACCACATATTTTACCTAGAAAACATAAAAAATATGTTTTTAAACAAAAAAAATTTAACAAACAGAGGCAGTTTATCGGACACAAGCTTAGTTTTGATGTTTTAAACAAATTTATTTATTTAATAACTAATTAAAAAAAATTGATTAGATTCTTATTTTTTTAACCTTTTGATTTTAAAATCTTATTAAATTGATATATTCGAACAAAATTGACCACTAAAGTGAACAATGGTTCATTGTTCGATACATTCAAATAAAATGATGAGGTTTGTTAAGAATAATAAATTGTACTCCCTCCGTCCCAAAAAGATAGTCTTGTTTCCATATTGAGCATACATTAAATTTTTTATTTTCACATATATCATTATTTAATGTATCTTGGTACAATGTACATTAACTACTTAACTATTATATTTTCAAAACTTTTGTTGGAAACAAAGTGAGTCAACTTAAAACAATAAATAAGAGATAAATGGTATAAATGGAAAATATTGATAAAATCTAATACCCTAACTATACTAACTACTATTTCTTAATCCGTGTAAAAATAATCGCAGGACTATCTTTTTTAGACGGAGGTAGTATAAAACATTCTTTCTAATTTTCACGGAAAATACATGTGTCTTCTTAGGCTCCCTTATAATTTGAAAATTATAATAATATTTTTGATATGCGTATATTAAAAGTGAATAAAGTAGTGAATCCCATAAAATAAGTTATTGTGATTAAATGTTGAGGTTTAGAATTTTTCAACAAATGATTATAAGTGACCCAATAGGACATATTTATAAATATTACTTCATTCTATATAATTCAACTTCCCAACGTAAACAAAAAAAAAAAAAAAAAATGATTATAATATAAATGTTTTGAAAATTACATTTTGTTTTCCATTTCATTGTTGAGTTTTAAATGAACAAACGTATGCTCTTTTCTTTAATATAACAACAAAATTTCTCAATCCACTTTCTAACACACATAAAAAAAAAATACTTTTCAACTATATATTTTACCTCGAAACAAGAACATTCTATTTATAAATAAAGGTCATAGCCGCCAAACAAGCTGTTAGTTATGTAAAAAAATTAGGGAAAAATACAGAAACTATATGGTTACAGTTCCACATTTCAAATATAAATAAAATAAGATTAAAACTTCACACATCAGGTTGTAAATAAAATAATTAATATATTATATAAATCACCCCACCCCACTCAAATCTGGATGTGTGTCGAACTGCACATAATCACCATGCAACACCACTACCACCCGCCTCACGACTATTGTCGTCGCCTCACAACCAGTGTCGTTGTTGCACCACCACCATCACCGCATCTTCTATACACCACCACAATCAACCGCCATCTCCGACGTATTGTCACCACCACTCACCCACTACCACCACCATCACTTCCACCATCTTCGACGCACCACCACAATGCCCCATAGTATCACCACTACTTTTACCACCCATTCCATCACCCAGAAATCAACAAACTCAACAAATTAAACCATAAAAAAATAATAAATGTAGAATTCAGAATTCAGAAGAAGATTTGAACTAATAAGTGTGATTGATTGAAATTAATATGTGACAAATGAAAATGAGCTATGACATGTGAACTATTACTTATGACCCACAACATTTAAACTGTGACATGAAAGTTGAATCTATAACTTATTATCAGTGCCAAAAAAAAAAAAGGAATATGTGAGCATATGAAATCTGTTTGAAATATAAAGTATGACATGTGACCTAAAAAAGTCACTTGTAACTTGAACATTTTTGAAGTGTAACATGTGACTTAATGTATTAAATGTGATTTAAGACCTGAACATTTGAAGTATGACAAGTGATCTAATGCATCACATGTGACCTGAACATTTGAAATGGAACATGTGACATAATGCATCAAACAAGTGGTTGACTGAATTATCTCTAATTAGATAAATTGTCACATGTGACCTAATTAATGTGACTGGCCTCTGCCATCACCACCGCCACCTCCATGCGCCCAGAACTCCATACACCGCAACCCACCAAAGCGACAATCACTATTGCAACCCACTACCACCACTTCACCATCGTAACCACATCCAACCAGCCACCACCATCTCCAACGAGCCAAAGACTGCACTTCACGTCCATCGTCACCATTACAAATTAATCGCAACTGACACACGCACACACACATAGATCTGCACAAATTGATACCCCTAAGGCACCATACACACCACCACAAGCCACCGCACACACCATGATTAGTAGCATCCATTTTGGAGAAATCAGACTAAAAAAAAAAAAGAAAGAAAGAATAATAGAAGAACAATAGCGCTCTCCGGTGTTACCAAGGCGGTTGCAGTGCCTGCAGCCATTGTGTCCGTCGTCACGAACAGCAGTAGCGTTGGCACTGTACCTATCTTCGCGCACGGCTATTCTTGTAGGTAGGCCACCGAAAGAGGGGAGGGGAAAGGAGAGGGAGACCTTCGGAGGGAAAATGAACACATTATCCGCCTCATCACCACCAATGGAAGGGGGAGAATACAACCATATTTGTGGAAATTAATCCATCAGATTGAGCGCCTTAGGCATTGGCGGAACCAGGGGGTCATAGGTGGTCAATTGACCCCCCAACTTTTAACATTATTATTATTTTTTTACTTTCTTCTTCTTTTTTTTTTTTTTTTTTTTTTATGAGAAAAGAAATGACCACAATCGAGTTAATTGTCCTAACCAAGAAGGTCATGGCAAATATAAAATGATTATCTTGTATCTTGAAGATTAAGAAATTATTTAAATGAATCAGTTATGCTAAGTTAGGTATAGGTCTCAAACGTGACACCAATTCATGCAAAATTTCAATTTGAAATATCAATGATTTGCATGTTTTCGTCTCAACTTTTAGGATTATTATGAGGTAACAAACGAAGTCGAAACATTGTATTATTGATACCATTTTGAAGTGCTCACGATCTAACTTCCAGCATTGTTGAAGGTACGTGAAACAACCAAATTTAGCAAAAGTTATGACGCATCAAGGTAGAACGTTCCAATCTAGAGTTTCGAGATTTCGATGATGACCTAACTTTAAAAATTCGTCGACGATAGTACATTAGCTGAATTCACGAATCACCTACATCATCTCGAAGTTGGTTTCATTGACGTTTATTATTTTCACGCAATATATTTCTCAACATAATTTTTGTGAATTTATTAAGAAATTTTATATGGGATATTACATCATTTTTCTAAGTTGTTACGTATAATGTCAAAAAAATTAAAATCATATTCTGACCCCCTAACTCAAAATGTATGTGCCCGCTACTTGCCTTAGGTGAATGAGTCGACCAATGGTGGTTCGAGAGGGTGGGTGTGGCCGGAAACCATGGGAGAGGAGGAGGAGAAGACGTCGCTGATTTGGCCATTTCGGCAAGAATTGAGGACCAGATATGAGAGAATTGAGTTTAGAACGTAACACCTATTTGGAGTGATTGGGTGTGGTGGGTGGGTGGGTTGGGTATGGGGTTATTGAATGGGTTATAATATTATTAATTAATATTTTAAAGATGAAATAGCACCTAATTGTCGTACTAAAAACTTAAAAACTTGTTTTGAATTGTTAATTTTAAAAATCCGTTGGGCCATAATTTATACAAAAAAATAAATAAATTTGAATGCAATCAACAAATATCATTTTGTGATACTTTTAAAGTATCAAAACATGATACTTGTTTCAAATTTTTGGTATCATAGTATGAAACTTTATCAAATTTTATGATACTTAGGACAAAATTTTAGTATCACATCATGATATTTTACAAAAAAAATTATGATACTTTGTCTCAAACATAAAATCAAACATTTTTTTATACATTATTCTCACATTTTCAGGTACGATTCACAACTATCGGCCACCATCACAGCCACCACGACTTTCACGATGACAACCACCTTTTCAACACCACCATTTTCTACATTGTTACATCCACCACCATCGCCAACCACTCTGCCACGGCTCCAAGCTCCACAGTCCATCCCACAGTCCCAACCAGTCATCGTAGTCCATACCCGTCCATTTGAAGCAGGAGCAGGCGAGTGAAAGCCCGATGCCAACGGAGACAGGTTAGTGACTATTGATCGTCGACTCATTGACCACTCACTACTGCTACTACCACCTACTGCCTTGGACTCCGGTGATGTCAGCTCCACGGTGCACCGTGGTGGTGGTGAGGTCAGCTAGCAATTTGTGGAGATATCACCATGAAAGCGACGCACAGGTGGAAAGAAGCTAGGGAAGAAGACGACGAAGAAAGGTGTATTTTTTTAGTTAAATTCAATTGCAACGGGATTCTTCAATTTGATGTTATTATACAGTGTCCAATGCGATTATCCCATAAAAAATTTAACACCTCATCCATTTGAAATTAAAAACTAAACAGTGTTTTAATCCAAACGAATAAATCCTCCACCCCAAATTATAATTAAAACATAATCAATTTCTCGATAAATAATTCTATACATTTAGGCTATGTTTGACAACTTGTTTATAAACTATAGTCTATAAATATTGCTTATAATTTTGCGACACATTATTCATGTCCACAGAGTAACAAATAAACTCGACTTGGTGAAAAGTTGGGAAAGATAAGTACATATTTTATTAAAAAAAATTAAAAAAAAAAGGTTCAATCAATCCCAGCTTTAGAGCAAAAGGATAATCATTCACCAGTCAAATGTTTCACCAGAAACTGCCACGAGAGAAACAACCTGGGCAGCAAGTACATGGAGTACCACACTACCTATTCTAGGTTTCTATTACACACTTTCTACTATTATAACCTTAAGACCACCCTATAAATTAACCCACTTTGGTACCTTCCAATGTTTCTCAAGCACAACTATACACTTGAATGATGGTTTTGCATAATATGAGGCAGCCATCTAAAGGAAACACCGAATAGGGGCGAACAGCCTACACAAATATACAGGCATGAGCCACGTCCCCACAACAAGGTTTCCCGTCTACTATATAATGCTATTAGGGTAACATTGCATCCTCTGTTGCTGCAATCATCTGTACGTCTGTTTCCTCAGCTGTTCCTTTCCTCGTATGGTGGCTCGCCTTAGAATCACCTAACCAATGCATTATGTAAGATTATAAAACACTAAGGTATTTACAAAAATAGATGTTCCGGAAACGAGTCTTACCAAATATGGAATCAATTGATGGACGACTTGGTGATGCACTTCTACTATCTAAAATGTGAAGCAATTCAGAATTATTAGAGTATTGTGGAAAAACACGAGGTTTCAAATGTAGAATGCATACCATTTTAGGTTAACGCGGATACAAGAACTTCAAAAAATCTTTCTCACTACTCAAGAGTAGGATATTTCAATGATATTGTGTTGCGAGGCAGGTCTTAATTTTCTTCTTTAGATTCATCATATTATAATGCCAAAAAGGTAAGTCATGCCAAAAAAATATTGAATCACATAGATTCAGCCAGAGCATGGTTCTGCATAGCTTTTCATTGACATCAGGAAACAATTACAGAGCAGTGTCCCTTACAAGGATGAATCAACTTGTTTGTAGAGGTGCATGGATGATATTCAAATCACCCTCAGGTCAAAGGTTTAGAAGTTGCACTGTACTCAATAGTACAGGTTCACTATGCAATTTCGAGTGATTCAAGTAGAAAGTGCAGTAAGCCAAATATTGCTGTAACATTGATGAAGCTCAACAAAAATGAAAGATATGACCATTTAAGCATCTTTGACCATCCTACCAAAAGTTCAGAAGAGAATAAAATGATGTCTTAGCAGGAGAACGTTGTTTTATTTGATTTGACATAGGTCCTAGTCTCCATAAACTATCATGTCTCCAATGCAAGGCAAAGTTGACAATTGTTGCAAAAAATGCACATGAAATCATTTAAGTATGCATGTTTATATAAAGGAGATGGTTGAGAGAACAAATAATACTCACCCGATGAATTAAGCAGTGCCTTGACAGCATCAAAGTTCTTGTATGTATAGCCCACAAAACTTAAATCCTTGGGATTCAGGTGTATCTGCGTAAGGTACCACCATTAAGGTCAATGTTAGATGCCTTAATAACCATCAAACACACAGAACAAAACCACTAAAGTAATTGATGAGCAGGACATATAACATTGACAATCGATAGATTGATACACCACAGAAGCAAACTTAGACAAGCATTTTGTATTTAAGCAGAAAGATTTTTTGAACCAAGTTTTTGCCATCTCAACAACATATTTTCTTAATCCTGATATTTTAGCCATAGAATGTTGAAAACCAAGGATATTTCAATCTCATTTGATGTAGCAATGAATGAAGAGAATTAATAAAAAACGATTCATATAGCCCATCTCAAATGGGCTTAGTTGTTGAGAAAGAAGGGTGTTTAAGAGAAGCAGTTGGTGATGAACTGAGTCTAAGAATATCCTGAAATTTAAATTATGAAATCAAGTGTGTGTGTTTAGTTTCCAACAAGTAAATGTGCTCACCTAATGCACAGAAGGTGAACTTTCTCCTTATATCATTCAAGTATTTTATATAGGAAAGCAAGCATAACGCTATCAATAATCTCTATACAGAATACCACAGCTATGATAGACTGACAAGTAAATGGATATTCATAGTGACAAACCTTTCGTGAGGGTCCTGAGCCAGATCTTGCTGGTGGAGGATTCATCTATTGACAAATCAACAAAATATTTAAATGAAAGAGGTCATCCAAAAAAGCAGCATAACAAATTGGCATTGCTGAATAAAATTGAACATATATATATATATATATATATATATATATATATATATAAAGGTGACAATTCTGAGAAGGTAAATATATTATTGCAGATCCACAGACTAGCTTGTGATTTAAAGCTATCCCTTGAGAAGTTCTGTTAGATAACATCTTGACAAGGGACCAAAAGAAGACCCACACTGCTAAAACAGAGATGTAAAATTCATTAGAATAACATGATTTTGAAACCTCAAACAGAGAGCCAATATTTCTAGAATGTTGACATATATCAATACGAGAGAGACATCACACCAGTATACTGCAATAGAAAATAATTCTTGAAAATAGCAGCGAATCATTTGAGGAATAAGAAATTGTCATATTGGTCTAAAGCCTATATTCATGAAGATCAATAACAGACACGATTGTCTGTACTTGTGGTTAAAATATTTTCTGTACTTGAAGCAAAAGAAGAGAAGACAGCTGAAATAAAAAAGATGTGATGAGAGCATACTTCATCAAACTTCATAAAATTTTGGGTGTCCAGCTCCCCATTAACCTCTGGTTTAAATGCTGCTTCCATTTCATATAGCTTATCCCATTCTATATCCTTGAACCAGGGATGAGCCTGACACACATTCACATGTATGAAAACGAATTTGAACTCATAAGCGTGTGTGTGTGTGTGTGTGTGTGTGTGTGAGAGAGAGAGAGAGAGAGAGAGAGAGAGAGAGAGAGAGAGAGACTAAATGATGTTAATTCATGAAAATTATACCTTGATTTGGCCTGCTCCTCCAGTACCAAGCCTATGTTCAACATCACATAATAGCCTACAGATAAGATCTTTCGCTTCAGGACTCAAATTAGCATCTTCAGGAAACTTCAAGTGATTTCTCCAATGAACAATCTGGAGTTCATATAAACCTTGGATCAGAATACAATTATTTCAACAGTAACAAGACATTGATTCCCAGCCTTCTTTTTATTTTAGTTGTTCTCCAAATGCGTACTGGCAGCTTATGGATGATGGACCAATTAAAAGGCAACAGTTTCCAAGGTAACAGCAGTCAAATGCCTGAAATTGCAATTGTTATGCACTTGCAGTAACTCAAGTATGGATTTGACGGACTATTGTGAGAATACACTGTCATATCACTAATCTACATCTTTTCGCCCAACAGCTGGCAAGTGGTAACAGCAGGCTTTACGTAGGAATTAAAGATATTAGGTTTACTTGGTATTACTAACACTATAGTGACATGTATAGCAAAGTCCTCAACCAGGACTGGACATGTAAACAGGGAGAAGGTAGGGTTTAAAGCATCTGCACTTGAGTTTAGTTATCAAGGCAATCCACCACATAATATAAGAGATGAGTGCATACTTCTTCCACCAGACATAGAGGGAATGGATAAATTTTTTTATTGGTTCAAATTCCTGGCTAAGAAGAGTTTTTACTTGGAGGTGCAAGTTGTGCCTAACAAATTTTGAAACAAGTCTCCTACTTGTGTGGGCACTTTTGAGAAGGTAATATAATTGTGTTCATGAATGAAGTTTCGGATTTATATCTGTTAACTTAAAACCAAACTGGTGGTAGTTTGATAGTTCTTGGAATTCTTAAATTGCAGTAACATGAGAAGAATATGCAGACACCCACAGACAAAGCTAGCTGGAAAGAACACGATATAGATGAAGACATTGTGGGGAAACAAACTCGAAGCATATCACACGCCAACTTATATTACCTTCCTGCAAGTGGTCATTGGATCATCGGAATAAAATGGGGGGTAGCCAATAAGCATTTCATACAAAATCGCACCCAGTGACCACCTGCAGCATAATTAAAGGATATTAAAAGGCAAGCCACAAATACATTACATTACAGTTCTCTCTCATTAGTACCATACAAACAGCCAAAATTTTACCAAGCAGCCTCAGCTTCTATATAAAATTCAACAATCAATCACAAATCCAAAGAAATGGCAGTTCTTCAGATGCTAAGGTTTTCCACAGAGAATTTTAAGTTCCCGCTAGACTCCAAATCACATTTATTTAGGAAAATTACTTTCAATAATTAAATGAAGTGCAAAGTACTGAAAATTATGATATGACACAGACAAAGACAAAGGCAAAGTTACACGAGTTTGGAATCTAACAGGTGCAAGCTGTGGAAAAAGGGGAATATCTTTTAGTATACATCGGCGATAACCAGGTTTTCTATTAGTTCAGCTCCCCATTTAAAGGCCAGGTTGGTAAGCTGCCTCTATTCAAAAGGTACGGGAAGAGTAGTACTTCAACGTGCATATCCATATTAGTTATCTGATCTATCACAAGAATGATAGGAAACTTGAAATAATTGAAAAGAAAAGACAAAAGAACATACTCACCAGTCACACTCCATGCCATATCCTTTCTTCAATAGCACTTCAGGTGCAATATAGTCTGGTGTACCAACAGTTGAAAATGCCTTTTGAAAGATAACAGAAGAAGAAGAAGATAGTTACTCAAGCAACCAAACCATCCCTCAATCTTATCAATGGCAGATGTACGCCAATGGTCTAAAGTAAAAGAATGTGGAGATGGAGAAATAGCACTTGAAATTTATAGGAACAAATTGAAGGTGTGAATTAAAAGGTTTTCAGTTCATGCCAACAAAAAAAAAAAAAGTAGGTGCAGATGTGCAGTGGTCAACGGTTCACTTTAAAGTCTCCAGTCAATTTGAGTGTTGCCGAGCTTTTCTTCACTCGTGTGACTTTTGTCAATATATAACAGAGGGAGGACCCTATTATTCAGTATTTTCCATTGAAATAAAAGAAATTATTTCAGCAATCATAATAATCCATGATGATCTCCCAGAAATCAAGAGTAGTTTCTCTTCCCATAACCACATAATTATTCAGTCATCTCAATGAAAAACTATTTAACTGTAACGTGGGATTAGATTATATGCATGATTTGGCTGAGAGTCTAAATTTAACTGACATTAACTGCAGGTTAAGAGTAAGACGTTAGTCGAACTAACATAACTTTGCAAAAGACTAACAGAATAACAGATTATCATAAGCATTCATAATTTCAGAATAGTGCTCAATGTCAAGAACATTAACGCAAAAAAACCTCAAATTCATGTAAATGCATAAACCACACACAAAAATAGGCATACTACTCAGTCCTGCAGGATATGTACAATATAAAAAATAAAAAAATACTTCAAGCGTGTGTTTTGATTTCTCACCAACTTCCTCCTATTCATCTGCCAATGCTGAAGCTGTTCTTGAGGGCTTCTCCAGCGACTACTATTGGCAGCATCTGGAAAGCGGCCATCAATGTCCATTGGTTCCCTTGTATTCTCATCACTCAAGGCCTCGTTTTCATTTACTGTAGATAAAGTTCTACAATCAAGAGGCTTGCAGAGGCCAAAATCTGAAAGCTTCATGTGACCATTTATGTCGAGAAGAAGGTTGTCTGGTTTGATATCCCTGAGAACAAACAAGAAAAAAATATATAGAAAAAGAAATTAACAAGAAAATATTAATGTTCACAACATTGAACAGTACCTAATTCACAATTGAATTTGGTATCCATACTAATTTCTTGAAATGTCAGAAAATACACTCACCTGTGAATATAATTATGTTGATGAATGGACTCAATGGCCAGGATACTTTGAGCAATGTAAAATTTAGCAACACTTTCAGATAGTGTGTCTTCTCTCATCAGCAGGGTCATCACGTCACCACCAGGGAGATATTCCATAATAAGATACAAGTACTCGGTATCTTGAAAAGAGTAGTACAGTTTTACAATGCAGTGGCTAGCCACTTCTGCAAGTAAGTTCCTCTCTGCTCTAACATGCTCCACCTGCAGAGCAAAGCACCACTTTTTGAGACGGAGGAAATCACACAACCCACTCGTGTCCTTAAAAGATTCCATGCAATAAATGGATACCTACAACTTGTTACAGGTTAAAACCTTTTACAATGCATCCCAAACATTCAAATATTGAGAGAAATAAAATAAAATAATTGTCAATTATTTGTAAGAAACCAGATCAATCCTCCCCCACTCCTCATGAATGATTGGACAAGAAAGGGATGCTCGGGTGTTGTCTTTCTTCTGAGGTATTGATGGAGTTGAATTTCAAATACACTTATTGTTGGCATAAAATTAGAAAGTAGCTATAATTTATTGTTGTAAAAAAATTATTAATCTTTGAATTAGGGACATCACCCCCCCCCCCCCCTCCCCCTCTCTTTTCCTTGTCATTCTTGTAACTTTTCATCCTTCTTAGGATTTTTTGCTTAAAAATAGAACCAGTATCAATTCAAAATTCAAACTTTAATTATGATATTCAGTCGCATCGAAAATTCCAATCGATGGTTTCAAATTCTCTCTTTCTTTTAGACTTCTTAGGAAATAGGAAAGGATACTTAGAAGACATTAAGAGCAAATTACAGAGTTGATGAGAGATAATAGGACTCATGCCATTTGATTTTCTATAAAAGCAATACTTATATCCCCTGAAATTAGATTACTGAAACTAGATTCACTGATGCTATAAGAAACTTCAGCATATAGCCTTGCGCCTTCCATGAAGATGTTTTCAGCTTCACCTTATCTTCAATAGCAGAAGTTTTTGCAGTTATAAAGTCTCTCCATTCTGTATACTCCGTGTCAAAATTATGGCTTCCGTCTATTGCTGTTTAATATCACCAACTGATAGACGGGTTAGTCCTCTTATCCTTCGTTTTCAAAAGGTATCGTTTCATCAACAACAATTGGAAGCACATCTACTATTTACATTCAAGGTCAATGCCACAATATATGAACAAATAGTGCTCATGGTCCTTTCATCTCAAGTGGCATCACTCAATTGTTACCCACCCACCCCCAAAAATAAAATAAAAAATCAGTTATCTGTCTTCTAGAAGGCATTGGGTCAAAATCGAATGCTGGTTGGAAAAAAAGATTTGCATGTTTTGTCACTGACCTGTCCTCTTGACAGCATTTCAGATTTCTTCAATTTCTTCATGGCATAGATATTCCCTGATTTTTTCTCTCGACATAATCGAACCTGGAATGTTAAAATTAATTAGCAGGCATACATTAAAAACATCAAATACCTGGAGAAGTAAAAGGTCAACTTGAGAAGAACATATCCAGGTGTAGGAAATTAAAATTAAATAAGGAGAAAATATGGAAACATCGGCAAGAAAAGTTGGGTACAGCCAGAAATATTGATAAAAAATAACCAGCGTCTTATCATCAATTATGACAAGACTTTATGGCCATACTTGAAACATCTTTCACTTTTTCACACACACACACAAAAAGAAAAAAAAAAGCTCGAAATTTTAATAATAAGACACCGAGGGCAGTAGATTAGAGTATCTTTCTAAGCTGTATGATTCACATTATCACAATTCACAGATTACTTGAGCAAGAACATTGCACAATTTCAAGAATGTGAAGACTAAAAAAATAAGAGATTCAAGAAAAGCATTGTGATGCAAATCACCCACCTCGCCAAAGGCTCCTCTCCCAATAATGGTTAAAAGCTCAAAATCATCTACACATATCTTGTTCCTCCTTAGTCGCATAAACTCTGTCTCTTTTCGCTCCAAATCCTTGATTAGATTGATTTGTTCCTCTTTAGGAACATCCGAAGATGCTAATTTTCGTTCTAGAATCCATCGCCTGGGGTGAAGAGCGTAAAATATCAAGATATAACTCACATAACTGTAACGGAAATAAGCATCTTCATATGTGCCCAAAGAATCCATCGCCTTGATTAGATTGATCAGTTCCTCTTTGAGCACGTCTAAAGATGCTAATTTTCGTTCTAAAATCCATCGCCTGAAGGGCGTAAAAATATCAAGATTTAACTCAGAAAATGTGACTCTGATTGACATACCAAAGTGGGCAAAAAGAAATTTTTATATTTCAAACAAAAACTCTGTAACTTCTTCCCTATACAGTAAGAACGCTAAAATCTCAGGGCTACCATGCCAGAAGAAAAGAAAAAGTTACTACCAAGTGACTTTATGTTTCTAAATACTTTTGGATACTTTTTGGCATATAAGTTAACTGTTAATCAGTTCGAAAGTAACTCTTACCTATCCGTCAAATTATTTAACTTGTTAATTTTTTATTTATTTTTTTTAATATTTGAAAATTAACTTATTCACTTTCCAATGAATTGTGACTTAATTATTCCATCGGTAGGATTCATCCATAAGTGAACTTTTTAATCTTAGCTAAACATCTCTAAATGACAGATATTCACAAACTTTACAAGTTTCATTCAAGCTTTTCTACTCACGTTTATTTAGGTAAATTTATATAGTTTCTACTGAGTTTAAGGAATTAACGCTTGTTCCTGGTAATGATATCATACTCATTGTTGAAGTCATCAGGCGTGACTTAAATATCCTCAGGAGTAATGACAAAAGTGCAATTATTATAAAACACTCGGATGCTCTTCATTGGTTCTTTACTATCATCCAACTCAGACTACTATCATCAGCTTTAGAACTTCACTGCAATAAAGAAACAACCAACACTTAATGCCCACTAAAATGTCACCGGCTAAAAATTAACATCTTCAGTAACTTACTCCACTAAAGATTTTCTACGTGTTAACTTTGGATACATTGAACAAAAAGTTCAGAATCACAAACCAAAAGAAAAGCAAAAGATTGTTGTCACAACTGCAGAAGACAGAAATAACAAAAATTTGCAATACATTTTACTACGGCCCATGCTGATCTCTTGCAAGACACTCCATGATAAAACATAACCCCATTGCTCTATCACATCCCCCAAAACAGTCCTTCACACTCATCTATGACATCACACTCCTTTCACAGCATAAACCTAATAACTTCAATTCGGTAATATCACCTCTCGTCACTCAAATAAATTACCACAACGAATTCTTCTATGATAGAACCCTGCTTAAATTCAGTCATTTATGAGTTCCTAATTAATTACTAGACTTTCTGCAACATAACTTAGAAAGAAAATCTTCTATCCTTATCTTATCTTAACTTATATAAATTCAACAAAATTTTCACTTGCATCACAAACTCAATCACATGCAACCCAAATTAATTCATTATAATTGACTGAATTCAGAAGGGGGGGTGGGGAATCAAGAACCTCAACCAAGAAAAAAAAATCCAAAAATCAAAGCAAAGTGCTGGATCTTCTATACCATAAACTGAATTCAAGGATCGAATTAATTCATTACTGCTCTACTACCTCCCCTACATTTCTAACTCATTTTATTCCTATATACATAAACATGTAATTTTCTGTGATTAAAGTTATACCTTTCCTTGCGCTCTTGGATGCTTTTCATCTGATTCTTGTAGTGATTTTCGATGTACTGTTTTGCAGCGGCGACTTTTTCCATTGTCAAGCTCGACCCAGTCACTTCTTCACCGATATTAATCACTTCCTCTTCCATTTCCTCTCTGTAGATTTCCACTGAAGTTTCGCTTAATCTCTCTAAATATGCGCAGATGTGTGTTTATATATATCTGTGTGCGCGAGTGAGACACAGTCAGAGGGTGGAAATCACTACAGGTCTCCTAACTTTGAGCGCAATTTCATTTTAGTCACTTGACCTTTATTAATTGTCTCAATTTAACCATTGATGACGACTCTATCTTAAAATTCAATGTCTTCTACAACCGACAAATTTCTTTGTAGATTTCTCTTAATTTCAGTTTACCTTTTTATATAATAATTTATGTTAAAATTTTGTAGCAAATTTGATTATTAATGACGAGGTCATACTAAAATTTAAAATCTTCTACTACCGACAAATTTCTGTGTAGATTTCTCTTCATTTCAGTTTGCTTCTTTATCTAATCATTTACGTTAAAATTTTCTTGCAGATTTGATCATCAATGACGAGCCTATCCTAAAATTTAATGTCTTTTGGTACCGATTTATTGTGCGGATTTCTCTTAATTTAAGTTTGCTATGTTGACTTAAAATGAAGCAAAATTGCGCTATTAATACAAAAGTCATGTCATTAATTGTCAACCTTAAAAGTAGTTGCGTGTTAAATAAATATAAGTTTTACGAGTTACGTGAGTAAATATTGCAGGTGAATAATTAATAAATATTATTGACGTTCATATTGTCCGTGTAAGAAAATTCTTTTAATTTTTTGTGACTATGTTGTTGTTGATGACTAAGTTGAAATGAAATTGACCTCCAATGATAAGTTGAAGGGGAAGAAAAATGCTTGACTAAAATGATTTGTTTTCTCAAAGTTAAAGGACTAAAATGATTTTTTTCTCAAAGTTAAGGGACCTCTAATTTGTTTATTGCAATAACAAAGTAGAGTAAAGGAAACCTCATAATCCACCTCATTTTCCGCTAGAGTACCTCTCTTTGTGAGTATCGAATTCTACTGGTTCATATTGTTGTACATTCACTTTTAAGAACAATTCCTGATTAAATAGAGACTAATTTGAAATAATGTACAAGTTATGTAATGTCGAGTGTAGATATATTGAGTGTACCAGATTTGAGCCTGGCGTGAAAAGGTTTGGATCTGCTGCTAATGACAGGTCCACGCTAATCTGGCTCAGCATGACAGCTGGAATTTTGGGCTTGTTTGTTATAAGTTTTGTGTTTTAAAAATGTATTTTTATATTTTTTTAGATAAAATGTGTATTTTAAAAGTGGAGAGAGAAATTGTGTATGGTGAAAAGTGATTTGAAAAATTGTATTGTAAAAAACATGTTTGTCAAACAAAGACTTCGAGGCCAAGCAGTCACAAGGTTTTCAAGATTGAATTTTTTATCTGATTAATAGACGAATTTATCGATTGAATCGTTGGATCAAATAAATGATCATAAGGACGTATGAAAAATAATGATTTAAAAATATTTTATTAATCTATCTATAATATCTTAAAGTGGAAGAGTGAGAATCTTTTGATTTTCTATTTTATCTTCACATTCTTTTCTTTTTCTTAACTAGTATTTGCACCCGTACGATACACGAGACAAAATATTATAATTATCAATTATTGAATAACTAGATAAATCTATTAAAAATGTGAGAAATAGAAAAAATATATATATATAAATCTAATTTTTACCTTTGTCGGAAATCTATGATTTTTCTAAAAAGTTAAAGTTGGCACAAATATTAAGATCAATCAAAACTATAGCGCAAAAATGTAAGCAAACTTCTGTATTTCTTTGCCCGATAAAGTTGTAATAAATTGATAACAGGTTCCAAGAGGTTGTTATTGTCAAATATTCATTTATCTTTTCTACATACTCAGTCCACAGCTTCATATATAGACGATTTTTTTCTATTTTCAATAATAATAATAATAATCATCATCATTATTCTATACTATTGTAATTAAAAGCCATAAAATTTAAAAATAAAATAAAATGGGGCAACACTCCAAGTCTTCAATTATGATGTCCATGTGTTTTGCCACCATCAGATCACTCTTAATCTCATCTTTTGCAACAATCTCTTCGATAACATCCATTCTCACACACACACACACACACACACACACACACAAATGAATGAATAAAAAATAAATCAATATAAACGAAATTAGGAAATTGTAAAAACCTATAAAAATCTATATAAAAAACACATCTCAGTCTCATCTATCTATTATGCTACCAACATATCAGCAAATGGACAAAGTTTAGTATATACACACGTCTACATGTCTTCTACTTTGTGTTATTGTGAACAACTGAGAAATGGCACATTACGTACAATCATCCATCAAGCAACTTAGGTTTAAAAATTATAATCAATCACTTCTTAACTTCTACATGAATACGACAACCCTACGAACACACATAACAAAACTTTTTTATTTGGTCCATATAAATATTATAACTAAACATTATGGGTCCATAACAAAATTATTTTATTTTATTTCAAATTTAGAATTCATTTTTTGTATTACTTATGAAACTTTATTAAAATAAACATTCATTATTTTACCTGAATTCGAAATTTGAAATAAAATAGAATATTGGTTATTTAATTTATAGGAATAAATGGTTAACAATATTTATTTTAGGACGCGTTCTTTGTATTGGAATGGACACTGCACGACAATATATCATCTAATATTTTCAATTTTTTTTTCATTTTCAATATATAGCATTTATTCGTTCTTTTTACTTTTCTTTCGTTGATAAGAAATAGATGATGGCGCAAGATGCTTAAAATATGTTTGGATAGTTCATGGTTAATCTCGAGTTTTGTGTTGAGCCTGTTGAGATCGCACCTAAAAATGACACATTGGGCATCTAGTGGAGGCCCAACGAGGGTCCATTGGACTTCCACCCATGACCAAAGTTTTAATATCACCTTGGATTAATGGCCGAGGTGGAAAGGCACAGTCGCCCCTTCGGCCGAACTGGTTTTGTGTCTATCCGAGGTGCTTCACGCTTTGACGAGGTGTTTACAGTAACGCCTCAGTCGTAAGGATGGGACGAGACATGGAATCAGAGATGTGACACCTCCTTTACTAAGATGTGACAGGCACCCATCCCCTACGAAGTGTAGCAATGATTACGGTCAAAAAGCAAGATTTTCACCTCCAAGAGGTAGGGTGAAAACAAGTGTAAAGCATGTCACGTGTCACGATTTGAGACAGCTGGTTCCGCTATAAATATGGCACGCCACCCGCCAGGTAAGGGGTTGGCATTTTCTCACTCTAAACAAGATATATTTCTCTCACTCCATTTTCTCTCTTTTACACATTTATTACTTCTCCCGCACCCGACATATATATTAGCCCAAAATGAGTACTGACTTTGACATCGGAGTGCAAACGGGAGCCACCTCGGCCCCCTTTGCACACTGATTGTTTGTCACAGTGCGCAGGAGATCCACGTGTTCAAGATGGAGGAGCTGAGACGTGTTGGTTCAAGGTCCAGCTGGATTTTGTGGTCAACAGTGCCAATTTTGATTTTTTCTTTAACATGTCAAATTTCAAGTTTTTGTAATAATGAGGTAAAACAATTTTCAAAGTGATTATTTATATTCTCTAGATATCAACAATTTTGAGATTTATATAAATAATCACATTTTTTAAAAAAATCTCTATAAACCATGAATTTTCGTTTTAGGCAAGTGTAAAAAAGGCGGGAAAGTATGTGGTGTTATATTTGATCACTTTATTGTTATAAATAATAATATATTAATATCATATTCGTGCGTTGCACGGAAGAAAAAATATGAAATGATTTTACTGTAAATATCATTACAAAATAAGAAAAAAAATTGAACACATTATTTGTTTTGATTAATGATACAGACTATCAACGAATACTCAAAATAAAATAAATTACAATTCTTATTAATTTTGGAAAACATTTTTAAATAATACATTGTTTGTACAGTTTGTAATTACTTACACCCGTGTAATTTACAAAAGTTGCTATATACAAAACATATTTAAACAACTGCTCAAATTTAAATTAAATAATACAATTTTTCAAATATATGTTGTATAGAATAAATAAAACATTTCGTCCAAATATTTTTTTAATAACATGAATAAAAATAATAACCCTCAAAATATTATAATTTACATAAAATAAAGTAATTATAACAAATTAAATATATGCGATCATATATATAAATAAATGTAACAAATTAAATAATATTGACAATGCACGAAAGTGAAAATCAACCTCAAAATTTGTAGTGTACGAACGTGAAATTCAACTCAAGAGATCTTTCGCGTTATTAATAATTTTAAATTTTTAAATGCGATGCATTTAATTTAATATAAATAAATGCATATTTAATTATATATCAATAAAAAAAATTATTAATGAAAATATAAATAAAATATGTATAGTGAGTCTTTTGTCTATATATACGTTAACAAAATTAAGAAATAAAGTTTCACCATTTTTACGACATATAATTAATTTTTTAATATTTTAATAAAATAGTAAATCGTTGAATTGTTTTATCATCTTTACGGGAAACAGACAATGAATTAAGTGTTTTAGAGATTATCGTACCTTGAACATATCACTCCATTTCTGGAATTAACGTTCAATAAATGAAATTTTCTTTTTTAAGAAAACCTTTGAATTACAAAATTAGGCTCATACAATAAATGTGCAAAACTCAACTTACATATATTGTTACATTAATTGATTATTCTTTTTTCGTACGACAATTTCTTTATTCATATTGTTACATTATTATTTTAATAAAAATTATTGATCGATCAATTGTTTAATAGAAATTATATGAACTAATTGTTAAAATTTGTAATATATTTTTGCATATTTTAGTTATTTAAATTTATAATGAAAAATAGAAAAATGAACAGTATCGGTGAATAAATAAAAATAATGTCAAAGTGATGAATGGATGAAAATTATAATATAATATCGATTATCTCAATTTTGAGTTAAGTAAACTATGAGACAATTTACTTATTATTGCATTTAAGAAACATAAATATTGAATTAAAATATAACAATTAATATCATGGTATAGTTAATTATTTTTTAAAACTTAGACTTAACAGTTAGGATAAAAAAATCATTAATTAATTTATCATTTAAAAATAATATAAATAAATTTGTAACTCATTAATATTAAAAAATGTGATATGAGACTTTATGAAATAAAAATTAAATGTAATTGTAAATACAAATATTTTGACAAATAATCTAATATAGAAAAGAACACTATTACGTATATGTAACAAAGAACTTAAAAGTATGATTATTTATAACAAAATTTAATACAACTTGATTAAATATTCAATATAAATGAAAATGAAAATTCGACATTGAATTTGTATGACTGAACAAAATTATTCATCCATAAGATTAAGACCAATAAAATATCACGATCATTATAAAAAAAACTATTTACGTATTAAATGTAACTTTCTATAAAAATACTCATTTATTTAATAAAACACAATACGAATGAGCTCGAATTTTTAGATGTACTAAACAACTAAAAAAATAAGATTATTTAGAAAAAGTTTTATACGATAAGGCTTATTTAGTGTGTGTAATATAATTTCGATATAATTTTGAACTGAAAATTTGACGTTGAATTTGTATGACTAAATACAAATACTTATTTGTAAGATTCAAAACATTAAAAGATCAGAATAATTTAATGAAATGAGATGGTTAAATACAAATAACCAAATATAAATAAGTAAAAAAATTTCTCATAAAGTTTCTCAATAATTAAGCTTCATTTCATCATTGATCGGAAGTAGCAGCAGTGTGAACACAATAAAAGCTGAGTTTTCCCACCAAAACTTAGCTACTTTTATATATTAATATAGAATATAGATATAAAGATAAAGATAATACCCTTTGTTCATTTATTGAAACTTATTTTACATTTATTTTAATTCTTATTTCAAAAATATTAATTTAGCCATGTTGACTAAATCAAAATTGATTATTCAATTAATATTGATTTATCATTGTTTTTAATTTACTTTAAGAATATTATCTCATCAAATTTCATTTCTCGTGATAACTCCATTAAATAATTCAAATAGTGCATTTACGCGTTCAATAGATTTTTTTTCTTTGTAATTCAAAAAATTAACTTTTCCCTCTGTTTGGAAATATTATTTCATTTATAAACACACTCTTTGATCAATTCAAAGAACATAATTTTTTTTCTTTTTAATTCAAACAATCATGTTTTGGTTAATGATAAAAATAGATTTATTTTTTTTTCATAGTAATGTGAGTGTGAAACTTTTATTTTTAAACACGCTTAAATTCTTATCAAACCCATCAATTAATTTATATAAAAAAATTATTTTAATTATTTTCTAATTAAGAATATAAAATAAATAATTTCAAAACCCTTTGGAAAAGAAAAAAATCAAAACTGGAATGTAAGTTTAAATTTATATAGTCACTGTTTGGTGATGATTAAAATCAGATTTTTAATATATTTTGATTTTGATAAAAATTAATAAAATATGATTGAAAAACCGTGAGTTCGATGAAATGTATAGTTAAAATTAATTGTTGACTTTGATTTTGATTAAAATCATATTTTAATTTCTCCCAAACAGGAACATAATATTAATTTTTTTTATATAAAAATATGCTCATGAATTAATTTAATTTATCTATGCTCAGTTTTTCACAATTATTTGCATCATAAATATTTTATAAAGAGATTACGAATTTGTCCAATATTTCATGGTATTCGATTACTTCTTAATTTATCACACGCGATTTATTTATTAAACTGACATTTTAAATAATTCTCTAATATATATTTCAAAGAACTTGACGAGAAATTTCAATAAAATATTAATATATTAAAGAATTGAAGTCAATTTACTATTTATAATTTTCCTCTAACGATATCAATTACGTAAATTACTTTCAAAACAGTATTGGTACTTAAAAGACGTTACTTTAACATTCATCATTTAGATAAGACGTGTAAAGTACATGCTTCCTACTAGTAAATATTCAAAAATGTAAACAAAAGTTCTAAAAATAATTTTACAATTATAAGTCAATAATTAACTTAAAAACAATAAAACTAAATTCAAATTTTCATCTTCTTAATAAACAATACATAACAAGGCTTTTTGTCAAAATAATAATCCAGACTCAGTTTCAATTGATAAATATAACTTTTAAAATACGATCGCAATTAGCAAAACGAATGTTTTCACCATTGGTAATATAGGTGTTGCCATTCATTAAAATTACAATTGTGCACTCGAAACTAATTATTAATATTATTGTTTCCTTCAACTCTCTCCATGAATAAATCATCATTAACATTATCTTTACTAAAAAGATTTTCAAGAATTTCCAAATTTCTTTCTTTCTCAAAAATTTGAAACACATCGACATCACATGTGTCTACGTAAATATTAGAGCAATTTAATATACTTCACCAGGGACGGAGCTAGAATTTTAATTGAGTGGGGGCCAAAATTTTCAAATGGTGGGAGGCGGAGGGCCCCTCCCGAGGGTTCGGGGGCGGAGCCCCCGAAATTTTTTTGAACAAAAATGATTGATATTATGAAGCAACAAACCAAAAACTAAACTAAGTTAACTAACAAGTAACAACTAACTAGTGTAAACTAGTAATTTACAAAAGAAAATACCTATAACTGAAAAGTAAACGTAAACTTTCAATGTGAGAGATACTAGTAATAAATATTGTATTTACTTCTTGCATAAACATAATGATTGCAGAGAGAGAATTAAAAGCAAAGGAAATAAATTCAAGATGCCAATTATTTGTTTTTTTTTTTTTTTTTTTTTTGCAATTTTTTTTTTTTTCGGACTCAAATTTTTTTTTTATAGGCCTCCGTCCCTGTACTTCACTATAGGTAAATTTACTAACATATCAGCTATCTCGATCCCGATAACCTTAGTTTGGCATATGATTAAGTCTCTGTTTGACAGCTGAATTTTGTTTATAAATACGGAATCTAAGTTTTTTAGGTAAAATATGTATTTGAAAAATTATTTCTAAAAATCTATGGTTAAAAAATTGTTTCGAGAAGTGTGATGTACACACAGTTAATGTTTAATTTTTCCCTTCTTTTTATATAGGATCAAAATATAATTATTAATAAGGGTAATTGTATTGACACCACAATTCTTGTTATAATGAATGTGTCTAAACTTTTCATATTTTTACAACTATGCTCCAAAGTTTTTATATAATTTTCTTTTGTTATCATAAATCATCTATTAATTTTAATTTTAAAATGTTGTCTATAGAGACAATTTTTGTCCAAATACTGTATTTGTTATGAGGGCCAAAAAAACATACTTATCTCTCGTATTTTTAAATAACTGAAATAAATAACTAACACAAAAGTTAAAAATAAATATTTTTCACTCTTTTCAATGTACATTAACAGGATATTTGGATTAGAAAATGTGAATATGTTAAATAATTGAAAGTTAATAATAATAATAATAATGCTTCGAAATTAAATTGGGGACATAAATTAAAAGTGAGCAAACTATTGAAAATATTTCTTGAAATTAAAATGTGATGTAAATATAAAAAAAAAAAAAAATTGTAGTATGAATATTATTACTCATATAATAAAGACAAAAATATTTGAGATTAAAGATGCGCTTAAAAAATGATTTCAATGACAACTACATTTTTAATTGGACAGACCTCACTACTTGAGACGGTGGCGGATCCAGAAATTTTGTTCAATATGGGCGAATATCAATAAAAAAATTATAGCACAGAAGGATTTTAGTAATTTTTCGAATCGTAATAAAAAAATGCCAAAATTTTCTACTTTTTTTTCCGGACGGATCTAGCACGGACGAGTACGTGAGCTCGCCATGCTATACGTCCGCCCCTGACTTGAGACAACATATATTCTTAGATTTCGCTAATTTTTAATTCGACAGATTTCACGACTTGAGAGTCGACAATGTATTTTTCTTAGATTTTACTAATAATTTTATACTTTCTAAATCAATAAATCATTTTACATCAATTATAAAGTATACTGTATATTCCGTTGAGTTTAAGGGTTTCACAATTTTCGTGACACGGTTCCTTGCAACCATTAAAAACTAATGAAACAAGATTGAATCCAATCTAAGCTTATAAATAAAAAAGAATACCATAATTCTCTAGTTTTTCTATCTCGATATATTTCTACGTGCTTAAAAAATAATTTTTAAGTAAATTACAATTTTTACAAAGAGAAGTAAATTGCGAGAAAATATAAGAAACATAATTGATAAAATAATTAGTGATTTCAATATAATTTTCTTCTTACTTTTGAGCACCGTCAAACAAGTACAAAATGTGATAATTTAATTAAAATTTGCAAGTGTGACAAAAGTTTGAGTTACGAAGATTGTATCTTTCATTCTTTCTTTACCGTCAAAGTATGGAAGGCTAACTTAAACAATTATCTAATCAGAAATCTACTTGACTTTGAGCACTTTTACAACTCATATTGTCATCCCATAAATATTAATTAATGAAAAGATAATTTGCAAGAAGACAAAAAATTACTAAGAATTAGAAATAACAAAATATATGTATAAATTTGCTAATATACTTTATAACTTATATAATATTATGTTAAGTTGTTCTAAAAAATTGGATAGATATAGATTAGTGTTCCCTCACTCTTCCACTGAAAGGCTCACTAAATTTATTCAATTTGTAAAGTATTTTATATTCTCCAAGTATGAAGTATTTAAAAATACTCAAACATGATAAATAACATATATGTCAATTAAATAGTGACATTGACATATTTCGAGTGTACGAGAAATTTTCTCATTTAATCCCACGTCACGGTATAACTACTGAAAATAAGAAGTAGAAAACACACATTACAAAGTAAAAAAAATAAAAGAATATTCATCTAAAACCTTTTCCTAAGACCCAATTAATTAAGCTCTTATTTTAATTTCAAGTTAAATAATAATTAATTTTAATCACACATTTTATGGGAATAACGATTTTTCAATCACGTATCTCATCAACTTTTATCAAATTTTATTAAAATTTTAATTTTAATAATACAAAACAGGGTTTTAATCATATTGGGGATAAGCGAAATTTAATTCGACAGCTGAATTTAAAATCAAGGAATGACCGAAGTCTACAAAATCTTCTAGAATTACAAAGCTTCCAATCCCAAGTCTTCTTCAGTAACTCCTGAACAGATTACGAGGCAATGAGCCTCCGTAAAATAAAAGCCATAGACCCACCTATTATAATTAAATTATATTTGAAATAATGTGTTTTAAAATATTAATTCTTTGAAGAATGTATAATTAAAAATTAAGAGAAAGAAATATATATATATATATATATGAATGAAAATACAATAGAGAAAAATGTATGAATTTATAACGTGGTTCAAACAAGATCATAATAAATAAAAAAGACGACGAGCCTAGTAAATTACAAGTCAATGATTGTCAATGAAAAATAAGTCGATAAGCCCTAACAAATAATAAGGCGACGAACTTTAACAACGATATGACAAAATCAAAATAGGGATCGATCAACTAATCATATCCCATCTACGACAAGCTTTGTCAAAAATGGCTAAAGTACAACATCATTGTGTGGTTTGACATGTAAACAAAATCACAAGTTACCAAGATAACAAAGATCGGGGGGCTCGACAAAGGTTCATACATATGCGAAGTGTTTTGCCTTCACAAATTTATGAATATGAAAGAGAATTTCTCGTATTAAAGAATAATATCGCTATTCCTCAACAATAAAATCTTAAGGGAGTTGGTGGCTTATGATAATAGTAGGGGAAATAAAATGACAATTGTGAGGTTATGTAAAAATGTACATTCCACTTCATGTCTAATAGTCTAGAGGTGGCAAATGAGTCGAGCGATTCGTCGAGGCTCAGTCCATTTTGTGGTAAGCCCGAGCTAGTGTCGAGGTCGGGGTCCACGAACCGATGATCTCGGCTCGTGGGCTCATTTTATTTTGTGGCCTAGTTATTTTTTTTTTTGTCCTTGAGTAACGAGCCGAGTTCTTAGACTTGTTGAGCCTGTGGGTTTAAGGGTCGAGCTAGCTCGGCTCTTAACATTGTCATCTCTACATTAGCCACCTATTTCATGACAATTAACCTTACACTTTTAGTCTCCTCAACTTCTCGTGCTCTGGCATATATACTAAGGTATTCATAGAGAAGAAAAATGAGTTTTATTTCTCCTATCATATCATCTCTCTATATTTTAAAGCATTACATTGATTGATTTATATACAAAAGACGTACTGATTCTCACGTCGGAAGAAAAAGATGAAGAATTTTCGCCCTTTTTTTCAGGTAAACAAAGCATATGATTATATTCTAGCGATCTTATAATAATCGAATTTTCGAGTCCTCATCAATAGATTTTTGATTATATGGTTTCTATTTAAAACTTGATTCAAGCAAGTTATGAATTCGGGACAAAAATCACTCTATTGAGGGGAGAGAAATTATACTCAAGTATTTACCCACAAAAAAGACAAAAACTTGAAGGTCAGTTGATCTAATCAGTCAATCAGGCCCCCTACTCAAATCCACGTGGATGCGACCAGCCAAGGTTGGGACAAAAACCCTTTTTAAGGGGACAATTCATATGTTACGGGATACGTCACAGGCAACCAAGAATACTATAAACAGAACCAATCCCCAAAATTTCAACATAAATCATAATCCAATTCAACCATATTCTAAAACAAACCTCTCCTGCATTAATCAGTTTCAAAAATTAAAGAAGCCATTGAGAACAAATTTTGCAACTTATATTCAAAACAAATTTTTGTTCTATTTGTTGAAAACTCAGTGAAGTGACTTACTTAATTTATGTCCATTTACACTTGGTGGAAGGAATATTTTCACGGGTAAATCATCATCATCAAATTTCTATGAGAAAAACAATATAACAGGTATTTCATCCAAGGCAGCTTCATTAATTTCAAATCTGGCTTTTAATTCTCGTAGTCATTGTCCTATGATAACATCTCTCACTAACATAACTTTATCTTCAACTCCTTGAGCTATCAATTGTTGTTACCTTGTGAAGAAGTCAAGTACAAGCATTTTGTTGAAGTCAACTCCAGCCATCTAGAACTTCGTTTAAACGGGTTTGAGGAGAAATAAAAAAAAAATAGTGAAGTAAATTGAAGAATAAAACAAATAAAGTTAGAATTATTAAAAGTAATCTAAAAATAAATTAAACTGCAATCCCTAGCATCGGCGTCAAAAACTTGTTGCTTGGTTTCCTTACCGTCAGTGTACAGATCGCATAAGTAATATAGTGGACAATAAGTCTGTGTATTTTATTCACGAAGATTGAGTTAATTTATTATTCTATATTACTAACCTTAAACGAAACAAGAAAAATCAATTTGATGTTTTTAAAATTTAAATAAAATCTAAACTAAAAATAAACTTTAAATTGATAGAACCACCACAAATCATCATCTCAAATTTTACTACAACCTAATGAGACGTGTTCATCATTTTGATGGAATAAAAACAATAACAACATTCCCTCGTGATTTGTTTTCATCGTTTGACATTGTAAATACATGATAATAAAATGAATTTTGAAACACAGTAAAGGAGTCGAGGTGAACAAAATATAATACATATTTATAGAATATTAACTTATGGTTGCGTATACCTCGTGACATTTTTATAAGCTATAAAAATCAAAATTTCACTTTAAAATTCGAATACATGATAAAAATATAAACATATATACCAACTTAAAACATAAAAAAATGATTTTCTCAAGAAATTTGTATTTCGAAATTTCAACGTAAAACTTTAATACAATAAAAATTTAAATTGATTGGAAAACAAAACTTAATTAATTTTTCATACAATTAATATTTTAGAAAAACAAATTTACACGCATCATACTTCAATAATTGACTTTCTGAACAAAGAAGTGAATCTTCACAGCACTCTATTTTTATGGGTGCGGTGAGAATATAATCAGCGTTAAATTAATATTTGACAAATAAACTTAAAATTTTAATATGACTAATAGAGAATAAAACGTTTAATGTAGAAGGTGAAAATGATTTCTAACATTTTTATTTTTTTTGGTAAAAAAAATTAATTCAAGGAATACACATTTTTTTCTCATATTAGTTGAAGGATGTTTATGAACTTTAAATTATCTAAGAGTTATTAGTTTTATTTAAAATATTTTTAGTGAAAAAGTGAAGAGTTTAGATTGTAAATGTATAAAAAGTATTTTTGTTGACAATACGAAAATAAAAAGTAATAAAATATTAAAAAATGTACATTAATTAAAACTAAGGGTGAATATGAAATTAATGAAAACATGCGAGAGGTAAAATAGTTCAAAAAAGTTTCTCCCTTTAAATGACTTTTAAAATGAGTATAGATAGATTAAAGTAGAATAGCCGTCACAAAAATTCAAACATAATTTTTCGCCAAAATATCTTTCTAAATTTGAAAATTTTTACAAAAAAATAAAGTGTATAAATATTTTAGCAAATATTATAGCATATGTGTTATTAATGACATTAGTATAGACATTCGTGTTGTGCTATTATTGACATCAATGCTATTTTTTTAATATATAAACTATTTTTTTATAATAATAATTATTTTTTATATTTATTGTATTATTTTGAAGTAAAAAAATATGTAATATGAATGTCAAATCGAAGATCTCAATGAGAAGTTTAATACAAGTTAACAAGTGAGAGCAAACCATAAACATATTGTCCGTAAAATTGTCTCAAATATCGAAGACAAAAGTTTTATTTTATATTTTTTTTTGATTTTCCTCAATATCTTATTCATTATAGATTATTAAATTCAATTTAGTCATAGATTATTAATTTTAGTTCGATTTCTTTTTCTTGTCAAATTAAAACAAATAATAAATATACGAATTTTCGAAATAAATTCAACTAAGTTGTGTTAATTTTACAACTTAAGATTTCGATAAATTCCTTCATCATTTAGACATTATTTTTATTTATTTACTGATTATGTTCATTGTCTATATTTTAGTATAAACTTAAATAACTACAATATGCAGAATATATATTACAGATTTTAACAATTAGTTCATATAATTTTTATTAAACAATTGATTGGCCAACAATTTTTATTAAAATATTAAAATAGCAATGTAATATTATGAATAACATTTTTGACACTATGGAGAAACAAAAACAAATTAATGTAACAATATTTATTAAAACTAATGATTATTTTTTAGGAAAACACTTGAAATTAATAATTAATAATTAAAAAAATAAAATATATCAAAAAAATCTATCCTACATCTCTTTTTGAATAGAATATGATGAACAAAAATATATAAAAAGAAAATAGTCGATCATAAGGAGAATATGTAAGTTGAGTCTTCCATATATATTATATGATCCTAATTTTCTAATTCAGAAGTTTTTTGAAACATAATTTTTTTATTGAACGTTAAATCTAGTATCGAGTTAATATGTTTGTGGTATAATCGCTATAGCTCCTTTTTGGCCCCCTTCACATTTTTAATTTTAACATATTTTTTTTTCATAATTCTTTTCAACCACACATTTATCAATAAAATAATATTACACATAAACTCAAAAAAGATTCACAACTTTTTAATCACACATTCTCCTAAAATCACTATTAATTTCAAATAAGCTCTATAAAAAAAATCAAATAGGGGCATGGACAAAAAAACTCATTATATATTTTTTATTTAAATTTTCATATATTTTATTTAGATTTTCATTAAAAAATTTCTTTAATTTTATTGACATATAATTAAATATGCATTTAATTACATTCAATTAAATACATCACATTTAAAAAATAAAAATAAAAATAAATAATAACTATGCAAAGGGTCTCCATGGTTTAATTTTACTTTTATGCATCCCAAATTTTTAGTTGATTTTCATTTTCGTGTATCGTCAATATTGCTTAATTTTTTACATTCATTTAAATATAGGATAACATATATTTAATTTGTTGCAATTACTTTATTTTATGTAAATCATAATATTTTGATGGTTATTATTTCTGTTCATGGTAAAAAAAATAAATATATTTGGACAATCTTTTTTATTTATTTTATGCAACATAAATTTGAAAAATTACATTATTGAATTTAAGTTTGAGCAATTGTTTAAATATATTTTTTTTTATAACAACTTCCCTGCATCACACAGGTGTGAACAACCACACATTATACAAACAATTTGATATTTAAAGAAGTTTTCCAAAATTTATGAGATTCTAATTCATTTTTACTTTGAGCATTTGTTGGCATTTTTTGTCATTAACAAAACAAATTGTATGTTCAATTTCTTTTTCTATTTTGAAATTATATTTATAATAAAATCGTTTTATATTGTTCTCTCGTGCAATGCACGGATGTAATAATACTAGTATTTAACAACAATTCCTGAGTTACAAGAATCGGTGTTCCTAATTTGTTTAAAACTCTATTTTGAACGGTGAATTAAAATTTATCCATATATGTGACCCACCTATATTTTTATGACGAATACAAACAAATAGGAAAATATTAACAATTCACGAACAATTAAAGATTACATAAGCAAAGAGGTATATTTCTATCACATATCGAACTTTATGGCAATTAAAACATGTCTAACGAATTTCTAATATTTCGAATTTAAGAACACGCCACGGCATTCATACAATAATTGGTTAAATAATTGTAGAAACATGAAATATAGAATTAATTGCTCAAATCCATAGCAGTATAACTGTATTAAATTAAAAAAAAAAAAATCAAAACATAAATCTAAAAAATTAAAGTTTTATCACAACCCTAACATAAATTAAATCTAGTCTAGATACATGATTGATGATAAATAAGAAGATTTTAAGGAATTCATCACCCGAATCTAGGAATTAATCTCCTTGAAGGAGAAATCTTGATGTTGATCTTGCTACGCACCTCCTCTCTCTCAATTATTATGTAAAATGTGATATCTAACCTAACTCTCCAATTTGATTCTCGATTAACATCATCCACTTCCACTTTGTATAATTTAGTCCAAATTGCTAAATTTATCATGATTTCACATTGATTGTTCTATTATCTTAACTTTGGGATAAAAGCTGAAATAAATATAAATAACAACGGAATAAATAGAATTTATTCTTAAACGATAATATAATTTCCTAGTTTTAGTATCCAAATATATGTATATAATATAAAATGCACTTATCAGTAAACACGTAGCCAAGAATCTAACTCGAAATATCTATTTTAACCAATTATAACATTTAGTACCATTTAACCAATTTGTATATGAGAAATTTATATGGAACAAGAGCTTTAGGTTATGTTTGGATACCAAGGTCCTGGCTAGTGAAATTAAGATGTTAAGCAAAATGAAAGCCAAACAAGGGAATGCCTTGTACCTCTATGTGGGGAATTAGAGGTGGATTAAGTGGCACCTCTAGATCCTATAAGTGCCACCATCTTTCCCTCCCCTCCAAATGGCTTAAGATTGAAGATTTCCCAACTAATGGTTAGAGAAACACCTACAAATAGAAGGCCTGCCTTATGAGATGTCCCTTAAAAAAAATAAAAAAAAAATTGTCTCACCATCAACCTAAGGTATGAATTTAGAATAGAATTTTGGAAATCTTCACTAGTGGTCGACCCTTAAGATTTCGTTGAGTCAGGGGCTGACCCATGGGTCAACCCTTTCATTTTATTTGTGGATTTTGTTTATTTTTGGATTTTTAGGCGGGAGCGACAAATGCCTTTCCATGTGAAGGAACCTCCATAAGAGGTGGTGGTGCCCTACTACTTCATTCACCTTATGCCGCCGTAGGTGCCCATTCCCCTCTCTCTCCTCCACATACTTCATCAATTTCCTTGATTGCTCACCAATAATAGAACTTAGGTGAGGTGACACCAAAACCTCCCTCTCGAAATCTACTCCATTTCGACTTATGCATGCCAGAGCCACTCTACAAAATATGAGCTTCCCGGCTTGAAAGTTGTAAACACAGAATTCATACCATTCACAATACTTTGTGGTAAGTTCAATCTCCTAATTGTCATCACCATCCAAATGAACTGAAGATCCTCAAAAATTAGGGTAGTACCGCCCTTTGCTTAATTGAATGTGAAAAGATCAAATGCAATAAACGAACATACTGAGGTAATGGACGGGACCTCTAACCTAGGATTCTAGTAAAAACCTCTCGTTGCTTTAAGCCTACTAAGCTTATCATCATACACCGACCCCTCATTTAGCATTCCATACATAGAAGCTAAATCATCTAACATGTCCTAAAAGGGCTTTCTCTTCACATAAGTATGAAATGTGTTAAGAATTTCGTTTGGTCGATCAAGCAACTCACTGCTAGCATCAGCATTCACATAAAATTACCGCACAAATCTTTCACTTAACTCTAAATTCGAACCCAAAAATCCTAGCCACTTCATTCTTTCAAAGTAAGGTAAGAATTCAATTCGTAGCCTACGAAGAAATACTAAATCAACCTCCCTACCAGGAACCACATCTATTTTCTTCATTTTTCATATATACGACATGCTTTTTCACTGGAGAAATAGATATTGGGAAAATGTGTACCTCCACATTGAAGAATCTCATCTTCACTATCATCACTTCAGTTATCACTTTTCTTGGGTTCCTCCCTCCATGTGTGCTTTTTTCGAACTTCGGGAAGGACGTGAAGAAGTTCCACGAATTGAACCACCTCTAAGTCGAGTGATTTTCTTGGTTCCTTTTCTTTTCTTGAAGGTGATTTCCTATGCCTTGGATCTATAAGAGGAATTTCTTCCTCACTTTTCACCTGAAGAATAAAGAGGTGGAATACGGGTGATAAGTGCAATTTTGCGCTCATTTTTATGCTTAAACTTGTACTATTGTGAGGATTTTAGAATATGGTATTGCTAAATTGTATGTTTATTTTAATTGTTTCAGAATTAACTCGAATTGAGAGGACTCAAACCTAAGTTGCAATTCTGAGAGGACTCAATTGTAATAAAAATCAAAGTATGAGGACTAAATTGAAGATATCAGAAACTTGGAGGACTTGGCTTGCAAATAAAATATGGACTGAAATGAAAAGGTCGAAAAAGAGCAACTGCTGGCACACCGCAGTCTCTTTCAATGTCTGTTTGCCGCGGTCCGACCGCAGTTCGACTGTAAAGTGGATTTTCACAATTTTTCATATTTTCTTTCCAACTTTTTATGGGCCCAACTTCGAAAATTCGTCTTGAACATAGTCTACCCTATATAAAGACCAAAACAAATCACTTTTAGGGTTCTAAAAAAAATCCACAAGAAGAGAGGCAAAAGGCATAATCAAGGGTTCTATATCTCAAGCTTGTATTGATTTTCTTGGTGCAAGATTCTCAACTCTCTTTTGAATATTGATAAACATGTTTAATTTTCTATTTTACAATTTTATTATTTTAGATTTTAGCATGAATAACAAAACAATTCGTTGGGACGAACGATGTAACTTTATTTGAACATTCAATTTCAATTCTCTTGTTTTGGGAAAATTATTTTATGTGTTGATTTTATTATTTTGTTTTAATGCATGAATTTCTTGATCACCAATTTGTTGATTTGTGGGTTGTTTTCATAATTCGAGATGTGAGTTAATACCTAGACCTAGTAATAAAATTCGACAATTAAAAAAAGGGTAGAAATACATAGTTGTGGTTGTCGTAATCATTTTGAATTCTTGTCATTGAATGCATCTATTTAGGGCTTATTCTGACTATCATAGAGATATGTGGTTGACTTATCTAGATATAACCAATTTAAATTCGAGAGGGGAATTTTGGATAAAATTGTGAGTTCGATTAAACACTACTTTCGAAACAAATGAGAAGAGAAATTGAATAGGATAACAAAGTTACTATCGTGAGTTCCAACATTTTTCATTCATAAGAAAAACAATAATCAAATCATTTTAATTGTTTTATTTTCTCATTTCATTGCTTTCATTTTAAAAAAAAATACATAAATAAAAAAACTCAAAACTCTCAATCTTGACATTTATTTGTAGTTTAGGAACTGATTAATCAAAGCTAACAATAAGTAAGTTAGTCCTCGTGGGATCGACATCCGAACTCAAAAAGTCCTTTTTTACTATTTGTTCGCGATATTGTGCACTTGTGATATTTTTCACAACAACGGGCTACTTGTTTCTTTCATGTCTTGAAGAAATTGGAAGGTTGGGTCTTGATTTTTAACCTAAAATAGAGAGATTCAAAGGCTAGGATTTGAAGAAGACAGGTTGGAGAAAGAAAATTTGACTTTTGAGGTTGAAAATAGAAGAAAATGAGGGGTTAGGGCTAGATTTTCTTCTTAAAAAGGTCGACGGTGGTTGACCTCTGCCAAATTAAAACACAAGCTTTGGGTGTTATAGCTTAAGGGGTCGACCCCCTTGCATAAGGGGTCAACCCCTACAATTTTTTTTTCTGCGAAATGGCCCTTGAAGTTTTTCTTAGGGCGAGTTTGATTGCGATGGTAGAAAATGGGTGGAAAGAAACTATTTTTTCGAGGAATTGATTTGCCTGAAAAATATTTTCGTGGAAAATATTAATTGAAAGTGTTTGATTGATTTAATTTTTTAGGTGAAAAAAGTTAAAATCTTTCGAGTTTAATTGTTTGATTGACATTATTTTTCATGGAAAATAAAGTAAATTTTAGCTATTTTAGTCTTTTTTTTTTTTTTTTTTTTACTTTTTCAACACATTTGTACCTGATTATAATATTATTATTTTTGAAAAAAATAAGTCAATTAACAATCAGAAAAATGATCAAACACGACGCAATAGTTGAAGAAAATATTTTCCTTCCAAAATAAGAAAACAGGCGCCTGAAGGCTGAACCAAGAAAATCTTTTCTTGTCAAAAGTTGTGCAATCAAACACCTAAAACTATGAAAGTTGGAAAATCTTTTCATTTGTCAAGGAAAATTTGGTCCAATCAAACGTGCCCTTAGATTATTTTTATACAATTTTAATGAAAATATTATATTTTGATAGATTGAACATGTCACAAAACAGCTAGAATGATAGTACTAAGGTCTCTTAGGAACGTTTAATTTGATTGGTTTGCAAATAAATACGATACATCAATCAACTGATCAATAATCACACTTCTAAAGGAGAATCTTCTTAGACCAAAGAAGAAAATAATACTAACGGTCTTTTCGAATGTTAAATTCCTCAATATATGAAGATGCTAAAGACCCAATCAAGGCAAAAAATCGGGTTTGCGCCATTGAAAGTATGTCGACTTTTGTGTATACTTCGGAGTCTGAAAAAAGTTAAAATACTTCTTCGTACTAATTGTTCATGGGTCAACTAAAATATCCTTTCATAATCGAAGTATCTCCAACAAAATTCTCAATTGTTCCTCATGTTGTTTACTACATCTAGGATAAACCAAAATATCATCGACGAACACAATGACAAACTTGTCCAAATAATGCTGGGAAACTCGTTTCATCAAATCCATAAACACTGTCTTTGGCTACTTTTTCTTTATCGTTAACTTGTTAAGCTCACGATAGTCGATACACATCCTTATGCTATCATCATTTTTCTTTGCAAGTAGCCTAGGTGCTCCCCATGAAAATACACTTGGCCTAATAAAAATTCTTTCAATTCTCTTATCCAAATTTCAATCATATGCTTAAGCAAGAAGACAAGACTTAGTCCAACAATAAGTTTCACTTATAAAATCAAAACATCATTAAATATCCACATGATGCAATATCTACGTACATAGTCTGATATCCCATCGATGTGAGCCTTCCTATACGATAACATCTCGCATATATTAGATCTAAATTTCTCTGCTGACTTCTCGTGAAAGGTGCCATGTCTAAATATCAAATTATGCAAAGTACAAAATAGGGGGAAATTCTTTAATTTCTCTTAGTTAAATTTACGAGGACGTAAAAATAAAATCTTTAATTTATTTTCAAATTATGCACAAACTCATTTTCTGATTGGATACAAGCTCCTTCTTTTCTAATTTCTCATAAAAATAATCTCATGTATCTTCTAGTTGATACAAGCTCTTCCTATTTTCTAAATTCTCATAAAATAATCTCATGTATCCAAAATACTTTATCATGTCTAAATATACTTTTTTTTTTTACCTCGGAGTCGGCGAAGCGGCGATGGTGGTGGCAGATTTTCATTGTTAAATATTTTTGGAAATCTCTTTTGAAAATTTGAGAGTCCACAAAAAAGTAGACCAACTCTAATACCATTTGTAATGTCCCGAGTTCTAAATACCCGGAACGTCACTTCATCGTCTCAACTAACTTTCAAAATGATAATTAAGAGAAAATAACTGAAATATCAAATCGTGTAATTTTATAAAATTTGACTCAAATGGTCAAAAATTCGAGTATTGAAATAACTTGCCAGAATAGATAAGTTTGCGATTTCAAATAAAAACATTTTTGAAGGACTCAATAATAGCCACCATCGCACGCCTCGTCTGCAACTCCATCTTCTGCAAAATGATTTTTGAAAAATGTGAGTATTTTAAATAAATACTCAGTAGACTTGCGCATAATAATCATTTGACATTATAAATTAAAATACATAGTCATAATATTCAAGTCTCAGGTGTCTAACGATCACCAGTAATCTTATGAACAATTAAGTAAATACAAGTTCAACTCTCATGCATTTAAGCAAGTAAATTCTCATAACATAGTCTTAAGCTTGAAAAGCAAGTAATTCTCATGAACACCTTCATACATGTTAAACTTATAATCCAAATAATCATTGATGTGTACTTTTGAAAAGATAATTTGTAAATAAGAGTCTACTTTATTTCTCAAGTATTGAGCAAATGGATTTAAACTTCTAATTCTTTCGCGCCTCGTCTAGTCCTATAAAATAAATTTAAATAATCAAAATTAGACTCTTGAACAATTGAGTCTTAAATAATGAATTTGTGTAATAATAGGGTTTTAAAAGGTTTTAGGGACTAAATAGTGTGATTGTAAGAAATCAGGGGCTGGTTCACATAAATAATAAATCTTTGGACTGATTTGAGTAATTAGATAAGTTTTGGGACTGAATCATAGTTTTTCAAAAATCGTAGGGCTGAGATAAAATGTTTTTAAACGTGAGGGACTAAAATAAATGATTTTGAAACTAAAGAGCTGACTAAAAGGCAATTTAAAACAAAAGGACTGAAATCAAACTTTTAAAAGAACTGGGGGCAAAAAAGCAATTTTGGAAATTTTAGCCCATGTTCTCTTTGCTGTTTTGAGGTCGTTTTCTGTTTTTATTTCGAAAACGTTAAAAACGCGTTCTCTTTACCATTTTCGAAAACGCATTTTGAAAAACAAAAAAAAAATTTGTACACAAAACGGAAAACGCCCGAAACATCGTTTTGGGCGTTTTGTGTGTATTTCGACAAAAAATGTCCAAAACGCGGAAAACGCGTTTTGGAAATTTTTTTTTTTTTTTTTTTTTTTATAAAATTATCTTAACTTAGAACTAAGCTTAATATAAAGTTTTTATTTTTTTATTATTTTTTTTTAGAATTATCCTAGCTTGGAACTAAGCCTAAATAAAGAATTTTTTTTTTTTTTTTTGAGAATTATCCTAACTTGGAACTTAGTTTAAATAAAGTTTTATTGAATTCAATATCAACATTACAAAAAAAAATTAAATGAGAATCCTTGTTGTTATATTTCAAAAAATGCAATGATAAATGGACTCTAGTGGTTTTGAAAGAACTTGCATTTTCTGGATTTTAATAGAAGTAGAGCTTTCTCAAGTCCCCGAACCTGACAAAGCTGTGTTAATATAGACTCTTAATGCTGTGTTGCATGTAACCATATTTTTAGTGTATTGTGAAAGGAAATTTGAGGTGGAGTTAGTAGTATTCTGCAAGCAAATTAATTAAAAATAGTTTAAATAGTGTTTTGCAAAATTTCAAACAGAACGTGTTTTCCAGCTTTTCATTTTCAAAAACAGTTTTCAGAAATGACAAACCAAACGCGTTTTCAGCAAATTTGAAAACAAAAATGAAAACACAAAACACAAAACATTTTCGAAAATGAAAATACAAAATAAAATACAAACAGAACGCCACCTTAGCCTCTGTTCTCTTTGCTGTTTTGAGGTCGTTTTCTGTTTTTATTTTCAAAAACGCTAAAAACACGTTCTCTTTACCATTTTCGAAAACGCATTTTGGAAAAAAAAAAAAAAATTGTACACAAAACGCAAAATGTCCAAAACCTCGTTTTGGGCGTTTTGTGTGTATTTTGACAAAAAATGTTCAAAACGCGAAAAATGCGATTTGGGATTTTTTATTTTATTTTATTTTTTAAAAGAATTATCTTAACTTAGAACTAAGTTTAATATAAATTTTTTATTTTTTTATTACTTTTTTTAGAATTATCCTAACTTGTAACTAAGCCTAAATAATTTTTTTTTTTTAAATTATCCTAACTTGGAACTAAGTTTAAATAAAGTTTATTGAATTCAATATCAACATTACAAAAAAAAAAAAAAAAATAAGTGAGAATTCTTGTTATTATATTTCAAAAAATACACTGATAAATGGACTCTGGTGATTTTGAAAGAACTTGCATTTTCTGAATTTTAATAGTAGTAGAGCTTTTTGAAATCCCGAACCTGACCAAACTGTGTTAATATAGATTCTTAATGCTCACATTAGTGTGTTGCACGTAACCATGTTTTCAGTGTATTGTGAAAGGAAATTTGAGTTTAAATTAGTAGTATTCTGCAAGCAAATTAATTAAAAATAGTTTAAGTAGTATTCTGCAAAATTTCAAACAGAACGTGTTTTCCAGCTTTTCATTTTCAAAAACAGTTTTCAGAAATGACAAACCAAACGCGTTTTCAGCAAATTTGAAAACAAAAATGAAAACAGGAAATACAAAACATTTTCGAAAATGAAAATACAAAATAAAATACAAACAGAATGCCACCTTAATATCTCTCTCTCTCTCTCTCTCTATACAGAGAGGAGAGGTTGTGAGCGGGGCGAAGCACCGCTCAGATTCAAGGTCGTTGGCGTCCAGCCGGCGATCGTGCCATCATCACGAGGGGGAAGGGACGGTATGAGTGTGGGTGTGAAAGGAACGATCTTGAGTAGTTTTTGGTGCGATAAACCGGGATAAACCGAGGCTTGGGAGGAATTGAGAATTGTGATTTTCGACCGATTTTCCAGCGACGAAGGTTTATTCTCTTGGTTCTTGTGGTGATTTGGGTGTTGATTGGAGGTTTTGGAGATAGGAAGTAGCGAGCAGAAGTTGTGCATTGCGTGTGGTTGTTCTGGGTTTGGGAGTTGATTTGGCGATGATGCTTGTCGTGGCAGCCATTTTGGGCTGCGGAGGTGAGGCTTGGTTCGATTTTGGTGGTGGTCGGGTTGACTGGTGAACTGGGTAGATTGATGGTTGGGTTTGACACATTGTGGGTATTGCTTGTGTTGTGTGGTTCTTGCAGTTGGAAACATTGAGGTTGGATGGGATGAATTCTGGTGAAAATGGCAGTGACTGCCTACTATGAAATTTCAGATTGAAGGAAGAAGAAGTCTGGTTGTTACCCAAATTTCCAGGTGCTCGTGAGCGAAGAATGTGGGGAGAGGAAGACAAATTTATATACCGATGAAACCCAATTATCAGTAACCGATCATTGATGCAGGGGCATTTTGGAGTTGAAGAAAATTTTTAACTTCTGGGAGTTTTGGTTCATAGAAATGAATAGGCTGGGAGTTACATAAGTTGAGAATTGATTTTGGTATTGATTGAGAAAATTCAATAATAATAATCAGAAATTTGAATATTTAATTAAAATAAAGATTTGGGTTTAAAATGAGATAATGATTTTAGACGAATTTTGAAATCGCAAATTGGACTTAAAATTATGAGTTTCAATTTCTTTCTTAAAAATCTCAAAATAACTAATATGGCTGGATGAGATCGCTAATTTTAAAAATAATGATCGTTAAGATTTGGAGAGTCGTAGCGACAAGTTCGTTAAAACTAACTTTTAAACTTGAAAATTTCTTGATCACTACAAGCATGGTTGCTACAACCTCTGCAAATTATAGAATGGGAATGGAAGAAAATTATAATGGATTTTGTAAGTGGTCTGCCTCAAGTTGCAAAGGGCTTTGACGTTATATGAGTAATAGTTCATCGATTAACTACGTCGTCACACTTTTTATCCATCAAGATGACTTTCAAAATGGAGTAGTTGGCCAACCTATATATACATAATATTGTAAGACTACATGGTGTACCTATTACCATTACCTGAGATCGTTGTCTACGATTTTGGAAAGAGGTACAAAACTTTAATTTAGCACAAACTTTGACCCTCAAATTAATGGACAAACAGAGCAAACCATTCAAGCTTTAGAGGATATGCTTCGCGCCTACATTTTGGAATTTCATCACAATTGGGATTATTATCTACATTTGACTGCATTTTCCTATAATAATAGTTATCATACCTCAATTCAGATGCCTCATTTCGAAGCTTTATATGGTCGAAAAATGTCGTTCCCCGCTATATAAGCATGAAATAGGTGAGAATAAAATTTCAAACACCGAAATGACTCAAGATATGGTGAAAACAGTTGAAAAGATTTGAAAATGCTTAAAAGAAGCGCAGTATTGACATCATAGCTATGCAGATAAATGTCGACGGTCACTCGATTTTGCAGTAGGAGATTTGAATATCCCCAATCAAGGGTTTATTGAGATTTGGAAAAAGAGGAAAACTGACACCACGATTTATTAGACCCTTCGAAATACTTGAACATGTTGGAGAGGTAGCTCATCGATTAAAGTTATCCAAACAGATGAAAAGAATGCATGATGTATTTCATGTATCAACTTTCAAAATATGTACTAGATCCCACATCTCTTGACAAAGATATGGGATGATATTCAATCGTATTTGACCATGGAAGAGAAACCAGTCAAAATACAAATGCAGGATACCAAAACACTTTGCAAAAAGGAAATTTCCATAGTTCGAGTTTTGTGGTGAAGCAATTTCATTGAAGAAGAAATTTGAGAAAGAGAAGACAAAATGAGGGCTCATTATCCTAAGCTTTTTGATGAGGTAATTTCAAGGACGAAATTCTTTTAAATAGGGAAATTGTAACATTCCAAAATTTTACTTAAATATTGATCACATATATAGATATTATTTAGAATAAATTTGGTTAGCACATAGCTAATAATTTTACTCGAAATACCCATTTTAGCCAATTATAACATTTTGTACCATTTAACCAATTTACATGGAACAAAAGTTTTAGGTCCCGTTTGGATGCCAAGGTCAAGGCTAGGGAAATTAAGAAGCTAAGCAAAATAAAAACTAAACAAGGAAAAACCTTGTATCCAGCATGTAGGGAATTAGAGGTGGATTAAGTGGCACCTCTAGACCCTATAAGCGCCACCATATTCCACTTCCTTCCAAATGGCCCCTTAAGATTGAAGATTTCCCAACTAAAGATCAGAGAAACATCTATAAATAAATAAAAGGCCTACCTTATCAGACGCCCTTCATAAAAAAGGGAAATTGTGTCACCATCAACCCAAGGTATAGAATTCTGAAAATTTTCGTCAGAGGTCGACCTTTGGGATTTCTTTGAGCCAGGAGTCGATCCTTGGGTCTTGGGTCAGCCTTACATCAACCCCTTCGTTTTATGAAGTAATTACATGTTTTACCATGTTTTTTTAATATACATGTTTTCAATTTTACCCTTATACCTCCTTTTAACTTTTTAAATGGGTAAATATACGGTGATAAAAGAAGAAACTTACCTCCCAATACAGAACCCACTGAGTATCATAGAAGATCAACAATCTATCGGCCGCCTCTCCTTCAATCGATTTCACCTCTCCTACCCATCGAAACCTCGGCATCTCTGGCACCATCCACCACCTCTCCGCCATCTCCTCCATCAAAATCAGTAAATCATAACAAATGATCAGAGAAAGTTCAAAGGGGTTGAAGAGGAAATCTATGTTATTTCTCAATTGACTGGATTCAAGGGATAAATTAGGAACAGCGCAGGTAGATCAACAGTACTTGAGTTGACTACCCCGTGATGTTCATGGAAGAACTAAAATGTTGTGCCTGTAACTTTGTGTTTTTCATGCAAATATTTCTTATGATTTCTTGATGTTCTTCTTTTGCTTATGAAGAAATTTGTGTGTATCAAGTGTCTTTGGACCTGTTACCCGTAGTGGAATGTAAAAATTTTTATATGTTATTGGAAATTTATCATAATTATTATTGAGCTGGATTTGACAAAATGACTGTAACCAGTAAGTGTAAATCGCATTGGGCCGCCATATTTTTAGTGACGAACAATTTAACAATTTCCTGGAACGCAATTAGTAATGTATTATATGCTTGTTGGGTTACACAAAGAACTAGTTTTTGCTCTAAGATTTTCATCAAAGCTCTTGAACCTGTGTCGAAATTTCCTGGTTTAAATCATCCCACTTATTTAATGCTTGGTGTTGGATTTTTGTGCATGTCATTTTGGATTTTCGCTGTTATGGGATCATTGAATTTTTATCGTCCTCCAATAATTATATTTGCTTTGGTATTGAGCTTGGCTCGGACTACTGAAGTAATAATGAGGAATGTGGCTAATTTAACAGTGAGTAGGGTGGTTGCTCTCTATTACCTAAGAGGAATGCAATCTAGTACTAAATTTTGCTTCCGACGAGCTTTATCTAACAATCTTGGAAGTGCTTGCCTTTGTTTCCTTTTCGTTCCTGCCATTGAATCCTGAGAATTGTGGCACACGACCGGAATTTGATCGAAGGAGGATGAATTCGTGTTTGCTTGTGAATGAAAATATTTTCAACTTCCACATGGTGTGTTTGTGTATCAGAATGGAGAATGTGTAATGAATATTGCAAAAATTGTAAAAGTGCACTCAAATAGAAAAACTGAAAAAGGTGACAAAATGTCACATATTAGTTAAAAGAAAATGTGATAAAAAGTGACATCGTGTCACTTTTTATTTCAAAGAAAAAGTGACACAATGCACTCTTTTGAGAATTTCAATAGATATTACAAAATTGAAAAAATTGGCGTTTAAGTAGAAAAAGTGACATTCGCTGTAAAGATACTATATTACTTTCTAGTAAAAAATGTAATAAAAAAAATGACATTGCGTTTTTTTATGAAAAATATGTAATGTATCTACTAGTATTTGTAAACTTGTGTAATTTGTTAGCTAATAATGAATATTGCAAAAATTGAAATATTGAACTTCAAGTAGAAAAAAGTGACAAATTGTCACTTCATCATTCATTAAAAGTGACAAAGTGTCACTTTTTAATGGAAAAAAATGATAAAAGGTGACATAATGTCACTTTTTTTGTGTCACATTTTTAAAAAAAATTGGCACAATTATTCTAATATTTTTAATAAAATTAACAAGTCATGAATTTATTCTAAGATTTTAATTTATATTTGATTGAGAAAATAACATACGTTACATACATATGACTTTTTTTAAAAATAAGTTACAAAATAATTTAAAAAGTGGCACTCAAAATTTACAAAGTATTTTTACTTCCTAAAAAATTTTAAAATGTATTTTTGTAAGTGATCCAAAAATAAGGGTATTTGCGTAAACACCCCTCTTATTTGTGAATTTTAAGTTATTTTTCATATTTTCAGGTAAAATATTTTTTAACCATTGAATGTGAGTAATTTATACCCGTCTTTGTTTATTGAAATCATATTTATTAAATTGATTCTTGATTTCAAATTGATTATAGATTTATGATTATACCAATTGATATCGATATTAGTGTTGACATAGACATTGTATTGATTGTATAGCTAGTTGACATTTACATTGTATTGTATTATTCATTGATTGTAGAGCTACTTGGTATAATTGAATAATGAGTTCATCTATTGTTATCAGCCACATAATATTGAAGGAAGAAGTTAACTTTTAAACCCGTATATTAATTTTTGAACCACTTATGAAGCAAGTTGTATTTAGAAAAGCTATATAGAAATTTCATCAAATTCCATACTCAACAATGTAACTCATGCACATTACATACGTCACTATAAGCTTTCAAATGTAAAAAAAGATACAATAATTTTAAATAAAATTGAGCCTAGGGGTCGACCCCTTGAAAGATAGGTCGATACCCTCTCCAAAGGCGCATGGGTCGTGTAACCCTCGAAAAAATTTAATGTTCTTAATTGTCCATTATAACGTAAGAAGTTATTTCTAGAATTTATTTTATTTTATGTGGAATCTAAAGAAAGAAAAATGGAATTTTCAAATAAATGAAAAGTTACGAAAAACATGTTTAAATGCCCCTCTTCAGGAAACTCATTTGATCACTCTCGATCTTCGTTGAATGCATATAATATATGCATGGATAAGTTCTGGGATCGAGCTTCTAGAATATGAATTTCTTTCTTAAGTTCGATTAACAGATAGTCATCGGTGAATTTTTAAAGTTAGTACTTTATTGAACGGTTGAGAAAACTAGTTGTAAGTGGCTTACTTCGACAAGCCTTAACTTCCTCATCGGTTAACCATTTCTCGCTTGGTAAATTGTATGTGAAAGTACACCGTGATTACTTTGAAATGGTATCAAGAACACAAGATTTTGACTTCATTTGCTACCTTGAATCCGAGCTCAAACATCCCTCCTCAAAATTGAATTTTGGAAAAGTCTAACCATGAGGTGGCACCCAGACTCAATACGGTTGCATTTATAGCCTTCAACACTCACCCTGTCTATATTACACAACTCCTACTTGCATGAAGTGTTGGATATATATATATATATATGTGTGTGTGTGTGTGTGTGTGTGTGTGTGTGTGTGTGTGTGTGTGTGTGTGTGTGTGTGTGTGTGTTCAAAATGATTAATGATAAATAAAGGAATGATTTTGAAAAGAAATGGAAATGAAAAATCAAATGTGACATCAAATTTATAACCGCGCGGCCGCACGGTACAAAAACCGTGCGACCACACGTCGTTTTTGACGTGGAGTTTTTGGGTAGAACCGTGCGACCGCACGATGGTTCAACCATGCGGTCGCACGGTATAAAATTTTGACCGTTAATTATTTGAATTTGGCACCTTTTGGAGAAACATTCCACCTTTTCATGGAAAGATGGTACCAATTCATGATTGGTGTTTGGATATCTATAAATAAGTGATTCTTCTTCATACCAAATAACTTTTTAACAATTTTTTGAATCAAGATTGATATCCAAATTATTCCATTTCATCATTCCAATTTTAGTGTTCTTGTTTTTGTTTCAAGTTCTTATTTTGCTTTATTTGAACTTGAAGGAAATGCTTGATTAATCCTTCAAATCTATTTGCAATAATCCCAAAAGCAAACTTGATCCCGGTGGGCGCAAATATAGTTTGAGGACAACGTGTTTCACGTGTTTGAGCCTTATATTTCCTTCATCAGTTCTTGTTGTTTTTTATCATTTTATTCATTCTCCTATACCATATTTCCAACAATCTCAAACTATATTTTGCCATGGAGAATGAAACAACTCTTGCAACTATCAAATTGATGAACCAAGATCTTGTGAGGCTCGATAGATTTGATGGAACAAACTTCACGCGTTGGCAAGACAAGTTAAAATTTCTACTCACCGCATTGAAGATCTTCTACATTTTGGATCCGGATTTGGAACCTTTAGCGGAACCAGCGGAGACGGACACGGAGGCAATAAGGGCCGAGAGGAAGAAAAGACAAGAGGATGAACTAATATGTCGTGGACATATTTTGAACGCTTTGTCGGACCGGTTATATGATCTCTACATCAACACTTCTTCGGCAAGAGATATTTGGAACGAATTGGAAAACAAATACAAGGCAGAAGAAGAAGGTACCAAGAAATTTTTAATCACAAAATATTTTGATTTTAAATTTTTGGACAATATTCCTATTCTCCCTCAAGTACATGAATTACAAGTACTTGTCAACAAATTGAAAGCGGTCAAAATTGAACTCCCAGAATCCTTTCAAGTGGGGGCAATTATTGCCAAACTTCCAAGTGCTTGGAAAGGATACCGGAAGAAGATTCTTCATAACTCCGAAGACTTTACTTTGGAACGATTACAAAAGCATCTACGCATTGAAGAAGAATCGAGAATGAGGGACAAGAATGAGAATTCTTATGAAGCCAAATCAAAAGCAAATGCTATTGAAAGGACCGAACACTCTAACAAGGAAAAGTTTAATCCTCTTGGTCCCAAAAAGGACAAAGGGAAGTTTAAATCAAAACCAAAGGGGCCATGCTATGTTTGTGGAAAACCCGGTCATTGGGTCAAGGTGTGCAGGCATAAGAAGAAATCCAATGGTGAACATAAAATAAACTCCATTGAAGATGACAACATCGTGGCTACAATATGTGAAGTCAACACTATAAAAGGAAAGGTTCAAGGATGGTGGTATGACACTTGTGCCACCATACATGTGTGTTATGATAAGTCTTTATTTAAAACTTATCATGACTTGGAAGATGGACATGAAATACAAATGGGTAATAAAGGCCGCTCCAAAGTGGTTGGAAAAGGAAGTGTAGACATCATCTTCACATTCGGAAAAACCGTTACTCTCACTAATGTATTCCATGTTCCGGACATGAATAGGAACCTAGTTAGTGGTGATCTTTTGGGAAAACCCGGAATCAAAAGTGTTTATGAATCCGGTAAACTTGTATTATCCCGTAATGGGATCTTTGTTGGAAAGGGCTATTCTAGTGATGGAATGGTCAAACTATGTACCGTTGACAATAAAAATAAAGTGAATTATGCTTATATGCTTGACTCCTTTACATTGTGGCATGGTAGATTAGGGCATATAGGCAATAATTCTATGAAAAGAATGAAAATGTGTGACTTAATAGCTTATGATGAAAACAAAGTTTATAAATGTAAGACTTGTGTAGAATCTAAGATGATTAAGAAACATTTTCATAGTGTAACTAGAACAAATCAATTATTAGATCTTGTGCATACCGACATTTGTGAATTAAATGGTATGTTAACAAGGGGTGGAAATAGATATTTCATAACATTTATTGATGATTGTTCTAGATTTACTTATGTTTATTTATTAAAACATAAGGATGAGGCTTTTGAAACTTTCAAAGCATATAAAAATGAAGTTGAAAATCACTTGAATAAGAAAATAAAAATTCTTAGGAGTGATAGAGGAGGTGAATACTTCTCTAGTGATTTTAACTTATTTTGTGAACAACATGACATAATTCATCAATGTAGTGCACCTAGAACACCCGAACAAAATGGTTTGGCGGAAAGAAAAAATAGGACACTTGTTGAAATGATTAATGCAATGTTGTTATATTCTAAATTGCCATTTAATCTTTGGGGTGAAGCATTACTTAGTGCATGTCATATATTAAATAGAGTTCCTTCAAAATTTACAAAAGTATCTCCATATGAATTATGGAAAGGAAGAAAACCAAATATTGGTTACTTCAAAGTGTGGGGGTGTCTTGCTTATTGCAAAAACGCCGATCCTAAACGAACAAAACTTGGTCCAAGAGGGATCAAATGTGTATTTGTTGGATATGCTTCAAATAGTAAAGCATATCGATTATTGAATTTGGAGGCCAATGTGATAATTGAATCACGGGAAGTAGAGTTCTTTGAGAATTCTTTATCTTCGGATAAAAATATTAAGGAATCAAATAAAGAGATTCCAAACTCTACAAGATCATTTGGAGAAACATCCTCTAAAGGTGTTAATGATCCTAACGAACTTCGTAGAAGCAAAAGAACTCGAAAAGAAAAAGTATTAGGACCGGATGAAATAGACTCTCAACGTATTTCTCTTTATCTTGTTGAAGGAAATATAAAGAGTGTCATTAGAACAACACCATATGTTCTACAAACCGAAACGGATCCTAAAACTTATAAAGAGGCTATGTCATCAAGAGATAGTATTTTTTGGAAAGATGCTATAAAAGATGAAATGAATTCAATAATGTCTAACAATACTTGGGAACTTGTTGATTTACCAAATGGCTCTAAACCTATAGGATGTAAATGGGTATTTAGAAAGAAGTACGACGCGGATGGTACTCTCAATACCTTTAAAGCCCGACTAGTAGCCAAAGGATATCGACAAAAGGAAGGAATATATTATTTTGACACATATACACCCGTGGCACGCATTACATCTATAAAAATAATGTTTGCCTTAGCTTCCATTTATGATTTGCATATACATCAAATGGATGTTAAAACAGCTTTCTTGAATGGGGACCTTGATGAGGAGGTTTATATGGAACAACCTGAAGGTTTTGTTTTCCCCGGAAATGAAAAGAAAGTATGCAAATTAGTTAAATCATTATATGGCTTAAAGCAAGCACCGAAAAAATGGCATGAGAAGTTCGATTTGAAAATTATGTCATTTGGATTCAAACACAATAGTGTTGATAAGTGCTTATATTCGAAGGAACATGAAAGACATGTTGTGATTATATGCCTTTATGTGGATGATATGTTGATCATAAGTAATCACATGGAAGGCATAAATGAAACAAAAAGGTTTCTATCTTCCACATTTAAAATGAAAGATCTTGGGCAAGTAGATACCATATTAGGTATCAAGGTCACAAGAAGAAATGAGGGTTTTACGCTTAATCAAACACATTATATTGAGAATGTGATTGATAAGTTCAAGCATTTGAACATTAAAGAAGCAAACACCCCATTTGATGCAAGTATTAAACTTGTAAAAAATGATGGAAGAGCAATAGCACAACTTGAATATGCAAGTGCTATCGGATCTCTAATGTATGCGGTCCAATGCACTAGACCGGATATAGCATTTGCGGTTAGTAAACTTAGTAGGTTTACTAGTAACCCAAGTAAGGAACATTGGAAGGCAATTGGAAGAGTTCTTGGTTATTTAAAGAAAACCAAAGATATAGGTCTCCAATATTCCCGGTTTCCGGCAATCTTAAAAGGATTTACCGATGCAAGTTGGATATCTAGTACATGTGAGAATAAATCCACCTCAGGTTGGGTGTTTACTCTTGGAGGAGCAGCAGTCTCATGGAGATCCAAGAAACAAACATGTATAACACACTCAACAATGGAATCCGAATTTGTAGCATTGGCAGAAGTCGGAAAAGAAGCTGAGTGGCTAAGGGATCTCTTGTATGAAATTCCAATAGGAGATAAGAATTTAAACTCTATTCCTATACTATGTGATAGTCAAGCCACTTTAGCAAGAGCTTACAATGAAGTATACAATGGAAAGTCTAGACATATTAGTCTAAGACATGACTATGTAAGGAAATTGATCAAAGATGGAACAATTTCAATCACTTATGTAAAATCAAGTGATAATTTAGCGGATTCACTAACAAAACCACTCACTAAGGAATTAGTGAGAACTACATCGAGTAGGATGGGGTTAAAACTTCTTAATTAAAGATCCACCAATGATGGCAACCCTACCTAAACTTACTAAAAGGTACATTTTAGGTTCAAAGGGTAAAAACAAGTCATTCGATAAGTGGATAGTATTCAACATTTACAAAATAAGTGTTGGTTGTCATAGAAAATGAGGGATAAGTTTTTAAACTTTTAATAAAGTTCGGATCAATAGGATCAAGTATCTGTAAATATGACAAAGATACTAGAAGAACTTTACCTATATGAATTTAGAGATGGTGCCGTCTCGATAGAGAGTTCGAAGTTTCTCTTAAAAATTCATGAATAGGATGAGCACAAGGCCATAAAAGTGCTAAGCGTGTTATGAAAAATATAAGAACACAATGATACTTGTGTGTGTAATCTCACCGGTTTCATTACAAAGGAATAATAGGTTCAAAGCTTTTATGCCACCTAGAATTTCAATGATACCTTATGATTGATTACACTATGGATAGATTCAAATCGAAAGATATCTATTCCTTATGCATAAGTATTGAAAATTTATCAAAAATGCATTTTGAATAGTGGGGGATTGTTGGATATATATATATATATGTGTGTGTGTGTGTGTGTGTGTGTGTGTGTTCAAAATGATTAATGATAAATAAAGGAATGATTTTGAAAAGAAATGGAAATGAAAAATCAAAGGTGACATCAAATTTATAACCGCGCGGCCACATGGTACAAAAACCGTGCGACCACACGTCTTTTTTGACGTGGAGTTTTTAGGTAGAACCGTGCGACTGCACGATGGTTCAACCATGCGGTCGCACGGTATAAAATTTTGACCGTTAATTATTTGAATTTTGCACCTTTTGGAGAAACATTCCACCTTTTCATGGAAAGATGACACCAATTCGTGATTGGTGTTTGAATATCTATAAATAAGTGATTCTTCTTCATACCAAATAACTTTTTAAAAATTTTTTGAATCAAGATTGATATCCAAATTATTCCATTTCATCATTCCAATTTTAGTGTTCTTGTTTTTGTTTCAAGTTCTTATTTTGCTTTATTTGAACTTGAAGGAAATGATTGATTAATCCTTCAAACCTATTTGCAATAATCCCAAAAGCAAACTTGATCCCGGTGGGCGCAAATATAGTTTGAGGACAACTTGTTTCACGTGTTTGAGCCTTATATTTCCTTCATCAATTCTTGTTATTTTTTATCATTTTATTCATTCTCCTACACCATATTTCCAACATGAAGATCATCGTCCACCTCCAGTTAACTATTATTTTGTGGATAATAAGAACTCGTTATAACTCGTTATATAAGTTGAAGGTAGGAATTCCTTACGGACAAGATTTGTTTCCTTCCTTGCATCCAATCTCTCCTGTAAATAGTCATGGCTTCGGAATATAAACCTCATAACTAAAAATCAAGGTTTAAACACTTCCAAAATAGTTCTTTTTCTTTAAAACCTTGGGTAAGGATTTCATGCCAAAATCATGTTTTAGTTCGTTTCAATGCCTTATTTCTATTGGGAAACATGTTTTATCAAAGCCCCTTATCAAAACTAATGATTTTGGATCAAAGTAATCAAGATTTTGAAGTTTTAAATTAGGAAAATATGCTTGGTGTTGACACCTGGACATTTGGTGTAGACACCAAGCGAAAAAGATGAATATGTTGTTGTCACCTGGGCTCAAAACGATGAAAAATGATTCCCTGACATTTTGGCGTCGATACCAAAACAGTTGGTGTCGACACCAAACTGACAATCAGGTAGCCTAACTTCATCTAGTCATAACTTTTGTTTTACAACTCCGATTTGCAATCTGTAAAGTTTATTGAACTCTAGATTCAATGTTCTTTCAAATAATATATTATAAAATTCATGCATATTTATGTACTAGGAGTTATGTATTTGATTCTCCACCTTCTCCATGCTAAGCTAGTGGAAAAACTTCCATTTGAAAAGAAAACTATTCTAGGAGCCATCATGGATCTATTCATCCAATAAAAAGTAAGTGGAGTATATTTCTGTGAATTATATGATTATAAGTGAATGTCATATTTTATTTTTTTCTATTATTAGATGTGAGTAGAATATATTTACTTGATTACATGATTAGAATACATTTAATTACATTTTATCATTTCAGTTGATGTGATTTTGTCAAAGCTTGCAAGTCATTTTCACCATTATCATTCTCAAATCTAACATCTCAAGTTGACATTTTTCATTCTCCCCTAGTGGCGAAACCTTGCAAGCCCATTTCAGTAAAAAAAATTTTTATCTCAATTTGAGAGAAGGCATTCCCCCTTACAAGAATTATATGATTTCATTAGATATGCTTATGCGATACATACTTGGTATATATTTGAATGGAACACGTGGATATTTGTCGCATGTTGATAGATTTGAATTATACAAATATGATGGAATAAGATTTTGAATAAATATGATAGAGTGAGATTTTGAAGATATATGACTCATCTTTTTGAAAATACTCATCACGTACATATTAGACTACGATTGCTGCAATGTACCCTGTGCGCGATTCTGGATATTTTGTCATATACCTTGAGATATCTAATGATAAGGCATGTCAGTATATTGATGTAAAAATTTGTGAGATCCCTGGTGGAATCAACTTGATGTGAATGATCGAAGTTATTGGTTCTGACCAATGATGATTTGTTATGCGTTGAGCACTTGGGGTACGAGATGAGAACCGTAGGAGAACCATCATGTTATGCATTGCAGTATAGTATGCAATTGTCAATATTGGAAAATATCTATGACGTACGGGTCATCGGTGATACGATACCTGCGGAATATCTCAATTATAATTGGCTATTACGATATAAATACTTTGCTTGAGCATCCGGTGATACGGTTTCTACAACACATCACGATCTTGATCTGTCAATTATTTTGGATATACATATATTCTACCCATATATGGAGCTGTGTTACTTTGATTGGAGAATTTCAAACGATGTATGCATACATACATTTGAACTTGTCTAGAGTATGTGAAGTTAATTTGTATATTTCAAAGTGCAATAACACGTGTGCACTATATTTTACTCACTGTTCATGCATCATCCCACGAATTCTAACTTTTCAGATAGTCATAAAAATAAAAAGGATTGAAGTGGATCTTCAGACGGCGAGACAGATAATGCTACGCTAGGTAAAGATCTGTGAGATGTAGACTCATTACCAATAAGAATTATTGTGTTTGAACTGTCACTTTTTATTGAACTCTCTATTTTATTATTATTTAAAATTATTTGAAAATCTAGTAATGTGACGTCGTTTACGTCATTGGCTAAAAATATTCATGTGATTTTGGAATCGTCACAATAGTGGTATCAGAGATCTAATTTTGAAAAAAAATTGTGCGTTATAAGCCGACCCCATGCAAAGGGGTCTATAACCCCGTAGCCACCTAATTCCAGCAGGGTCAACCCAAGACCTTAGGGGTAGACTTTGATGCCTTCCTTTCATGTGAGATTTTCTCAAATTTTTTATTTTCTCATTTTTATGTTCAAATTAAACGAAAACTATGGGGCGTGACACAATTACCTTAGTCGAAGTGACATGTAGTAGTTGAACCTTAATGATTGAGGCGATGTGTCATGATTTGTTGTAGCCTGTTTTCGAAGCGAAAAGCCTCTGTTATACAAGGCTCTTCCATGACTTCGTCTCAACCAAGAGATCATTCGTACGATTTATTGATTTGAAATATCTACAGCAAATGCCCCCGCAATCAACTTACCAATCTACTTTTCAGATTTCAGAGCAAGATTATAGGGTGACCACTTTTTAGAATCATTTAACGTGGCCTCGACCTAGGATTGTCGAGGTGTCACACCTATGAGGACATTGCATTAACCATTAAGATGAGGTTATATAAGCTCAAACTTAGTATCATGCACAAATAATGCAATATTATACTCTCAATAAATAGTTAATAACTCTACTCGATATTCTCTTCAACTCGATTATCATACACGCTCTTGTGGATCTCGTCCGCTGTTTATCCCACACCAAAATACATCTATAATTTGTTGACTTAGCTGTTGGGGATCCATTGACCACACTATCCAATTAAAAACTGAAATCAACATATGCAAATGCTCTCATTCAAATCTGCCACGCAAATACTGCAAAACTATAGTCCTAATAATCATAATATCAAGTTGAAAAATAGACAAAGTATTAAAAACTCCTTATTTGACAACTATTAATTTTTTTTTTCTCAAACTCATTTTTAACTAAACATTTTCACAATAACATATTTTGCACATAAATTCAAAATATTTTTCACTTGTACCCATCTCAAAAAAATTCACTGTTTAAAAATTTATTTTCTCCAAAAAACTCATTTTATTTTAATGGTTGTCAAAAGGACTAAGCTCATGTTCGGTACCATTAAAAACTTAGCCTTTGTTTGGATCAGTGGCCAGATTATAATTATGTTTATTTTGGCATTTTCAAGGTAAATTGATGGTTAAGAAGTGGAGAGAGAAAATGTGTATGATTGAAGATTGATTTAAAAAATTGTGTAGATTTTAATCAAATTCAAAATCAACATTTAAAGTCACTTCAGTGGCATAAAAAAGGGAATTAGAATTATAATGTTGATTTATTTGGATTTTCTAAGTAAGATGTGTGGTTAAAAATTGAAAAGAGAAAATATATATTGTTAAAAAGTGATTTGAGAAATTAAGTAAATTAATTTGAACAATCATTATCATTTTAAATTAATAGCCGAACGGACACTTAATCTTAATCACACCTTTTATGGAGTTCATAACTTTTCAACTACACATCTCGTTAATTTTTTTTTTGGAAGACATCTCATTAATTTTTATCAAAATTAAAAATCTTATTTTTATAATATCAAAAATTAAAAATAAAATAAGACGAAAAAATCGTATAATACAAAAACCTCCCAGAGGAGCTAATATATGGGCCGAACGCACAAAATTGTAAAACTCCAAGAACAAATTGAAATGGGGGATCCCTACTGGAGATACGGCGGCGGAGGAGGAGTTGGTTCTGCTGCTCATCCTTCTGCTCTTCTGCCAACTTCTGCTGACGGAGGTTTGTTATTCAGTTTTTATCTCCTCTATTCTTACATTAACACACATGTGCGCGCGCGCCCACGAACGCTCTTGTATGTGTCTGCACTCAACACACTTGATGAGTCACATTGAAATTTATGTAAAGTATTAAACTTTATAAATGAAACGAAACGATGCAGAATTTTCTTACGTACTGATAGTTGACAATCTAAAGTTAGAATGACGAAGGGTTTAGAAATGGTTGTCTGATTGTCTCTTTAATCACTTATTTGAATATTCATTTTTGAATAATAAAGATTTTTGCTTTATCAATCCGAAAAACATTGAACAGTAAATAAAAGAAAAAGGTGATTTTGTTCCTGAGAAAATTAAGGATTCAGCTTGTAGATTGTAGTGAACTTGCTTGTTTAGTTTTGCATTTTTAAGTTGTCCGATACAAGATCTCTATGGAACTCATAGATGTCTGTGGTCCTTGGAATGACTTTGCAAACGGTATTCTTTGTCGGGAATGGTCTTGTGCATTCAGGATAATCTTGTTTTACACTGTTTTAAAGCTGGAAGTCCTGGTGCTTAAGACAGCAGCAGCACAGTTATTTATAATCATGATCTGATAATGTTGAGATGATGCAGGCGCACCTACAAATTAGTCAAACCACTATTGAACTTTCAAATAACACGAATTTCAACTCTCAAAGAAGACGCATGATTTTACTCCCAGTCGAAAAATCCCCTAACAACTGAGATAAAATAGTCTTAACTCTTAAATAATAAACCCTACTGGGCGTGGGCCAGGCTTAAAATGACAGCAAATGTAAACACAAAACTTAAAAAGAAAGATAGAATATTGCAGTTTTGACACTCCAAATGACCTCAAATGACCCAAATCTATCGTACATCACGGCGAAGCGGTGAGTCTTGTCTAGCTCATTGAGACCTTTCCAAAAAGTGATCATAATAGCGATTCTGACACCGTATAACAATTCTATGGCCATTTGAAGTTACCATGCTCAACACCTCACGTTTGTCGATCCCAACGGTCCACGAAAGCTAGTGCCTGGTCCTGCACACCATCATGAGATATATGGGTGGTGTAAGCAAGCCTTATTTCTAACAAATCAGTAGAACGCGCTTCATATATTTTGTTTCCTTCATATATTACTGGAACACTTGCTAGACAAAACACAAAAGAGATTCTGCCTGGAAATTGTAGTTGGAAATTGGGAAGTGCATGCAATCCAGTTATTAAAAGAGGGCTTAGTGGAAAGTACTTAGGCTTTACTAACAAGAAACTTGGTAAATGTTGCGGATGTTTGGTCCAAGAAACTTTATGTGAGGGAGAATGATTTAATGTTTATACTTCAACGCGACGAGCATCTATAGATTATTTTAAAGTAAACAATGACTTTCTAGTTACTTTTTTTTTTATGTATTTTAAGTGCTGATATGTAAATAAAAATTTCTCTGGTTTTATTTTCCATTTATATGAGTGAACGAGCTTTGATTCACTTATAGTGTTATATGCCTAATTTATTGCATAAAAGCTTTCCTTGCAATCTCTGAAAGGACTTTATCTTGTACAACGGGAACTTAATCATACTATTTGATAATATTAGCTTTTAAATGTAAAATAGGTAGCTGGATCTCTTGCAAAGATTATCTACGCTTCATATTTTGTTGATCACTTGTTTTTCATTCAATTTTGTGGTTAAATTAGTAGCATGGTAACAGGAAGCATTCATCCACCAACCTTTCCTGGTTACTCACCATCTGAAGCAGCTATGTTATCAACTCGTAATCTATATAGCTCCAGCAGTTTGCAGGGTGGTTTTTCAGATTTCCCACAGAAAGATGTAAGTACTTCCCCAATTTGGTCTAGAGCCAAGATATTTAACGCATGCAATGAAAAGGTTGTATCTTGGCTTTGTTTTTAGATATTACCATCACGTCCAGGTGCTTTTGGCATAGATGATAATACTGGTGTTCGTCATGATGCTGGTCTTAGTGGATCGATGGCTGGAGCAAGCATTAAACCTTACCCATCTTTACAAGATCCAAGTTTACTAGGTCATCAACGAGTTGCTGCTCCGAGCATTAGTCCTGGCATCCCTTATGTGACTTATGACAGGCCCAATTGTGTGAGAAGGGTTGAGGGCAATCAGGTCACATCTGGAGAATCAAACATTCTGTTTGTTGATGGGCTTCCAAATGACAGTACAAGAAGAGAAATAGGTCGTATCCTTCTTGTTGTATCGCTTTTAATGTTTTTCATTGTCTTCTTATATTATTAATGAGGTGATAAAGATCAAGTTTTCTTCTGGTTCCCTCACATTGTATTTGGGGCTTTCCAGCATAAATCGAGGAATATTTTCTATCTCAGCAAATAACCAAAATTTAGTCTTAATAAGAAGTCAATCTTGGCACAATATTGCTCCTATGGAAGCCAACCCCATAGGGTAAGGAGCGATGTTTTATAATTATTTGAGTGGGCATGATACATTTCTTGTCCCAAGATCATGTCTATTTTGATTCTTAATCTTGTTCCTTGACTAGCGAACAGATCTTTTTCGCCCATTCATTGGGTTTAGGGAACTGAGAGTTGTTCATAAGGAGCCTAGACATGTAAGTTAGCCACTCAATCGCTTGCTTGGTCATGTATGGCTTACAATTTGCGTATGGAAAATTGAAATATTCAATCAAGTAATATTTATTCTTGTAGTTTGTATATACTATATATAGTCATTTTCCATTGATATGGCCTATAATAGTTATACATGTTTGTGGAATATATGTGTTCTATTTGCGATCATGGGTTCTGTTCAGAGGCTGTACTTGGTTTAAAAACCAGATTTTTTTTGCTTTTTTCGAGGTAGATGTGTGGTTAAAAAGTGGAGAGAGAAAATGTGTATGGTTAGAGATTGATTTGGGGAATTGTGCAGTTTAAAATTTGGTTTATAAACCCCAAAAATTGGTAGATCCGAACACAGTATAATGGCAATTTTTTTTTTTTTTTTTCACTGCATGATCAGTAAGATGGCATGTTGCAGTTGGGAGTTACATATTCCGATTTTAATGACGAGTGGATTTGGAAATGACCGTACATCTATGGTGAATGGTGAGAAGAAGTTATGCTGAAAAAGAAATAAAATAAAAAAAATTATTTTGTATATGCTAACCTTATGTTATATACTCGAAAGGAACAGAATTTTGTAGACAACTGCAGCTGAGCCACGTCTTTCTTGCTCCTTTTCCATAATTTCTCAAATGCTTGTACTCCTATACTAATACAGTGCAACATTTTTTGTAAATCTCCCTGAGTTTATTCGTTCTTAAATTGATATCTCACCTAACTGTCATTTTGCAGACTGGAGACAAAGCTACGGTCTTGTGCTTTGTTGAGTTTTCTGATGCCAAATGCGCTCTTACTGCTAAGGAAGCACTTCAAGGTTCAAAATATTTTCTGGATTTCTGTTTTTTGTAATATTCTTGGCTGCAGTTTCATTCACTAAGCCCCTGTTTGGTGGAGATTAAAATTAGATTTTGATAAAAGTTGATAAGATGTGTGGTTGAAAAGTTGTAGGTCTCACGAAATCTGTGGTTTAGATTGATTGTTGACTTTGACTTAGATTAAAATCTAGATTTTAATTTCTACCAAACAGGGGCTAATTGCCTTACTTGAATTCTATGTGAAAGTGTAACTTTTTGCCGACTCTGCTATTCAGTTTAAGCTTCTTGATCTATTATGTCGTTCAATTGATTATTAGGTGCCTCACCCCTCCCCGAAAAGAATAAAAGAATGGATGACTCGCATATTCTATACTTGGACGTCTGTAGACGTTGGAACTACATATTTCTGAGATAAGTGATTATCATAGCTGACATAGCACAATAGTGTTTCTTGTCATGTCCTCTTTGGTTTATATTTATGAAGCTTAATGATCACTTTGCATTTATGGAATGTAGTCTTTATAAGAAATGACAAAAAAGTTGCTCTTTCAATGTCGGATTTATTGGTGCATCCATGATCCATATTTTGATCAAGCCATTGGATATGCAGGTTACAAGTTTGATGACAAGAAAGCCGAGTCCACTGTCTTGAATATCTATTTTGCACACTTTCCCTTTAGCTTACCCTCTGACCGGAACAGGCAACAATTAGGTTGATGCCCAAGTGGAGCCTCGAGCTGACCAGTTAAATGCTTTCGAAATACTGCAGATGATCTGCCCATTTCACTTCCTGCTGGAGAAGGTAATTTGTCATTAAAAATATCGGCAAGAAATTGTGTAATTTTTAGCGAGAAAAAAGAACCCATGTTGCTTGCTTAGATGGGTATCCTCCTAGCATAACTTCTCATTGAACAAAAAGTATAATGTACAACTGAATGCTCCTTCGGTTTTACGAGTGCTCATGAATTTTCTACCTTTGATATGATGGTATCTTTTGGATCTTTCCTTTATCCTTTATTATTCCACCCTTAAGTTTTGGTGGTGAAGAATAAGTAGGTTGATATGCCTGTGGTTTGATTTATTGGAGCATTCTCTTGCTAAAGAGAAAAGGCTAGAGAAGTTAAGTTATGAATAGTGGTGTGCACAACTAAGGTTTGAGGCACGGTAGAACTCCATCTTATGGCAACACCTCTGTTTGGTGGCTGATTTTGTTTATAATCTAGGAATTTGATTTTTTAAAGGTAAAATGTGTGGTTGAAAAGTAGTTTTGAAAATGTGCGTGGTTAAAAAGTGAATTGGGGAAATGTGACTTTTAAGCCATGTTTGTTAATGTGGTTTTTTTTTTGTTTCATTTTTTTTCTTCAAACTCATTTTCAACCATACATTTTTATGAGATTCACCACTTTTTTTACTTTTCAATCACTTTCCAACCACACATTTCCCAAAAATCATTTTTTCCCATTACCAAACAAGCTCTTATAATCTTGTTTATAAACAAGTTTACCAATGCATGCCTTTTTCAATTTTTTAGTTGGCGGGCTTGATTTGTTATTATATATTAAGCTTAAAATGTCATTTTTTTTTCTTAAATCAACAATAATTACAATCAGGTAATCATTCACCAAATACAATTGGATAGTGGTGGGGTTGGGAATATAGTTGAATAGAGCTAGATTATGAGAAATTGAATACTTGTTCAAAATGTCATTTTTTTTTCTTAAATCAACAATAATTACAATCAGGTAATCATTCACCAAATACAATTGGATAGTGGTGGGGTTGGGAATATAGTTGAATAGAGCTAGATTATGAGAAATTGAATACTTGTTCAAGAGTGTTTGCTAGTCAAGCACTTTATCTTTTGACTTTGAGCATGCGCATACAGGTCGAGGATGAGGGCAAGCTTGGTACATCTTTTGTTAATGAAAATATTATCATGTAAAATAATACATGATGGAATCTAATCAACAAGGGTCCATAAACATCAAACAAATAGAGCATCCATAGTCTATTTCTTAGTCAAAGCATGATGATAATTGAGTAAACAAATCATAAAAAAATTGTCTTGCATCAGAATCACTTCTAAATGAATAGCATTTTATTATTCATTTTGTACTCTTCGTTGGTTATTTGTGAAACTTTCATCTTCTGACCAAATGTCGAGCACGTAAATTGATGCTCTATTATGCTCTACTTTAAAGAGTACAATTCACCTAATTCAACAAAACAATGTCATGTAATGTATAAAGTTACACATATATTACAATATGTCATTGATTTCTATGGTATGACTCCTCCATAGTCTTATCTCAAAAAAAAAAAAAAAAAAGGCCTTGCTATTAAATTTCACAACACGCGTATAATGTAATAGTCACTCTCACTCACCACCATCAGCAATTAAACTAAACATTACTCCCCATAAATAAATTTATGTTCATCTAACTGGATCTTCTTTTTTATCGTCCAGTTTTGTTCATTACTACATTTGTCGCAATTTTTCTATGATAGAAACGATGTCCCCGCGTGGTTATGATGCAAAAGATTATGAGCAATGGTATCCCTAGTTTGCACCGCGGTAGCTGATCTCAATCCAATCTCGGGGAGCATTTCATCGTCCACAAGCTCAAAGTCGAGCTCTGGCTCCATTTCCTCATTCCTCAATTCACATATGTTATGCAAAACACAACAAGCTCCAAGAACTACAGGCAAGTCCAGAAGTTTCATCTCAGTCCTTTTCTGCAGACAAGCCCATCTCCCTTTCACTCTCGCAAAAGCCCCCTTTGCGATCCTCTGAATCTCCCCGATCTTCTCATTGAAAGCATGCTGCGTCCACGTCATATGCTGCTGCGAATAAGGCACCAATACCCAATCCATTAGAGGGTACCCGGAACTCCCTACAATCCAAACACCCTTCAAGAGCCCTGCATTCGCCCTTTGGTTAAGCGCGGATTTCTCCAGAACTTGATCGTCGGGCATGGATCCCGGCCAACCAATGCACACATCCTTGAACACTCCCTTTGGATCAACAACACCTTGAACAGTAATCGAATATGAAGTCTTTTGATTTCTCTCCGTGTGCCTCTTGTTGTAGTATGCAGCCACACTGTTCTTGGGAGCAATAATCGGTATATGAGTCGTATACATTGCTCCAACTACGTTTGGTATCCCGGAAATCGCCTCAAACTCGTCCTTAATCCTCCTCACGTTCTCCTCATCCGGCCATTGCAAATACTTGGGCATCAAAACCTTCCTTATTGCAGAACAAACCTCGAGCACGAGCTTATGGCAAGTCGAAATCCCCAATCCAAACCGCTTGGAAACTAGCCTAAGAGGCTCCCCTGTGGCCAATCTCCATATACATACAGCCACTCTTTGTTTAACAGGAACTGCATCCCTCAACATGGTATTCTCCTTTGCCACAACAGAACTCAATTCATTACATATCATTTCGAATGTACTTTTCCCCATTCTAAATGCCCTTTTGAATTCCTCTTCAGGGAATTCAGGGCTGCTGCATTGATCCCACCAGTCTGTCGATCTATTCTTAACCCACAACCGCCGCCCGGGGCCGGGGCCGGGGCCAGCGCCTGCACTGGCTGCTATAGTACTCCGATTATCTTTACTATTCTCATCAGAAATTGGAACTGAATTCTCCACTGTTGCTGCACCAATTGCAGCAGCAAGAGCATTAGCACGAGTTTTTCTTCTTCTAACCCCATCAATTTGATCCAAATCTTTATAACTTTCTCGGAATTTCGCGTAATAGTCCATCATCGTGCATGTTTTCTTCTTCTGATTTTCCTCGAATTGAATCCTCTCTTCCCTATTCGCCTTGGCGAACTCTTCTTGCTCGTTCTTTTCTTGATTCTCAAGCAGAATCAATGAGGTCAAGATTTCCTCCAACTCTTTTGTCTTCACCCCACCTTGATTTTCACCAGTCTTTTCACCAATAACGCTTGCGTTCTCCCTTCTCCTTCGCTTTTTCTGTTTGTTTTCATTCATTTTGCAATGAGTTTCTTAAACAAGTAACGAAAAATCAAGAAAAGGTTGAAGAAATGGAGTAATTGGGGTTTTCTGGCCACAATTGAAGCTTAATATATACACTGCAGCTGTTTGACGGAATGTTTGAATAGAAATGTGAACACGTTAGAAAAAATTGTCATGGGAGTTTGAAAAGTTAATCCACTATAGTAGATGATATATAGAGATAGAAAACGTGCCGTGAAAGGCAGTGGCGAAACACGACTCTAAGCAAGTGGGGCCTAAAAAGAATTCTGATTTATTTATTTAAAAAAAGGTAAAAATTTAAAATCATAAAATAAAATAAAGATAGAAATCTCCAATTTTCAATGGGACTGGTACCTCCTGTCTCCTTCCGCCACCTTAAAGGTGTGAATATGATTTCAATATGGAGAAATTTTAGAGAGAAGTAGGTTGAAGAGGGGGGCATGAAATGAAAGACTTGACAAATTGAAACCTGAATCTCTTTTAGAATATTGTTATGTAATTATAAAATAAAATATATAATTTTATTCATTACGCAAATTTCCCGTACAAAATCAAATTCTTTTTTTTTTTTTTTTTCCATACGAGCAGGACGAATCCGGGAATTCAATCTAGTATGAGCAAATTTGTTCCAGGATGAGCGGACACTATAGGGTGATGGAAAAAAAAATTTCGATACCGAAAATTGAAAGGTAAAAGAAGAGTTTTTGGCGAATCCAATCTGAGCTGTCGACCACCCTAGCCAAGGGCTGGATTTGCCCCTGCATACGAGATCAAATAAAATATATATATATATATATATAGTCAGATTTTCGTTCTCTTCTACCACCTCTTGTCATTATCGGCAAAAAGTTCCTTCAAATAATTATAATTAGGCGATGATATCATTCAACCAAATACATACAATTGATTGGTTCAGGTTGACCACAGTTTGGCAGATAGATTATGAGAATATGAATAGTTATTCCAGCGGATGATACATTGTTTTATTCCATTCACATTTGGTAAATACAAGAGTGAGTCAACAATTGGAATGATTCTTTCTTAATCATATATTATATTAAGTCACGAAAAGCAAAGTATTTTAAGTTTTTATATATTCTATTTAAAGACGAGTAATATGAAGTTTTACCTTTAATCGAAGGGTTTGAACCTGGTACTGGTTCTAAAGGAATTCCGATCAGGCAACTAGTTGTTGAGACTTTTATTAGGACGGAGAATGAAAAAAAAAATCAAAGAATTAAAGAAAATAAGAAGATAATGGAAATAATCGAATATGATCGAAGTAAGCTGAATCACGTAAATCGTTGTTCTCAAACGATACGTGTCTCCTTCTGATAATTTGAGTGCTTAAGGACTACTTGTCAAATGATTTGTATGATTAAATCAAGTTAAAGTAGTAGAAAAAAACTGAAATTTGGACACGACTTTTGATCTTTGATTGATCTTGATAATTGATGTGTTTTGTTCTGAAATCTATCACCTATTTATATATTTTCAAACATCTCCACGAAGTGGTGCAAGCTACGTCATAGAAAGTCATGCCTTTCCTCTAAACGGCTTGAGAAAAATCAAAATTATAACATTCCAACGGTCATATTCAAACCACCATGCGATAGAATGGTTATAATTCCTTGCGATCGCATGACTTTACCAATTGTTAACATTCCTCAGAATATGTACCAATTGCAATCGCAAGGCCTTAGCTCATGTGACTGCATGGTTACGAATTTTGGCTCTTGGAATTTCAATCCCTTTTTTAATAAATCATTTAGTCCAATCTTTTAATTTCTTTAAACACGATTTTCCAACAATCCCTCATTGTTTAAAGAACACATATTGAAGACAATCCAATCAACCGACACTTATGCATAAGACATAGATATCTTTAGATTTGAATCTAACCGTAGTGTATTTTTTACAAAGTATTATCGAAGTTTTGGTAGTTTGGCAGCTTTGAACCAATTATTTCTTGTGATAACATTTGTAAGAACACACACATATGTATCACGTGTTCATAAGTTCCTCAAACTTGCTTAGCACTACTATAGCCTTGCGCTTATCCTATTCGTCAACTCTTAATAGAGAAACTCCTACTCTTTATTGTGACGGTCATCTCGAAGTTTAACTAGGTGAAGTTCTTCCAATATCTTTGTTACTATTATTAATACTTATTTATTAAACTGAACTTCATTCAAAACTTGTTATGGTCATCCCTCTACCTTAGTAACAACCAATACCTTTTCCAAATAATAAGAGTTTTATTGATATTCAATAGTGCTGCAACAATTCACTTATCGAATGACTTGTTTTTATATTTGAACCCTTGAATTATGGTTTTAATAATAATGGATAGGGGCATAGGGCTGCTATCATTAGTGGACTTTAGTTCAAGATTTTCAAGCCAATCCTTCTCGATGTTGAAACTACTTATTCTGTTTGAAAATATTTAGTAAGAGGATCTGCTAGATTTTCTATTGACTTAACGTAATTTAGGAAAATTATTCCACTTTTTATTAATTTCCTTACGTAGTCACTTCTTAGACTCATATATCTAGATTTTCCATTATATACATCATTGTATGCTCTAGATAGTATCACATAAAATGGATATAGACGAAGAGTTTTCTTCTCCTGTGGAATCTCATAAAAAAGATCCTTTAGTCATTCCACCTCATTTCCGGTTTCAACTAATGCTATGAATTCAGATTCCATTGTTGAATGAGTGATACACGAATATTTATTGGATTTCCAAGAAATTGCACCACTTCCCAATGTAAACAACCATCCTGAAGTAGATTTCATTTCTCCCGTGCTAGAGATCCAACTAGCATTAGTAAACCCTTCCAAAATTTCCTAAAATTTGGAATATTGAAGATCCAAGTTTTTTTGTTTTCTTTAAGTAACCAAGAATTCTTCCAATATATTTTAATGATCCTTATTAGGATTACTAGTAAACCTTCTTAGTTTACTAATCGCAAATGTTATGCGATTTTATGCATTGAGTTACATACATAAGCTTCATATAACACTTGCATACTCCAATTGAGTAATTGCTCTTCCATCATTCTTTATAAGTTTCGTACTATGATCAAGAGGGGTATTATATTATTTTATGTTCAAGTGCTTGTATTTATTTATCACATTATCTATGTAATGTGATTGACTCAAATAATAACCCACTATTTTTAGTCACTTAGATCCCCAAAATGGTGTCAGCTTCTCCAAGATCCTTCATCTTGAATGTGAAAGATAGAGACCTTTTCATTTATTTGATTATGTTCATGTGATTACTTAGAATCAACATATAAATATATAATGATAATATAGATATCACACACTTTAGAATATAAGAATTTATCTACACTATTATGCACGAAACCAAACAAATTGACAGCTAAGTTAAATTTTGTGTGTCCTTTTTTTAGTGCTTGCTTTAGACCATATAATGACTTTACTAGTTTATAAACTTTATGTTTATTTTTGGGTAGTACAAATCATTCTGGTTGTTCCATGTAGTCTTTCTCACGAAGATCCTCAATTAAGAATGTCGTTTTGACATTCATTTGATGAACATGTAAGTCATTTATAGAGGTCAATGCGAATAATATCCTAATAAATGTTATTCTCACAACACAACATGAGCACATGTGTCAAAGTAATTGTTTCCTTCCTTTTTTCGATATCCTTCTGTCACATGCCTAGCTTTGAAAGTGTTTAGTGTACCATCTTAATTGTACTTTGGTCTAAACATTCATTTGCATCCAATAGGCCTGGAACTGAATGCTAGATCGATAAGTTCCCATGTGTTGTTTAACAAGATTGAATCCAATTCATCTCTTATGACGAATTTCCAAAAGAGACTACCATGAGAAGCCATAGCTTCTTTATAAGTCTTAGGACCAATTCCACTTGTAGAACAAAATGTATTGTTCTTACAACGGTCTTCTAATTCCCTTCTTCTAAATAGAATGAAAATATTTGAGAGTCTATTTCATTTGAAGCTAGTGACTTTCCAACTCGAGTTATTTTGCTTCTTCGAGGTTCACTTGGGTTATCAACATCTCTAGTACATAGATGTTTCCCTTTGTGTTCCTCTAGAGCTAGGTAACTATTCTTATGTTTTCCTTAAATCATTACCCGAAGATAATAAGTTCTCGAAGAATTCTATATCATTTGATTCAATTATTACATTGGTTTCCAAATTTAGCAATCGATAAAATTTACTATTTGTAGCATATCCTACAAATTTATACTTAATCCGTTTAGGGTCTAATTTAATTCTTTTGGGATCTGTATTCTTGCAATAGGCAAGACACCCCACACTTTAAAATAACCAATGTTGTGTGTCCACGTCTTTTCCATAGTTTGTATGGAGAGACCTTTGCAATATTTGAATGAATTCAATTTAATATTCTACAAGCACTTAAGAGAGCTTCACCCCCCCCAACAAATTAAATGACAATTTATTGTTATTAAGCATGGAAATTATCATGTCAACTAAGGTTCTATTTTTTCTTTCAACCAAACCAAGTTTGGGAGTTCTAGGTGCAGAACATTGATGCACTATGCTACATTGTTCACAAAATATGTTGAAGTTATTAGAAAAATATTCACCACCTCTATCACTTCTAAGTGATAGGGGAACATTCTTTCCGAAAGTGAAGATAATGTCAACACTTCTTGCACAAAGTCCGATAGGGGATAGAAATATACCCCTATACTTTGTGTTTTCTGCTATAGTATTCACAAATCTTCTAATGCTTTCTTACACATTCGGATTCGACATAGAAATATAGTTGAGTCGTGTGTAGGAATAGATGTTAATTCGTGTCAGAAATGGAGTTTTAACTACATTTGGAATATGAAAATTCAAAACCCGTGAATTGTATTTAAATAATTTGGTTAAAATATGGATGATAGAGTCAAAATGGATTCATAATTCTCACGCATTTATTTTCATACGTTTTAAAATCAAAATTTCATTATTCTTTAGTTTAATCTTTATTTTAATTTTCAAAAACAAAAATTTTCAACTCAATCAAATTCTCGTTCCGGTTAAAGATTCGTAATCTAAAATACAATTTACAACAATCTTTGTGGGATCGACACTTGAACTTACGTCCACTTTATTACTTGCGCGACCCGTGCACTTGCGGTTTAGCGAACATTACCTCTTGAAATTTTAATTCCCCCTTTTTAGTCAATCATTTAGTCCAATCTTTCAAAATTTCTTTAAATATGATTTTCCAACATTAAATAAGGATGATTTAAGTTATATTGGTTTCTATGCTGGAGGTACTATTTAATAAGTTATTCCACATCCAACTCTGATGGTGAAGAATGTGAGGGACGTGAGAGCTGATGCCCCACCTTTTTATCTGAGCACTACAAAGTATCGAGATTGTTTTTTGACAAGTTCATGGAGAGTGTGATGAAGATTTGAACTTTCTGAAATTAGGGCTCAACAATACATTTACAAGATCTCTGGTGAACGTTCAATAGTAAATTCAAATATGTTACAAGAAATGCTACAAGTGATGGGAAAGATAAAAATTCACCTAAAAGCGGCTCAAGATCGACAAAAGAGTTATTCAGATAAAAAGAAAATATCCCTTGAATTTGCAGTGGGTGGTCAAGTATTTGTGAAGATTTCACCAATCAAACGATTATTAAGATTTGGAAAGAAAGGAAAGTTAACTCCAAGATATATTGGTCATTTCCCCATCTTGGAACGAATTAGTGAAGTAGCCTATAAGTTGGAATTACTAGAAAAATTGCAAAGGATGCATAACGTTTTTTCATATCTCAACTCTTCGAAAATACATTCCTGGTTCATCCTACATTCTGAGTGACGTTCCAAATGACGTACAACCTGATTTAACTCTTGAAGAAGAACCAATTTGAATTATAATGAGGGAAGTTAAACAACTTCAAAACAAAACGTGCCATTAGTACGAGTTTTATGGAAAAGCGCGGAAATTGGAGAAGAAACCTGGGAAAGAGAAGAAGAAATGAAGCAGAAATATCCAGAACTCTTCTCAGGTAATTTCGAGGACGAAATTCTTTTAAGAGGAGAAGATTGTAACAATCCACTATTTTCCACTATTTTCCCCAATTTTAAGAAAATAAAAAAAAATATTGAAATTTTTTATCCATGTATCGATACTTGCAGAAACCCGGTAGGGTTTACGCATGGCTGAGTGTTAATTCGTTGGATTAACAGAATTTTGCCACTTTTCACACATGAACTGGTGTTACTGGTCACCTTCATGCATGGAAACACCACCTGTTTGTAGCTTGGGTGAATCCTCCATGCTAGTTTAGGCAATGATAATCTAGAAATTTATTTTTTAATCAAAGGTTATCTCCTTAAACTCAGAATATGTATTATAAATAGGAGGAGAATTTGTAAGTTGGAAATACAAAGAAATTACTGAGAATCCAATTATAAACGTGAGAGAGTGAATTTGGTTTCCTTTTGTTTTAAAGAATTCTCAATGTTAGTCTTCGATTTTGAATCATAGCTTTGTTTGAAATCAGGTTCAATAATACTAGGGAAATTCTGTAGTGAATCATTTTGTAGAAACAATTCCTTATGTATCGTATCGATACATGAAGAACCAGAATCTGAATATGTATCGATACTTTCATTAGTTTTCAGAATAATAGAAGTTTGATTTTTGATTCATTCTCTGTTTTCAGGTTTTAAACAAGGTAAGTAACACTGCAAATTTGGAAAATAGTCTTAAATGCTATTTCGTGCAAAATTTCTTGATATTTTAACTTGTTCTCGTCTTGTCAAAGTATTTTACTTGCATTATTACATTCATTATGTAATCCTGCTTGATACTACGTCTTATGGTGCTTGACTTGTTATACTTGATCTACGGAAAATTCTTTCCCGCTTGAAATGCATGATATTTGTATCAGGGTTTTAAATCCTGCTTGAAATCTTACGTCCACGGGATAACACATGTTTTGTAATATGGACCCTCTTAAAAATCAAGTTTTAAAATGAAAAATACGTTACTTGCTGAAATCTGAATACATTCGTATTCATATTTTTCATATTTTAAAAAACTACAGATGCATGACCGTGCTACTTTCGAATCTGTTTCTCACAGATGGAAACCTTTTGACGATGGATTGACGTATATGTACATCACAGAGATGGAAATCTGGAGTTACCCTCCCGAGTTTCCAACTTTATCCAGCTACAAGTATACAAAAATAAAAGTGGAGTACTATGATATAGATACTTTTGATTTTAATTTTACCAATATGTAAGTAGTTTAGAGCACGAGGTTTTATTTATCATTTTATTTAACTAATTAACTTTCAAATACTAACGGTAACTAAACAACTGTCTCGATACATGCAGAGAGATTTTTATCAGACTTTATGCTCTTTAATTCAGATCTGGTGAATGATTTCATTATCATTTTTATTTATTATAAGGCATGTGTGATTTTCATTTGTTTCAAGCTGTTTTATTACTCTATTTTTTTTTTTTTAAATTTCAATATAAAGAATGTTAAATCAAAAGTTTAATGTTATATGAATAACTACGCACTATATTTACTAGTTTTAAGTTAACTAAAGTATTTACTATTTACATTATTTTAATCTATGAGAGGGAAAATTAACTTGACAGTTTTTAGATATCTGCCCAATTTTACAAGTATCAATACATGTATTGATACTTGCAGGAAATTAAAAAAATTATATTTTTTTATAAAGCAACATATGGATAATGAAAAAAAAAATTATGGGTATTTTGTGCGCCACAATGCACTAGACCAGATATATCATTTGCAGTTAATAAACTTAGTTAGCAACCTAAATAAGGAATATTGGAAGGCTATTTGGAAGGGTTCTTGATTATTTGAAGAAAACTAAGAATCAAAGTCTTCAATATTCTAAATTTTCGGCAATCCTAGAAGGATTCAGTATTCACCGATGCAAGTTGATTATCTAGTACATGTGAGAATAAATCCACCTCAAATTGGGTGTTCACTCTTGGAGGAGTACCAGTCTCTTAGAAATCCAAGAAACAAACTTGTATAACACATTTGAAAATGGAATCGAATTTTAAGCATTGGCAGAGGTAAGAAAAGAAGCTGGGTGGTTAAATGATCTATTATATGAGATTTCATTAGGAGAGAAGAAACAAGTCAAACCACCTTAGCTAGAGCATACAATGAAAAGTCTGGACATATGAGTCTAAGACATAACTTTGTGAAGAAATTGATCAAAAGTAGAACAATTCCAATTACTTATGTAAAATCTAGTGATAACTCAGTGGATTCTTTAATTAAACCACTCACTAAGAAATTAGTGAGGACCACATCAAGTAGGATGTGGTCAAAACTTCTTTTTATAAAGATCCACCAGTGATAACAACCCTACCGCTAACCTTACTAAAAATTACATTCAGGTTTAAAGGGTAATAACAAATCATTCGATACGTGGATAATTTTCAACATTTACAAAAGATGAGTGTTGTTTGTCATAAAGAAATTATGGATGAGTTTAAAAACCCTTAATAAAGTTCGGATCAATAAGATCAAGTATCTGTAAATATGACCAAAATATTGGAAGAACTTTACCTTATATGAAACATCGAGGTGGTGCCGCCTCAACACATAGTTGAAGTTTGTCCATTAAAATGTTCATGAATAGGATAAGCGCAAGGTCATAAAAGCCTCTAAGCGAGTTGTTATAAACTTAGAACATAATGACATTTATGTGTGTATCTCACCGGTATCGTTACAAGGAATAATAGGTTCAAAACTTTAATACTACCTAGGATTTCAACGATACTTTGTGATTGATTGCACTAACGCTGAATTAAAATCAAAAGATTTTCATGCATTATGCATAAGTGTTGCAAAATTAGTATTGAACTCAAATTCATTGTTTAAACAAGTGGGTATTGTTGAAAATTGTTGTTTAAACATGAATTGGGAAGTGCATGGATCAATGCTATTGGATTAGGTGAAAAGAGGTTCAAAATAATACCAAAAACAAGTGATAAAACCCATATTCGAACTGTCCGGACGGACCGGGAAGTCGTCCAGATTTTGTGAACTGGGAGGTCGTCTGCCTTCCCCGACGTTAAGCTGTGGGAATCCAAGCGAACTGGGCAACTTGAACATCCACTTTGAATTTTAAAGAGAAGGTTCGTAAATATATTTATTCCGACTCAAACAGAGAAATGCACTGGATTACTGATGTGTATCATGCACCTAGATTTACACCGCTCGGATTATAATTGGGCGGTCGCCCAGTTGGGATTTTAATCCCAACGAATTTTTTGAGTTTTCTAATGCCCTTTTCGCCAATTTCTTGAAACATATAGTAAGTGAGGCTTGAGGCATTATAAATAGAAGATGATGTGATGAATATGATACATTAAATCCATATTATACACTTTGTGATACAATTCTTACAAAGATCAAACTCAATTTCAAAGCTTTATTTAGTTTTTCCTATTTCTCATTTTACTTTGTTTGAACTTGGTTTAAGGCCTGATAAATTCTGCAAACCTATTTGCTATAATCTTTCAGCGCAACTTCAAATCCTGATAAAGCAAATATATTTTGAAAATAAAGTTTTATGCATTTGAGCTTTCTTAATTTTCATGTTCATTTGTTGTTTTCTCCATTTCCTATCCATATTTTCAACAGTGGAAAGTAAGGAAGTGGCAGTATAATCTTGGGAACAGTTGCACTTGCATAACATCAATATTTCCTATAATTGAACGGCAATAAACAGTCAAAAGGCCATGTGAATTTCTGCTTTGAATTTAATTCCCTTCTGTTGTTATCCTCATAACAAGAATGGACCCATTTTCTAGAAGAGTCGAGATATTTCAAATTGTTTGTCTAAACAAATCGGAAGGAAAAATGATTTTGCTTCCTAAATCCAAAAAATAAAAAAATAAAAAAAATAAAATTCCAAGTGGGTTTGTTATTCTGATATTGTTAAATAAAGTCAAATTATGGTAAAAAAATAATTAATAAAATGTATTTTACCATTACCCTATTTTCTAAAATGGCCATATTTATTGCATACATTACTCCCAAGTGTTTCTTTGTCTCACATTCGCAATAGACTCTGGATTCAAAAGTCAACAAAGTAACAAATTAAAATCAAAATTGAACATTCAAAAAAAAAAAATTGAAATTGAAATCTCTGCCGCATTTTGCTCTCAAATTTCAAATCCTGGGGAGCTGGAAACAATGTGAACGCATAGCGTGAAAAGGGGCAATTGATCTCAATTTGAGGAGCAGCAGAAACCGGTTCGATTCCGTGTCTATTTGACGACAAAGCTTTTTGAAATTATAAATCAGCAAATATGAGAATTACAGTCACAATTTCAAAATATTAAAATTGACCCACTGATTGCGACATCCTACATAAAAGTATTGAAGAAAATTAATGGTATGACAAACAATACATACATACATACACACGCACACACATATATATATATATATATATATATATATATATATATCGAAATTGCTATGTTGCTAAAAGTGGTCAATGTTATGTTGCTCACCCATCAGTGAGATTGCGCCAAGTGTAAAATCTTACACTTGGCGCAATCTCACTGATGGGTGGGCAACATAACATCAGGGGCGGACCCAGCTAAGGGCCTGTCGGGACACGTGTCCCAGTAAAATTTCGACTTTTTTTTTTTAATAAAAAAAATCAGTTAATTCTTGAATATAGTTATTACCTGATTCCCTAAAATTATATTGGAATATTTGAGATTTAAGGGTTAATATGTATTTACAATTATTTATTTGTTTGTTTGTATCAGTTTTGAAAAAATATTTTAAGCGTAAATCCATGTTTTTTTTCTGATAAGCAAAGTAATGAAAATGAAGTTAGAATGAAAGGGTTGAGGAACTTGGTGAAGAAATTAATGTTGAAATTGATGATATGTCTCAACGTTGGGGATAATGTTGGAGATGTTAGGAGTTACACTCTTAAATTTGATGTAGCAAATATTGAGAATGATGTAATGGAATGTTATCAAAGTATGAAAACGCATAAAGAACAATTTTAATAAAATTTCAATTACTTTTCCGTTTTCGGTCTTCTTCCTAAAAAAAAAAATTTCGAGGGCGGCCCCGTACAAATCGTGCCTCATTAAGACGAAAAGTCTGCGTTCGCCACTGCATAACATTGCCCACTTCTGGCAACGGAGCGGAATATATATATATATATATATATATATATATATATATATATATATATATATATATATATATATATATATATTCATTCCACAAGTCAATGAAACATATATATATATATAAACATAAGTGCCGTAAAAAAAATTTTCCCGCCCATTTTCAGTTTCTGTTTTTGGAATTTTTTTTTTTTTCCAATTGAATTTCCGGAATTGGGAAATGAGTTGTTGACAATTAATGAGACATTTAATGTGGGAAAGTGTGTAATGCATTGTAAATAGGCACTTGACTACATGTATTGAATGCTAATAATTTGTCTATATAAATATCTTATCTTATCTTATTTTATCTTATAACTATATTAAAGGAGCTTAGCTGTCAAAAATTTCCCCCCAAAAATTTGTCCAAAACTCCCGCCCAACACATCAGCCATTTTCTTTTTTATCTTTCTGTTGAAGCACACAAGTCACAGACCATTTCCCAATGCAAAAAAGAGTCCTGCACACGCCATTCCCTAATTTGCTGCTGTTTCAACGTGAAAAAAGAGGCTTCTACGGGAAGCTTCTTAGAACGAAAATTTCAGGATCAAAACCTAGCCACCATTACCTTCATAATAATTGAGAGAGCAGCCCACCCAAATCTCCAAAACGAGAATCAAAAGCAAAAAACAAGATTACTGGATTCGATTAGTTGTCCATCTACCCCCCATCGCTTGCCAAACCATACGACGCAGTGGTGGAGGCAGTTTGGATTTCGACCAATGAAGGAATACTGAAGTAATGTGTTTGCTGGGTTTGCTGAAGAAGAGCTTAGCTGCTGATGAGCTAAAGAAGAAGACTTAAAAACGCGTTTCTCATTTTTCATTTCCTTACTTACGTTTCTTTTATTTTCCTTTTTTATGTTGCTGATGTGTCTTTCTTTGATTGGATATATTGAGGATCTTACATCTATAAGTAATTGTAATCTTCCTCTTCCAGACTTGAGTTCTCTGAATAAAAATAAATTCCCTCTACTTACTCTGATCTTGTTCATGGTATCAGAGCAAGGAATTACTTCAAGCTTACAGTGAGGTAGCAACTTGCTGAAACTATAATGGCAACAGAAGATCCACTACCGGAAGAAACAGAAACAGAAGGAACAACGACAAAGGAGTACTTCAATAGAGATCCATTAGATCTGCAGAGTTCAGACCATCCAGGTATGCAGCTGGTAACATCGCCATTGACAGGTCAGAATTATCTCAGCTGGAGTAGATCTATTAAAATAGCTCTAGGAGCTAAATTGAAGTTGGGTTTTATTGATGGAAATTGTGAGAAACCGGTTGAAAATGCATCTAAAATAGAGCAGTGGATTCGGGTGGACTGTATGGTCAGATCATGGTTATTAAATTCAATTTCAAAAGAAATTGTAGAAGCTTTTATCTATACTATATCAGCGAAGGATTTATGGATTGAATTGAAAGAGCGGTACGGAGAATGCAATGGACCGATGCTGTATCAGTTACAGAGAGAGATAAGTTGTATCTCTCAAGGAACACTGACTATTGAGAAGTACTACACCAAATTGAAGAAGCTATGGGATGAGTTAACTTGTTTAATGCCAATTCCAGCCTGCACTTGCACTGCGTCCAAGGAAGTTTCTGATCTGACTACATTCAATCGTTTAATGCAATTTTTAATGGGACTGAACGACACTTTTGATCATATAAGGAACCAAATTCTGGTTATGGATCCTCTTCCTACAGTTAATAAAGCCTACTCTATGGTTCTACGAGTGGAGAAGCAAAGGGAGGTGCACACTTTTTTTCCAGAATCAAATGACAACTCTGCTATGCTTGTTAAAACTACAGAATACAGGAGAAATAATGGAGGAAGAAGTGGTTACATTAGAGGATCTGGTAGAGCATTTTTGGGTAGAGGACAATTCAGTGCTGGAAGAGGAAATTCAAGGAAATATTCAGCTGAGAGGGAATTTTCACATTGTGACCATTGCAACATGAATGGTCATACAAAGGATGGGTGTTTTAAATTGATAGGCTATCCGGATTGGTACAAACAAAAGCCTAGAAGTTATGCTGATGGAAGATATCTAGCCAACATGACAGATACGCCCCTAGATTTTGATGAAGGTCAGGAAAATGATATTAGGAAATTGGATCTTGGAACACCTTCTAATATTGCTGATCTAGTGAAACATGAAGTTCAAAAGGCATTAAAGGGGATGGTTATGACAGATGCAGAGGACAAGGTGAATTTTACATTTGTTAAGGAGTATGCAGGTATGTCCTATCTCTCACTTTTAGCTGTGCATCACTATCTGAAGCCAGGAACCTGGATTATTGACACAGGAGCCAGTAATCACATTTGTACAGATTTGAAACTTATGACAAAAATTAAACCAACAACACATCCAATCCAAGTTTGTTTGCCTGATGGAACCTCAAAAATAGTCAGTCATGTAGGAGATGTGATATTAAACCCAAGATTATGTCTCACAAACTCCCTATACATTCCCAGCTTTAAGTTCAATTTATTATCAGTGCCAAAGCTTGCTCAAAGTGAAAATCTGAAACTGAATTTTTACCCTAATTTTTGCCTCCTGCAGGACCTACAGAATGAGAGAACTATAGCAGTTGGCAGACTCATAGGAAAGCTATATTTGTTAGATGAATCCAGTTTTCTTCCTGATAAAAATAGGAGAGGTAGTAGACAGTTTGTTCATTCAAAATTTTCTGGTTCTTTTGCATCTTGTAATCAAACATCTGATATGAATGATAGTTCCATTTTATCCTGTTCAGATTCACTTGTTACTTCATCTGCTGATTCCTTTCATAAATGGCATAGTAGACTTGGGCATGCATCTTATCAAACTCTACAACACCTACATTTTCTCAAACATTCTTTTCAGAGGGCAGGCAATCTGCAACCATGTGAAATTTGTCATAAAGCAAAACAACAAAGAGACCCCTTTCCTGTCAGCTCCATACACACACTGGCCATTTTTGATATGATACATGTTGACATTTGGGGACCTTATAGACAATACTCACTCACAGGCACACCCTACATGTTAACCATAGTTGATGATTTCAGCCGTGCCACTTGGACTTTCTTACTTGTCCACAAAACACAAGTAACCAAAACTCTTGATAACTTCTTCAAAATGGTGAAAACACAGTTTGACAGAAAAGTTAAATGTGTGAGGACAGATAATGGCACAGAATTCCTTAGTTCAATGTGCCAAGACCTATTTCAAACCTCTGGTATTGTACATCATAGATCATGCATTTACACTCCACAACAAAATGGAGTTGTAGAACGTAAACACAAACACCTACTTCAAATTGCAAGATCACTAATGTTTCAGGCCAATTTGCCAAAAAAATTCTGGACCTATTCTATCTTAATGGCTACCTTCATTATCAACAGGTTACCAACACAAGTGTTGAAATGGCTTACTCCTTTTGAGAAGTTGTTCAAACGAAAACCAGATTATTCCTTAGTCAAAACTTTCGGGTCTCTATGTTACATTGCTAACACAAAACCACATAAGGACAAATTTGAGTCAAGGGGATACAAATGCATATTTCTTGGTTACAATCCTGGACAAAAGGGATTCAAGGTTTATAATTTTTCCACCAAACAAATTCTTGTGTCTAGAGATATAAAGTTTTTTGAATCATTCTTTCCTTTCAAGAATGATGTTCCAGAAAATCCTAGTCCTTCTTTGCCACTTATTCAAGAGCCTAATACAGATCAAAATTTTCCACATACACCTACTGATATTGAGACAGATCCTTTGCAATCTTTGCCACAAACTACTGTGCAGCAGGACTACACAAGATCACCAGATGAAAATTTAGAGTCAGTCCCCCTTATTCATTCAGAGTCAGTCCCTCTTGATCCAGTCCCTTTCCTTGAGGATCATTCATCAAAAAGCTTTATTTCTCCATCTGAGTCACACACCAGTTCACCCATTCCTGCTCCTAGGAAAAGTGTAAGGGTCAAATCTAAACCTCCTTGGTTGCAAGACTTTATCACAAATGTAGATAGCAAAGAGGATTTGCCAACTGCTGGTGTTACTTCATTCTGCAGGGAAATGCAACCTACCACATCAGGTTATACACCTCCTACTTTTCCTTTTACCGTTTCACCACACTTAAGTACTTCATATGCTACATTTCTGGCCACTATGTCAAATATTCAGGAACCTAGATCTTATAGTGAAGCTAGTAAAAGTGAGGATTGGACTCAAGCTATGCAACAGGAACTCAATGCTTTGGAAGTTAATCATACTTGGGATTTAGTTTTTTTACCGCCTGGAAAGAAAGCTATTGGATCAAGGTGGGTATACAAAGTAAAATTGCAGCCAAATGGGAAAGTTGACAAGCTGAAAGCCAGGCTTGTTGCCAAGGGTTATCACCAATTGAAAGGGATAGATTACTTTGATAGTTTTTCTCCGGTGGCAAAATTGGTGACTGTGAGGTTGCTACTGGCTATTGTCTCAGGGAAAAATTGGCCCCTACATCAGCTTGACATTAATAACGCCTTCCTTCACGGTTTTTTGGATGAGGAAGTTTTTATGCTACCTCCTGAAGGGTATGATAAGGCTTTACCAGGGCAGGTTTGTAGGCTCAGACGCAGTTTGTATGGATTAAAACAGGCATCACGACAGTGGAATGCAGAATTATGCCTTAAGTTGCACAAATTTGGTTTTCTTCAATCTGAAAATGATCATTGTTTGTTTATTAAACATCATTCGCAGAGAATTTTGATTTTGTTGGTCTATGTTGATGACGTGCTCATTACAGGTTCACATGAGGAAGATATACTTGCTGTAAAAAAATTCTTGCATGACGCTTTTACAATTAAGGATTTGGGATATGCAAAATATTTCCTTGGATTAGAGATTGCACGAAGTGATGAAGGTATCTATGTTAACCAGAGGAAATATATTCTCGATTTAATTCAGGATGCTGGGCTGATGGGTACTAAGCCAGCACAGGTTCCTATTCCAAAGGGAACCAAATTGGCTGAGAAAGCAGGACTTTTATTAACAAATCCAGAGAAATATAGGAGGCTTGTGGGACGCTTACTCTACCTGAACTTCACTAGACCTGATATTACTTATGGTGTACAACAGCTTAGCCAATATGTTCATGCTCCATGTAAGTCACACTGGGATGTGGCCATTCATTTACTCAAATATTTGAAGGGATGTCCTTCAAAAGGTCTGTTCTTTCCAGCTCAACAATCTTTTGCATTAAGAGCTTATTCAGACGCTGATTGGGGTTCTTGCCTTGACACTCGGAGATCTCTCACGGGATATTGTATTTATCTTGGGACAACTTTAATCTCTTGGAAGACTAAGAAGCAATCTACTGTGTCACGTTCTTCTGCAGAGGCGGAATATAGAAGCATGGGTAGCACAGTTTGCGAGTTACAATGGATCACTTATATTTTATCTGATCTCCACATCCCTCTTTCACTTCCAATACCTTTATGGTGTGATAACAGGGCTGCATTACACATCACAGCAAACCCAGTATTCCATGAACGTACGAAACATCTTGAAATTGATTGTCATCTTGTTCGGAATTTGTACAAATCAGGCTTGGTGCTTCCAAACCATGTTCCCTCTGCTGACCAACTTGTTGATATTTTCACCAAGTCACTTGCTTCTCCTCAATTTCATAATCTTCTTTCCAAGATGGGGTTGACCGATTTACACCAACCTCCATCTTGAGGGGGGGCTGAAGGAATACTGAAGTAATGTGTTTGCTGGGTTTGCTGAAGAAGAGCTTAGCTGCTGATGAGCTAAAGAAGAAGACTTAAAAACGCGTTTCTCATTTTTCATTTCCTTACTTACGTTTCTTTTATTTTCCTTTTTTATGTTGCTGATGTGTCTTTCTTTGATTGGATATATTGAGGATCTTACATCTATAAGTAATTGTAATCTTCCTCTTCCAGACTTGAGTTCTCTGAATAAAAATAAATTCCCTCTACTTACTCTGATCTTGTTCAACCAACAGCCATGACTTTATACAAGTTGCAACACAAAATCGCCAGTTTAGAACAGAGACTGAGTACATTGTTTCTCAACTCAAGCCATTGCTGCGCAGGCATGGACTTGCACATAATGCTTATGAATATCTTAGTTTATTTCATCAAATCTTATTTTTCATTTGTGTTCATATTTATGGATCTTAGTTGCATTATATGGAAAAGTTTATTTTAGATATATTATTTGCTAATTAAGCAAACGATTCCTAATTTCCAGGAGGCTACCCATCGAAATAACAACTGTTTACCACCTCCATGGGCAATCGTTGCGTTGGTTGTCTTAGGTTTCAATGAATTTATGACACATTTGAGGTAATCCCCCCCTTTTGAGTTGTAATTTCACTACCTATATCTCTGACTATATTATTTATGTTGTCCAAGTTCTAATCTCTTTTTTCTGCATGCCTACAACTTCCTGGAATTCTATCTATAATAATGCACAATGCTCTGAGAATAATAACAAAGCCATTATTTGTGTTGACTCGGAGAGTTGCAAGAGAGTTGTTGATACATTTGGTCAGAGAGCCTTCATTTATAGAGGCGTGACAAGGCTTCATTTTTGCAGAAATGGTGATACTGATATCAAGTTGCTCATCGGCCAAATGTATTACAGTGGCTACATCCCCCCAGAGATGCCCAAAACGTTTTACTACTTTTATTTAGACTAGATTTTTTATCTTCTTAAAAATAGTTTCTTTACGGTTTCTTTTATTTAATTTCTATTTTATATTTTTTTTACTATGTTATTTTTTGTGGGCTGTGTGCGAAAGTGTGTCCTTTTATGGGGGCGTATTTAAGCACGTTGAGATTGTAGGGAAAACTTTGGATTACAAAAGCTTCAAGAGTTAGATCTTTAGTTTCGAAAGTCAGTAATAAGTGTCCAAGTGAGAAGTTAGGAGCTCTATTATGTTGAGAAGTTATGCATATTGCTTACAATTTGATGGTTCTTCTATTTTTCTTATGATGATACAGTCTTGGACACTCCTTGGAAACCATGGACACTTTGTGACCTCATCATTGGAGGAAGGAAGAATGGGCGTTGTAGGACCATGAGGAGATAGCCTCGATCGAAAAGCCTCACCAAGTAGAAACTACAGCAGCCGAAGAAACTTGAGATGCAGAAAGTGGAGAGGAGAAGACTGATGGAAACGGGATAAGCACATCTTCTGCTTCTTATTTACAATCTCATACAAAAAGCATTCTTCACTTCAAATCCTCAAGTTTCATGGGAAACGAAAACTTTCCTGGAAAAACCGGTAAGATGGAGAACAATGTCGATATGATAAACCAGGATGTAGTTTCATTAATGGAAACCACTGATTCAGTTATAGCAGTGGTTGCTGCGAAGGAGGAAATAAAGGAGGCTATTGCAGATGATCTGCATTCCACTCACTCATCACCATGTGAGTGGTTCGTATGTGATGATGATCAGAGTGCCACAAGATCCTTTGTCATTCAGGTGGGATAGACAGATCATCTTTAAGTATTACTTCTTTGTGGTATATTAGATTATACTCACAATGTGGCTATGAGGTCAACATGTTGAGGCATAACACCATGTTTTGCTCATCTTAAGAAGTGTACTTATAAGGACATAAGTAGGTAATGACATAAGTTAATTATCTGTTTGGTTAATTTGGAAAGAAATAAGTTACTTATTTTGACGAGTAAGATTCCACTGAGTAAGTAACCTTTTAAATGTAAAAGAGAAGTGTAACATATTCAAACATGTTAGCGAAACATGCTTTTAACCATGTTATTTCCCTTCCTATGTGGATGGGACTGCGAGTTTTGGTCATTTTAATAGATGATTTTATGTCAATGAGGATCAACTTGGCATAAGTCAATCAATGGCTAATTGTAATTTTCTAGCTGTAATTTATGTGGCAGGTTATATAAGTTGGATTATTTTAACATTAAACATTTCCAAATATCTATTATTGGAAGGGATTCGAGTCACTAGCATCCTAGCAAGCCAATCTACTTTTTGAGCCAATTCAGTTTGCAATGAATTAGACAAATACCCTTTCAAGTTTGTGAAACATTGTTGAAGATATCTGCGAAAACTTGCATTAATCTTGCTAAAGTTTATTTCTGGAAAACCAAGTATTCCTCATGGAAGATCATTTTTTGTAAGTACTATTTATACACTTTTCCCATTTCAGAAAATGGATGTGCTTGTGCATAGAGGAATTTACGAGCCTGCAAAGAGGATTTACAACTAGATTTTGCCCGAAGTTTGCGCACACTCTCATGGAGAGCGTGTCAAATTTCGTTTCACTGGACCCTCTTGGGGGAAGTCTATCTTTTCTTATAAATCTTATGTTGCTAATTATGAGTGAAGCACATGTTTCTTCATTACTTCCTGTCATAACATTTGGTGCGCCATCATTTGTTTGGAGGGGATCGTCTCCTACGCAGACCAGGACTGCCTCAAAGTCATGTACAGGCAATCACAATGCATAGAGACATTGTTCCCCAAGCATTCTCTATTTCTCTTGCAACTATCCAAATCAAGTAATGGAGTTTAAACTTCCGGAATCGTCCATGCATTAATAACCAGGTAACATGCTAATTCCATTGTAAGTTCCATGCAATCATGCAAAGGTACTCTAATAATAAGATTTTTACAAAAGTTTTAATGTCTGTCAACTTTCTGTAACCCTCATCTGATGTCGGCCTGGAACCAATATAAAAAGATATTTGTACTTTCATTTTGACAAAAGCTTTTACATAATCCAATGGGAGAGTTTCTAATTCTTCAACCACATTAGAAATTTTTTCCAAGCCACCATCTTCTTCCCTCAGGCAAACGGCAGTGTGGTCTTCATTTATTGACTTGTCCGGAGACAGATGCCAGCAAGGCAAGAAAGCAAATTCGTGTGCACAGGTGGCATTTTTTTACCTCTCCGTTTGTAGGACAGCGTGGTCTTTATTTATTGACCTTTCCTTTTTTTTTTTTTTTCCAATTGCTGGTTGTATCCGGGAGATCTCTTATGCTGTTCATTCATGTGCAATTTTGTATCGTGTAATTATTGTTGAATCTTTCACAAAACTGAAAGCTTTAGACACTTAAGAAATTCATGAATATATTGTTGGAAATAAAAAGTATAGATTGTTTCTCTGTATTATATATATCTTTTTCTATTTGTTCAAATTGCTATTGCTGGTTGTTTCAACGAGATATCTTATGCTCTTCATTCATTTGCATCGCGTATTTATTGTTTAATCTTTTTTTTATATAGTTATTTGTAACCCATAAATTTGGTTTTATACAAATTTTCATATTCATTTCAGTATTTTTCTATCAATTATTTCCAGTTTATAGTCAATTGTTTTTCTATTTTTCTCTTACTTTCCAGCTTCTGATTTTTATGTTATATGGGTTCAAATTGGAGTTCAAGGTGCTCTAGAATGTGGGGAATTCGGAGAGTGGTTTAATTTCAGCTATCATGGCTATTAATGGATTCAGATGTTGCATCAATTTGGACCATCCCACTGAGTGCAGCTAACATTCATCAATTAATGCACTACTATTTGAATTTGATGAAAGATCTTTGAATAGTTGTGTTCTACCCGGATCCATTGATATTGTACACTCTTTTATAATAGATTTCACGGAAAACTTGCTAAATTTAATCTTGATAATGATAATAGCTTTTGGAACGAGCATATTAGGGACTGATGTAATCCTATTGCAAAATTTGTGAATTTGATGATTTTTTTGCAATTGTACTTTTTATATAATTTAATATTTGTCAATCGAATATGTCCGTGCATCGCACGGGTGTGAAACTAGTATATATTATTTTAGGAAACTATATTCATACAACACATTTTTTAAAATTTAATTGCAAGATAGATCTTCTGTGTTTGTTTAATTTTGCTTTTATATCGTTAACTTTTTTTAATCGCATTGTTATTTATAACATTCAATTAATTAATAAATTTTATTTCTAATCGCAATTTCTATTCAAATATTCTGCTAATTTGCATTGAAATGATGTGCAAATACTTTTTTTAAATTTTGTATTCATTATTTATTTTGATTATTTAAAAATATGAGAGATAAATAAGTGTTTTTTGCCAACAAAACAAATATATTGAACAAAAATCGTCTCAAAAGACAAGATGTGGAAATTAATAAAGAGTTGATGATAAAAAATTATAAAAATTTTTAATATAACTATTATAATTTGAAGTAATTTTATTATTTGTAAAATTTTAATAATTATTTTAATATAATATTATTTTTTATGCATTTTGTATACGGGAGAAATTATGTATAAGCATTAAAAATTAACAAGCACTTATCAAAATTCATATTGTTAAATTGCAACTTCCGTAGATCATTTTTGTTTTTCAGTCTAAAATACTTTCCAAAAATTGGAATGCATTAATATTCATCATTAATTGCTTTATAAAAAATAAATTTTATAAAGAAATTAATACATTTGGAAAACTACACATTAACTTTGAAAAACAAAAATAACTTTACTTTTTCGTGCATTATTTGTGCATTAATTAGATTAATATTTTAATAAACTTTAATATTTGTTCTTTTTTGTTTAGTTAAAAATATTAGTGACAAATAAGTTTGTTTACACTTTTTAATAGATTTTTTTCCAGAAAGCAATTTTTTTTTTTTTAGACAACGGTGACTATTCAATTTTTTTTTTAATTATTTGAATTAAACTTGCTTGCATCAACGTAAGAGGTACTCATGATAATTAATAATTTATTGAAACTAAAACTAATTATTATGTCATCACATTGATATACATTTGAATGGTATTATGGAAATCATTTTACATAGTGAAATTAATTACTATGTTATGGATGACCTGTTGACTGCATTTGGTCCATGTTTGAGACTCATTATTTGGAATAATGTGATTTTGAATAGTAAATTTTTTGGAGATTGTGTAGTTAAAAATTGGAGAATATTTTTGGACTTATGTGTAGAATCGTAGATTATTTTATTGGTATAATGTGTGGTTGAAAATGAGTTTTTAAAAAATGAGATTTAAAAATACTAGGTACCAAACAGGGGCTTGATGATGCGTTTAGTGCAATGGGAAATGAAATTGAAATTATTAAGGATGTTCATTTTAATACTTAAAAACGCAACTCCAAACAATGTGCAAATATCTGTTATTTTCGATAAAAAATAATATCAATTTTTTATCGAACAACAACTTCATTTTTTTTGTGAAAAAAATGTGGAAAACTTAATAATCATTTACTACTTAAATATCCAAAAATTATATGATCTAAAATTCTCGGTATAATATTTTGACCTTCAATGTTATCCAGTTGTCATGTCATGATAATTGCAAGATTTGCGTAAGTATTATTTTAACTACTTGATTTTATATGTAAAACTATAATGTTATTGGTTAAGAATGAATAATATTTTTTTAATAATTCTTAATTTTAATAGTTGTGTAAATGTTATATGGTACGATTTTTGCTATAATTTTTTTACTTCAACATTGTCGATTGTTATATCATGATAATTGCTAGATTTATGAAATTGTTATTTTGACCACTTGATTTTATAGGTGAAAATATAATTTTATTGGTCAAATGCAAATATTTGTGGGTTAAGATTCAGCACGCTTTTATAATTATTATGATTCTTATTTTTGAATGAAAAATTTAAAGCTTAAATACGAGAGGAGAATACATAAACCATTAGAAATATATTGATACATTCCACATAATCAATATTGTATCCATAATATTAAATAAAAAACATGATACACCATTAAATAAACTACTAAATTTGGATTTTCTTTGAAGTTGACCATAACTCATAAAAATTATTGAAATTAACAATCATTTTTATTGGTCAAATACAAATATTTGCTCTTAAGATTAAACAAAAGCTTATAATTATTGTGATTGATGTTTCTGAAAGAAATTTAGATAAAATGTTAAATACGTGAGGAAAATGCAAAAATTGTGGAAAAACGAATAATATTCTTTTAATCATTCTTAATTTTAATAGTTGTGTGAAGATTATATGGTATACCATTTTCGTTATAATTTTTTTGTCACCAACATAGCATGTTGTCATATCATGATAATTGCTAAATTTATGTAATTATTATTTTGACTACTTGATTTTATAATTAAAAATATAGTTTTATTGGTTAAATACAAATATTTGTAGGTTTAAGATTAAGCACACATTTATAATTATTGTGATTTATATTTTTGAATCAAAATTGGAAAAACTTAAATACGAGAGGCATAAATCATGAGAAATAATTGATACCTTCCATAATATATTTATATTTGGCGAATACTTTAGTATTATTTACTAATGTATTAAGTAAAATACTAAAGTATCCGACAAACATAGCATCCTCAATATATCACTTATTTTTATTTATGGATTAAAATGGTGTAGTATTGAATTTATAATGCTTATACTAAACTTAAAAGAAAAGTGTTGACATATTTTATTACAAATCAAATTTGTATTTTCAATTGAAAAATTGCATTCGTACAGGGCCTATACCTGTAGGATTACTCTTTTCAATATACCAAAATTATTCACTAATTTTACAATATATTTTGTACGATACAATATCCTTGCATCGCACGGGTGATGCACTAGTTATAATAAAAACTAAAACCTTTAATATTCAGTCTTAAACTAATTTAATATTTCCACAATAATAATCATTTTCGCTCAATTAATTAAAGAAAATTTGATTAGGTACACCATTTTCTCTAACCTTAATTTATTTCCATGGTCCAAAGCATACCGTTATGATGACTTTGATTTGACCTTGTAGAAGACCTCAATTACATCTCCCCCATTAATCAAATTCATTAGTTTTGACTACTAATAATGTGCTAAGACAGCAATGAATCGAATAAAGTAATGAAAAAGAAATTATTCTAGAATCTCAAATAAGGATTACATTACATTAAATAAAATAATGGTATAAAATTGCAGCTTAAAAATGTGTGAATTGATTATGGAGAGGAATTGTATAAACCTGTTTTCCTCCATTAACGACTAAAAAATAGGATAATGTTAAAATCTTCTTGACCATTGATCATGGAAAGAAGAGAATGAATGCCAAAAATAAAAGGGTACGAACTAACCAATTTCCAAATCAACTCGAGTCCTACCATATTTAAACCAACATTGCCATTGCCTGAAGGGTAACAAAGGGCAAGAGCCGTTATATTATGAGATCCACAACTTTCAACCACACACTTACTCAATTTCTTTTATCAGAATCTACAAAAAGTCTGAATTTTATTCCCATCAAACCGGGGCTTAAATAAATTTCAAACACGTGATCATGGTATGGATAGTCAGGGTTTCCCATTCATCAGAATTAAATAAAAAATAATAACAACAATAATTTTTTTTTCCCTGTCAACTTATAAGATCAATTCCATGTGAATACGATTTATCTCAGATAAGATGGCTAGATTAATGACACAACAATGACGGAAAAAGACCGAGATTTAGTTATTTTGGGATTGTCTGATCTGAAATCCCAACTAATAATCCTACCTAGTACCAGTTTTCATTGGATAATTAATAAGTGAGCCACATTACCATCTAGACATGTACTAAACGCCACTAAAAAACGTTACTCAATACAAAATGTTCAAACAGGGAATGGCCGAACCTAGAAAACAGCCAATTCCAAAGACAGGTATTCATTAGCTGCACGTTTGACCCGGTTTAAGAAACTTATAAGTTACTAATTGTTAGATATTAACATATATGTTACTGCCCCAATAAGAAATGTTTAAAGAAAAATATCCATCCAAACGTGTTAGAAAATCCCTTTGTGGCTCAGGGCAAAGCAGATTCCAATCCACTATCAGGATACGGCGAAGATTAGGTTTTTATGGAATTATTACAATAACTACTAAGTCCTATTTATTATGCAGCTTATAAAATCGAAGCAGTAATTCAATTCAATTCGAACATTTTCTATTTTTATTAAATGATGATGGTTCAGGGATTTCTCTCTATTACCAACAATGATTTATCAAAATAATAATAATTATATTTATTGAAATAAACTGGTAATTTGAAACTAAATCAGTAATTGTTAAGAGGATAAAATGGAAGACATCCTAAATATTGAATGCTTCCTACAAGAGATGGGAGACCACCCTCTTAACACACTGATGATATCATATTACACTTCCAAATCACATTGAATCATCACAGATCAAAATGAAAGTTTAAACATAAAAAAAAAAAAAAAGAGAGAACTAAGAAGAGAAGGGTAGAAGCAACCAAGCGCACGCAAGCACATGCGCGCGCAATGACACACACACACACACACATATCATGTTTGGTTAACAAGATCAAAAGAAGTAAAGAAACTAAAATCTTGTCTATTGTACAGTAACTCTTACCCATTACCACGAACCATATCCTAACTGTTTAGTGCTCGATACAGTTCATGTAGCACTTAGCAGAGAATTTTCACCTTGTTATCATTGTTCTAATGCAGAAGTTGCATTGTCATTAGTAATTTCATTCTGAAAGCCGAGCATTTGACTGAACTTGAGATTCAAATATTAGTATCAGATATTGAAAAGCAGAAACGAGATCAAGTGAGAGATTTCCCGGCCCATTCTCGTTCTCGTCGTTTTTGCTTGGCCTGCATTTTGTTGAATTTCTCTTTTCCTTTCTCCAAAAGTGGATCATGCACCACATAGTCGTTTGGGTCATTACTTCGAGACATGTTATCCTGTAAAAGAATGCAAAAGGAAAGCACAATTACTGCATAGGTCACTAAAGGATGCATTGCAAAAAGTGATACTGGGGATCATGGCCATTCATCTCCATGTCAATGAGATCAAAGCTGACGTCTTTTTGGGAAAAATGAAAATTTTCAAAACTGAACATATTCCAAGACTTTTACTTCTGAAGTTAAAATTTAAAACTAGTCTAGTATCATTCTCTGATCAAGTTTTTTTTTTTTTTTTTAAATGCTTTTTTCTATAATATAATATTTTCCTCTTCAGTAGATGATGCACCCATCATGCATGAGATGAGGGCAGACATGTAATCAAGAATATTGATATCACATGAGATAATTATTTAAAAAAAAAAAAAAAACAAATTTTGGCTCATTTTCATATAGTTTAGCGAAATATATTCCACAAGCTGACGTCTTTTTGGGAAAAATGAAAATTTTCACAACTGAACATATTCCAAGACTTTTCTTCTGAAGTTAAAATTTAAAACTAGTCTAGTATCATTCTCCGATCAAATTTTTTTTTAATCCTTTTTTCTATAATATAATATTTTCCTCTTCAATAGATGATGAACCCACCATGCATGAGACGACGACAAATATGTAATCAAGAATATTGATATCACTTGAGATAATTATTTTTTAAAAAAAAAAACAAATTTTGGCTCATTTTCATATAGTTTAGTGAAATATATTCCACAAGTATCAAAGAAGTGGAAGCCATAGAAAAATGAGGAACATTAAAATTTGCAATTGTTTATTTCTTGGGAAAACATAGTTAAGAATGTTAATGAACTCCTAGAGTGATGGATAATTATGGAAACAGAATTCGTGTTGTTCCGTTATTGAAGCTTGTTCCTCACTTCCTTGATATGCATGTTTTCCCTCAATTTTCTTTCCCCATTTTTCTTTATCCCAAGCAGAACTCTTGATGAAACTTTATCCATTATAATTAAAACTGCTGTCAGAATGTGTAGTTCTTTATGATGGATAAGAAAACCGAAGAGTACCTTGCCAGCCTCAGGAGTAAATTTTAGTCCGACTCCCATCCAATCAGACAAGTTTTCGTCCTTCTTACGTGTAGAATCACCATCAGAGCCATTGGATTTGGCAGAAAATACAGACTTAAATTTCTCGAGCTTTGCTAGCACCTAGCACTCTCAAAAATACACTAATGAGTGATTCGTACTAAGAATGAAAATAAGAAGGTAAACTGGGAAAAATAGGATACATAACAAAATTACAGAAAATACACGTGAAAGGTTCATCTAAATCTAGACACCCCTTTTAACTATATGTTTACATACTTGTTGTCGATATAATTTTAGATCATCATAGATACATCATGAATCCCCATTTTTTCAGCAGTCAGCTGGACCATTTTGTTTTTCCCCCGTCATCTCAAAAATTGAAAGTATAAAGCAATATTAATATGCATGATCAAGTTTACCCTACCCCTAACCACTGTCCTGAGGGCCAACTTGCTAGTAAATGTCACTTCCTAATTATTGTAAGCTAAAATCAATATAATCAACAACAACAAAAAAAGTTGCAGTCATATTTCATTAGGGGAAAAGTGAAAAAATCTTCAGAAGGGGAGAAAAATATATAAGATTAAGTGTTAATTTCTCAGGCATACTTCTTCTTCCTGTCCTTGACGCCTGCGTCTCTTCTGCTTTTGCAGCCGTCTTTCTCGTTCCGCTTCTCCAAGCAGCTGTAAGTCTGCATCTGCATTAGCCATGCGCTCAGCCCTGGCTTCTGAGCCTATTCCCTTTTTCTTCAAAAACAACTTATCCACTTTTGGTCGTTCATCGTGATTTTCACCATCTGACCTGATTAACATAAAACTGTGTTATAATCTTGAGTTTCTTTGTCACAATGTTTCAAGCAACTCAAAGGAACAAAAACATGAAGAATTTTGTGACTATCAAATAAAACCCAATGTTTAGAAAATCAAACCGGACCAACCAGTTCAACTGGAAAAACTGGGAACCGGACGGAAATGGGTAGAAAACCAGAGCAAAACCCGGGTTTTCTAACGGTTAAACCGTGACCCGGTCAACACGGTGCGGTTTTAATGACCGGTTTTGCTAAATTTTTTATTTTATTTATTTGCAAAAACTGAACCGATTTATTTAAAAAAAAAAAATTGTTGGGGGGGGGGGGGGGGGGCGCTATGTAAATAAGCCGTCCCATTTGAACCCAAACAATTGCTTAGGTGCGTTTAAATGACTGGGTGAATTCTTTACAGGTATAAGCTATAAGTGCTTTAACAGCACTCATCCCACCTCCAATTTCGATGTGGGATGAGTGCTGCTTTAGTTTTTTCATTTTTTTTTTTTTTTTAATTTGCTTTATACCTTTTATTCCTTTTTAAAAAAAAAAATAGATTTTATTTACCATTTATTTATTGTTAAACTTTTCTCTCCCAAATAGGTTATGTAATAGTGTTTTATCTTATTTTATGATTTATGATTTTAACTCTAAAATGTTGGTTTATTTGTAAAATAACTTATTTTTTAAAATTTTTGGAATAATTATTTAATTGAAACTGGTTTGACCCGGTCCGATCTTTTGAACCTTGACCCGTTGCCTTTTCTGGGTCGAACCAGTTTCCCCATTCACATTGATCGAAATAGTAAAATCAATTTATTCCCCTGAGCACATACACATACAAATACACAAACACAGGAAACAATGAGAAGAACCTAAGTGCTGCATCTTTTCGTCACCGACTACTGACTGAAACTGTTTAAAGTTGAATGAGGGGAAGATAGCTTTTAAAATTTGAATTTTCAAACCAATGCTGAAATTTCCCGAAGTAAACTGAAAGAAGCACCAATTAGTGGCAGAAATGACTCTTTAAATCTAATTCTGCTACCTATAGTTTCTATCCAGTAAACTATCTTCTACAAGTTTCAACAAGGTACTAGACAACGAAGTTGCAGAAGCCACACCATAGAAATTGTGTGTACATCATGAGAAACCAGCGCCAAAGAAGGGTGACAAGGTAAAGTGAGTGAAGTTGTTAGAGGTCTACAATGTAGACAGACACTAGTGGTAGATGAAAAGTCCTCCTAAACAATGCTTTGATCTTGTTCCAGAGCAGTATCAGTACATACACTTTTGCCGATACATGCAGCATGCTCACACAGTTAACAAAATATTAAGCATGCTTGGAAGTGTTTATAAGTGATTATAAGCTGTGAGTACTACAAAATGCATGGATAATAAGAGGGCAGTAATTTTGGATCCCATGAAACGTGGGGATAAAAAAGTATGTTTGTTGGACTTATATTATAATTTAAGATTTTCCAAACATGCACATAGTTAGATACACTGGAAGTGCATGCATGTGAGCTGAAGATGATATATGTAAGCAAAAACATAACTAGAACTCGGCACAATGTGAACTGAAAGGATTTTGCAACATCTGTTCTATCTTGATCACACGAGATATTGATTGATGATAAACTACAAACCATCATGCTTAAAAGTATGGCTTATACCTTGGTGGAGATGTTGCACGATCCCCTGATCTTCCACGCTCTGCAAAAGCCAAACTTAAGCGTAAACAATCATAAATACGTGTATTAAGGGGCGGACCAACATAGGGGCCCGCCGGGGCACGTGCCCCAGTAAAAATCTGATCTTTTTTATTTATTTATTAATCTTCAGTTGATTTTTAAACATATTTATTTATTTATTAATCTTCAGTTGATTTTTGAACATAGCCATTACCTGATTCCCTAAATTTATATTGGATTATTGTTAATTTATTTGCTCTATGTCTCTGTATATTACGAATGGAGATTTAGATTTTGGTAAATTGAGATTGAGATTTTGGAGTTTGGAGTATTGAGAATTTGAGATTTGAGAAATTATTGTTTTATTTGAATTTTTGTTTGTTTGAGATTTTGAGATTTTAGGGCTAATATGTGTTTACAATTATTTATTTGTTTGTATCAGTTATGAAAAAATATTTTAAGCATAAATCCACGTTTTCTTATGATAAGCAAAGTAATGAAAATGAAGTTATAAGAGATGAAAGGGTTGAGGAACTTGGTGAAGAAACTGATGTTGAAATTGAATATGTGTTTCAACGTCGAGGACAATGTTGAAGATGTTAGGAGTGACACCCTTGAATTTGATGTAGCAAATATTGAAAAGGATGTACTTAATATTGACAATAATGTAATTATGGAACGTTACCAAAGTATGAAAACGCGTAGAGAACAATTGTAATAAAATTTCAAGTACTTTTTCATTTTTTAGTCTTCTTCCTAAAAAAAAAATTTCGGGGGACCCCCGTAAAAGCCGTTGGCAAAAACACAAGTCCATTTGTGCCACAGTACTACAAAAAGTCTGCGTTCGCCACTACGTGTATTTGTCACATAGATGCTTAATGAGGTATATATTATGAGCAGCATGCCAGTTCCAGATTTTTTGGGTGCCAAACAACTATCTGGACACATTTGACAAGTTTGCTTGCCGATCAAGGACAAAAAAAGATTGGAATTGGTCACCAATGGTAGAATCAAATGGTTGTTTCATATGATTCATATAATTGGTATAGAATGCTTAACTGATGCAATGCAAAGTGGAGATGATTGCCTTGAACTGGTCATAGACTGCTTGCAAAATGCACGTTGCCTCATTAAATGGGTAGAAGTTTGCTGGTAAACTTCATGGGGTTTGTAAACAGCCTAGGTTTCCATTTAATGAACTTGGAGTATATCTAACACTATTATCTTCTGTTTATCCTAGAACAGTCCGTAACAGTTGGCCGCAATTAATTTGATACCTGTTATAAAACCTTTAAAAACATTTTGAGTTTATTTAGAAAATAACAGGAAAGTATGATGTTGAAGTTCACAATTTGGATATTCAGCTTGCATCAGAGAAAGGGGAGTACAACAGCCACCTGCCCCTTTTTTGGTGTTCATTTTCCTTCACCTTTTTTGGTGTGGTGGGGAGGGAGGTAGGATAAGTTAACTACAACAGCCTGTAGGTGGTACCTCTACAGTCTACACATTCAACAGAGTACTGATATGCAAATTTAAACTACACGCCGAGTCAAATGGGTAAAACTAAATGTTCTTCATATTCTTTGAGTCTTGTCGATCAGACTGCATCTCAAATCTCAATCACAGTGTCTCAGATGAATAATTTCCCAACTAAGCTAATAATTTTCCCCACTGAGCTATTTCAATTCACAATCCATTAACAAGAATCTATTCCTCTTTACCATTTTCAACGATGAACAGGAAGCTTAAAATTATCACATCCGAGCATAAGAACTTCAGTGAAGGCAGCCTAGCATAAGTTTCCATATTTTTATTTTATTAACTAGTATCGTATAAAATAGCTGAAGTGTTGTTTCCCAGCATAAGACATCTTTATAATGTGGACTCTCAGTGCTGTTTTAAATCAATCAATCCACATAGTTAGTGAGTTTCAAAAGTTAGAGAGACAGAAGTCCGAAAATACAACTAATTTAGTGTTCTCCGAAGAAATAAGTACTTATGTTAGACTATTTTTCATCTTCTATTATTTGTATTTCCACTTAGCATGAACATGTACCACTCTTGAGCAGTCAAATGAAGTTGCTATATGCACATCTCTAGGATGTGATTCAATAAAAAAGAAACTTTTGCCATCGTGGAATTGGTATTAAAATTGTATATTTGCTCTTTACATATGACTTTCTATACTCATTTAAAGAACAAAATGAAATAGTCAATATGGTCATAGCCAAGGAACCAAAATGATCTGATTGATATTCAGTAGTAAAGTGAATTATTGTGCATTAAATTAAAAAGTTTGTGGAGTTCAAAATTCAAAAACAAAAAGTGGGAGGAAGCCAGCCTCTGATGAACATAAATGACCATGACCCATGGCCCTAGTAGTGGCTTATTGAAAATTAATGTGGAAGCTGGCTCAAGTCTTGGAGAAGGCTGATCCTATCGAACCAATATTATATCGATAGTTAAATAGACTCCTGAGGATGCAGCAGGTAAGGGAATTGAGTCAGAAGGAGACTTCTTTCTCATATCACAAGATCAAAAAATGACATTAAATTCTACAGATAATTCAACTCACCACTGTGCAATTGTTGTTTGGGAAGCAAATCTCCAAGCTCTGTGCGTTTTCTCAGTATCTGCTGACGCATTCTTGCATCAAAACTAGCTTCATCTTCATCACTATGATCAAGGGATTCAGGCATTCCAGCTTGCGATTGTTTCAATTGTTCTTCCCTCTTTGTGCTCAAAGCTTCTCTGACATTTAACTGCACATCCCTTTTTATTGATGCATTGGCTGAATTCTGCATCAGTAAAATCATTCAGACTCATTTTGCAGTTAAAACACAGGTAACACTTGTAAGATGCACAAGAATACCGTTTACAAAAATTTTAAGAATGTATTGGATTCAAACAGGACTACAAACAAGCATCTCCAGAAAAAGAAAGGATAGCAGCATACAAATTTAACAATTTTCTGCATTCAAAAACATTGGAAGTACATGCATCTGGGACAGTATATATAACCCCTCCTTCCGCTTTATTTCAACTAGCCAGTGCTCACGGTAGACTTTGCAACGTTTCGAAATTATCCGTGTTCTTTGTTACGGAAATTTGGCTAAAATTGGATTGCCGAGTAAATTATCAGTATTTCCACAGCCAAAATATCCTAGCATGAGCATTGAGCAGTGTCATCTTGAGTTTTCTCCAAGTCCTTCCACTTTCTTCGTTTATTATAAAATATGGTATACTGCTTCATTGGTGAAATTCATCCAAAGAGAATTATTTTGCTGCTGTCCTGTCTGAAGTATTCGAGGATGTTATTTTCTTTATTTGAAACCCAGGCAGCATACAACTTTGGAGAAAAGGGAGTATTGCTATTGTCGCTGCTATTCTAGTTTTCCCACATACAATTATAGCTGGCCTGCTTGTCAGTCTCGCAGTAGGTCTTGCTTCAACCTGTCGAAAAGCAATTTGGAACTTGTTCTGTGACCTACACATATCCTTGTCATTTCAAGAACTTATCCTAAAATCTAACCTTAATCAAGAAACTATTTTGTGAAGTACACTGGAGTGTGTATTCATTCACCATCAATTTTTCCATGTACTTATGAATTCAAAAGGCAGACAATTTTAGTTAATGATACACTGATTGAATCCTGACATAATTCTCTCTTATGCATGATGCATACAAGATTAGCATGCACATAAAAAAATTATTGTTCTGCTTTGTCAGATATTCATTGTCATGAATATATGACCACCTATAATTCTCTCTTCCCAACTGAATATTTTTTTCACTAAATTTTTAGTTCGTTCAGGTTTGATAGATTAGAAATAGTATATATGACGTGAAACTTGTTTTTAAACATGGCAGTATGGCACTGCATAACCCGGGGGGGGGGGGGGGGGGGGGGGGTCACAATTTTTAAAGATGCAGCTCAAGAATTTGATGCTTTTCATATTAGAATTTTATTATAATGAAGTGTATTACTTAGTGAGTCCCCATCTTTACTTAGAGTCTTCTTCTATCATTTGTGTCATTTTACACTATGGAGATAATCATATATTGTTCAGGTAATGACGTTACAAGAAATATTATATCACGGTAAAACCACAACTAACAAATTGGATGGTTACCAAATTATTATCATGATTTTCATTCCTTTAGGAGGCGGGGATCATCCCAACACGTCATGACTGCTCTTTATCTTTGTATTGACAGCTGCCAGTTCCTTCTCCTCTTCTTCAGCTTCTTCTCCAAATGACAGCAAGTTCAATTTTCTGCACAACAAAACCCATAAAAGGGCATATGTAATTTAAATATTACAACAAAAATTAAATTTCACTGTTCAAGCAACTGTGTCTTGCGCTGAGTCAGGAAAAGGAACAAACTTAGTTGCTTTCTGCTTTGCATCTCTCTTCCCACCATCTGCTGTTGAAGGCAAAAGACTTTGCAGGTGCTACTCTTGGTACAATATCATCAAACGGATTCCATAATACCTAGAAATTGTTCCAAGAAGGATGGCAGCAATCTCAAGGTATTATTATATCATTTGCTAATGGGAAAGAGATATAAGACCAAATATAAATAGCCAGGCAACAATAATAAGAAATACAAGGGCATAAACAAAAAAGTACAGCAATTATACCAAACTTCTGACATATTCATATTGTCACAAAATGAAAACAACGCATTGTCCGCATATGCCAACCTATCACAATTCTCCCCCCCCCCCCCTCCCCCCCCCCCCCCCCCCTTCTTACACACAATGGGAACATACTATTAATACTAGGGTGAGTACATTAACTTCAAATGTATTAAAAAAGGATAATTTCAGCTGGTTCCCTCGAAGATGGAATACAATTCTATTGTACATGGACTGTGCCCAAGCAAAATTAATGGAATGTTTTACTTTATATAGTCTCTCAATAATCAGAAGTGCGACTAGATATTCATGAAAACAAACACTGAGGTACAAAAAATTTCAACACAAGCAGAAACTTTAGTACCTCAACTGATAATATCTTTGGCGGATCCAATGGTCGGTCATCCTTATCAGTCTCTACCTCACCTAGCCTTAAGAGATTGTAAATGGAATCTCCAGTTACCTATAAACAAAAAATTGTATGACATCAACTCCAACATTGCAATTAAAGATTAAAGAATTCTTTATAAAGGACAAACAGAGTCTTTTTTTCATTTCCCGATAAATATGAATGTATTACTTTTTCCAAAAATTGTATGCTTCTTATCAAGCCAATCACAACGATCCAATGTCATTGAAGAATTGGCTTCCGTTTGAGTTGGGTGAGCCAGAACCAGCACATGCAACCAAACCCCCTGTGTTTGAATCTTAGACGAGAATGGAATTCATTCTGCAAATGCCTCACCATAAATACTTTTACCTCCTGAAAAAAAATGGAGCACGTGCATTAGAAATATTAAGTCAGTACTGCACACTGTGCCCAGACAACCACTCTTTTCATTGCATGATGCCAGATAAGAAGACTCTCAAATACATTTGACAGCTATACAGGAAAGACATGAACTCGTCCTTCGGCTCCAGGAAAATAAAAATTTTCATTGTCCAATTTTACCTGGCATGATTTTCAATTTTCAGTTTTACTTCTCCAACCCCAGTTTTATTACTTCTACAAACCCCACCCCTCCAAAATCGAACAATTTATGCAACATTTTTTCTTCACCGATATCAACAAAATTATAAATAAACTAATTATGCACACACAAGGATATTCATGCTTACTGCCTGGAAAAAAAAAAAAATTATGCCTTTCAACTCAAAGTACCAGAATAACAAGTTAAGAATTCTAATTCCTAGTATTATTTCATTTTTATTTATACAAGTGAACTGCAATTGCTGAAGAAAACCATAAACAGTCAAATGAAACCACAATTGAAAAACACAGTTGCATTATTATATAATTATTCATTCAAAGTACAAAAAAAATTCGGAACTCTGTAATGCATGTGGATACAAACAGAGACACACGAGTGAATATGTATGATGCATAAATAAAGAAAAAAAATTAGCACAAATTGCAGTACCTTCGCCTGTGCCGGTGGGGTCACCTCCCTGTACAAGGAACGATTTGATAACACGGTGGAATATGTTGTCGTTATAGTAACCCTCGAGGCAGAGCTGGACAAAATTCCGGGCCGCCTTAGGCGCCTCTTTTGGCCAAAGCTCGATGTCCAACGGGCCATACGACGTCGTTATTATCACCTTCCCCTTCGTCGGCGGCTCCAAAACATACACCGTTGACATTTTTTTCAATTGCTAGTGATTCGCTTCAGATTTTGATAATAATTTCGTTTTAGGAAAAATCAGTGCTACTAATTTTGTGATTTCTCACTCAATCTGTCAACTAATCCATAAACGTTGAAGCCCGCTAGTCTGCGTGCTTTGTGAGAACATTTGCTTCGGTAAAATTGCAGTGTCGTCCCAATATATTTCTCGAGTGTCAAGTTTGTCTCAAAGGTTTCAAAAAGAGCAAGTTAAACTGGTAAGTTTTCCTATGCCCTCGTGGAAGATTCTACGTTAATTGTAATTTGTACATAGCAAAAAATATGGGTGTCTAAATACAATATTTATACCTATAGTCCCCAAAGTATGCTAAAATATGAAAATCACTCAACATAAAACCTTTTGTACATATCCAGTATCCACATATCTTCCTCTTCTTTTTCTTTTTCGTTTTGAAGTTTGTTCCATTCAAATATTAGTACAACTTACATCAGATAGGAACATAGGTACGCAATCAGTCCAAGTTGTATTCAATTCACATGCTGATGCTAGAATATGGGCCACTTAATTTATTTCCATCACGGGAAATATAGTGATAGGAATCACACACAACATCTCGTAGAAGCTCAATAATGTCAATTAAGATAGAAGCATTTGAACACCAACGGAAGTCTGAATGTATGCTATTGATTAAGCTTAACGAATCACTTTGAACTTCTTGAACTCCATATCCCCAACAGGCGCGATGGAGGGGCTCCACGCACTCCTTTGACTCGAAGCAACCGAAGTTTCCAAACTACTGTCATTCACCCTCGATCGCCTCCATATAAGGTTCCCCATTTTCCAATTAAACGCGAGAATGTGTGAGCATGTTTACAGTTATGAGAATGTATTCTTGTTCATATAATAGATTTGAAGATTTTGGATGGTTTGGTGTTTGATCGTTTTGTTTTATTTTAGGAACCAAAATCGTTGAGGGTGGACGTATAAGAAGGAGGCAGATGCAGGAGGTGGCAGTGGGGGATTACCGCATATTTATCTTGGCAGCTGACGCCCTGTAAGATCCTAGAGGAGTTAGTTATATCAATATGCACCTCGAATCTCAGGTAGTTTTGTGTGATTTTATTACTCTTAAAATTTAAATGTTTTTGAATGATTTGATCTATTACTAAGTTGGCATTCTTTGTACAATAATGCTACTCTCCCAATCTCTTTGACAATACCTTTAACAATTTTTGAGCAAAAAGACATATCTGTCCCTGACTGAAACAAGAATTATTTATTTGAATGCCAGGGGAATCAAAATAAAGGCAATTTCTTAGATTTTTATGCCAAACGTCACCTACTATATTTTTCACAAGCATCCTCAGTACTATTCGAAGCAATAATCTACATCTCTCTTCTCCAATTGTTTAATCGAACCCAACCAGAACCTCCTTCTCCCGTATTCAATCGATTCAAGGCTCTGAGCTTACATTATTCTGGCGGGTTGACTATTTTTTCAGAAGACGAGTGGGCAGTGTGTGCAAATCGTCGGTATGTGAATTGAAATTCGAGATCTTGAATTGCTGTGGAAGAAAGTGATTTGAATACCTATTTCTATCAATATAGCTAAACATTTATTCTGAAATTTTGGTCATTCTTGAAACCTTAATTTCTCACCACTAAACTGTTTTATCTTTGGTACGATATGCGATGGTAGATTGACAGTATGATATGCATTTGCTTCATTGTTTTAGTTTTGGTATTATATTGCATTAGCTTTGTTATGATTGGCAGTATGATATGCATTTCTCACCACTACATTTTTTTTATCTTTGGTATGATATGCATTGGAAGTGATTGTTGTAAACGAAGCTGGACTGATAAAGGCAAGGAGCAGGTGGAAGAATGAGGCAAATGTTTGGAAAATGTTTGTAATCTGAAATTGTGCAACAAATGGATATTTATCCATCTTATTTTAGATAATAATGTTGTATCATGTGAACCAAGTGATTACAAAACAATCTTCAACTAGGCATGTTAAACAAGGCAGTGTAGTCTGGTAATGGCAATGTATTGTTGTGAAATGATATTTGGAGTTCCATTTGTCTTTGTATTAACATGTGAATTACTTAATCACAAGCTGAGCAACATTCTGCCTCATGAGCAGATTGATTTTCTTTGACAGCAATTAGAATGAGAGTGCCATCATCAATATCGATTTTCTGTTATAATTGTAGTTTGATGTAGTATTCTCCTTCTCGACCATTCTACAACTCTATATTTTGAGTCCAACACAGTATATTCCCACTTTCAATAATAGATTACAAACATGAAGACTCAACAACAGGTTTAATAGCGCATGTAATCTGAAAACACATTTCATTTGAAAGAACCACTTGTAATAACATATTCAAATTTGGATACAATCTTAGCAAATTTAACAGCAATACAATCTTAGCAAAAGAATTGACCACTGGATCAAAATTAAAATGTGGCATTCGTCAAGATCCCATTTGTGTGTTCTGAAATTGTATCATCCTTAACCAATGTTATGTATAAAGAATAAGGGTGGGTGCTATATAGAAGAGAATCAGAAATGCAACTTTCAATTTTGTCAATGTGCACATAGAAGACCGCTATTGCCTCTCGTTTTCCCTGCTCCGCTCTCCCCTGTTTTCCCTGCCTCACTGCCGTTTCTTCCCTTCTTGTTGCCCGCATCTTTTATACTGATATATATCAACTTTTAGGTTGATTTTTGTGTACAAAACATAACCACCACCCACTTGAACACCAACACTTTGCCAGCAACATTTCATTTTTCAATGACACAAGGAATGTTATATTGCAAAATTAACATTAAACGACATTTGCACCAGAAAATGATACATTGATAAGTAACCAAGATACAGTTAAAAATAAAAATAAAAAATAAACAGTTCTAATGTAGCATGTTATTTCAAGTCTCCATTGCTGAAGTGTCCTACAACTGATGATCGGAAGAAGATATGGATCCTGATGCGGTGCTGAAGATATTGACGGTGGGAAGATGTGGGTGCCGATGCGATGCAATGCGATGCTACAGTCGGAGAATCGACGTGTTTCGGTGGGTGGTGCTGCAACAATAGATATCGGTGGTTTTCGATGGGTGGGTGGTGGTGGTGGTGTTTGGGTTGGGAAGTCTCCTGAATAGTATTTTTGGTTTTAGGAAAACAATCGGTGTATGTTTTTTCCTCTCAGATAGTCAGATACATTAACTCCAATTTATCACGATATTTCGAATTGCTTTATCTCATGATAAATGGTTGATTGTGAACCACATTGTCATTTGACTTGGGAGAGTAGCATTATTGTTCTTTGTATTAATGAGGTATAATTTGTGATTTGTAGACTTCGATTGGACTTGATAACTGTAATTTAAGCTGTTATGGTGAAGGAATCCACTTGAAATGCTATACTGTATTATGATTTATGCATTTGGAGTTGTACTAAGTGATGAAGAAAGGAAGAAAAAACTCCCAAGTCATGGGGGCAAAAAATATTCTGAGAGACTGAGACAATTGCTTATTCAGGCTTCGACTCTTTAATAGCATAGATGATTGAGGATATTATCGTGCAAGTGTTGAAATTAATTGATTTCTAATGAGCTAAGTTATTAAATGAGTTATATTTGATAACATGGGCCACAACAATTAATTTGGTGAATTGGAAAAAGTGAGAAATATATACATAAGGCATTTGAAAAAGGGAAAACTACTGACTTCAAAATTCAATGATGAATTAGGTCACAAGTTTGTAATCGTCACCACTGAAGTTAGCTCCAACAGCATCAGCTGCACTCGACATCATCTAATTATTAAAAAATAGAGGGTATGTGATTTCAATTTTTGTAATGTACAACAAAATAATAACAATTGTATACTTATTAGGTCACATGGTTAAATTTAGTTATGTTATGTGACATCCACTTCCAATCTTGTGACTTGGAGTTAATTATGTGACCTACATTTAAATATTGTAATCGTGTGACATGCCACTAAATACTGTGATATGTAGTTAATTCTGTTACTTGCTATTAAAATCTGTGACTCGTAGTTAAGTTAAGTGATTAGATATTAATTTTTGTGACATGTATTTAAATTATGTGACCTTTAGCTAATTTATATATCCTCTATTTTAATTTTGTAACTTGCAGTCCATAGTTGAGCTCACAAATATTACCTAGTGTAAAAATCAGCCACTTGCAATGCAGCTATTATATGTTGTAGCATGTTATTAGTTTTTCATAAAACTGTATTTATATTTTGTGACCTCCTACTAAATGATTTGACATGCAATTATATAATCATTTCTGGTGTTAAAATTTGTTACCTCTAGATATGTTGTGTGACCGACTTTAAATTATGTGACTTGTAATATATTCTGTGACAAGGATGTGTTATTTCTTTGAATTTTCTGACTTGCTATTGAAACGTGTGGCTCGTAGTTAATTTAAAATCCGTGACCTCTAGTTACATTATGTGACCTGCCACTAATTTCGTGAACTGAGACTAAATTCTGTGACTTGTAGCTAATTCCGTGACTTGCCATTGAAATTTGTGACTCGTAGTTAAGTTATGTGATCTAATATTAATTTTTTGACATGTATTTAAATCATGTGACCTTTAGCAAAATTACGTATCCTCTGTTTTAATTTTGTGACCTGCAGTCCATAGTCGAGCTTACAAATATGACCTGGTGTGAAGGCCAACCACATGTTGTTATATACTCTAGTATGTTTTTAAATTTTCGTAAATCGTATTTATATTTTCTGACCTCCAACGAAATGCCACAACAAATCAACAATGGATTTACTGTGGGGGTAGTGAGGTCACCTGCCCCCACTTCCCAAATTGAATTCTTTAATATATGAATGTTTACTTTAACGTCTACACTTTTGCCCCCAGTAAATTTTAAATTTCTCCACCATGAAGGTCAAGGTTGTGTGAATTTTTTAAAAGGTTATCGAGACAAACAACCCTGCAACTTCTGAAAAAATTAGAGCATTGTCTCCAAATGAACCAGGCAATGTGTACATCTATTTGTTGTACACTTTTTTACACTCCACTCACGTAGGGGTGGGACCCTCCTTCAAGGGGATTAAAATAATGCATTCGAATTCTACCTCTATGTGAGCGAGTGTAAAAAAGTGTACGCATAGGTTAATTCCTCCAAAATTGTCATAAAGGATTCCAAGGATTTACGAGATTGCCCTTGACCTTCAATCATGTTTTTACATGTACAGCCTACAATCTTGGAAATGAGTTTTCATTATAATACATTTCTACCAAACATGCTATTATTTTAGTCCATAAATTGTTGTGTGTGTGTGTGTGTGTCTGTGTGTGTGTTTTTTTAAATGGAAGTAGAAGTAATAATTAATCGGTGCGAAATTGCTATCTGTAATATCGATTTCGATAAGCATTCGTAAATTTTTACTACTAGGCTTTATTTGTTAAAAATTGTATTTAAAAACGCGGTTTTTATGTTTTCAAGGTAAAATATGTGGTTGAAAAGTGGAGAGAGAAAATGAGTATTGTTAAAAAGTGGTTTGAGAAATTGTGTTGTAAAAAAATGTTTTTAAACAAGTTTTCCAAACAAGGGCTTATACATAATCAATACAAATACAAGAATATTATAAAAATAATAATCTAAGATGCTACTTGCAGGGATTAGTCTATGAATTTAACTTGTTTATTTTAGTACTCAAAATTTTTTATTTCAATCCTCTTGATTTAAAAAAAAAAAAAATTCCCCTTCCACCTCCCAAGATTTTCGCTCCACTATGTGGAATTCTTAGCTGCGGCGCCCAGGTGTATTTATGTCAGAATGCATAAAATGCATAATCCTGAGACGTGTCACTACTCTTCGTGACTTGTGTTTAGATGCTGTGAAATGTAGTTAAATTTTGTGACCTCTAGGTATATTCTGTGACTTGTGTTTATTTTCGCAACTTGCTAGTGAATGATGTTGTCTATTTTAAGGCTGTGTTCGGCTGCAATTCCAAGGAAATTGGAATTATAATGTTGATTTATTTGAGTTTTCTAGATATGACGTGTGGTTAAAAATTAGAGAGAGAAAATGTGTATGGTTAAAAAGTGGTTTGATAAATTGTGTAAATTAATTTGGGAAATCATTGTCATTTTAATGCGTTAACCGAACACGCCCAAAATTATTTGACTTTCTATTGAAATATGTGGCTATTAGTTAACTTTGGTTATCTGCTATTTTGTGACATGTAGTTAAACTATGTGACATGTTGCAAAATTTCATATAGTTAGCCATGTGATCCGCTACTAAATTTGTTCACCCAAATATTTTGTGATATATATTTGTAAGGATGGATTACTTGCATGTCCATTTGGTGCGTGGAGCACACTCGCCATTGGTTTTGGTTGAAAATAACTATGGTTATATGAATCTTGTTGATATTGTGATGTTCGAATTCACGTTAAATCCTATGAAAGTCGCAGTTCCAATGAATTACATATTAAGAAGCAACCTCACTTCAGTCAAAATACTGAATGATAAAAATGTGATGTCTTATTTGAAGCTAAAAAGTGTAGATTGTGACCCTACCAAATATACCATATACATTGATGTCGCTGTTGTGAAATGTGGACAAACAAATGATGTTTTTCTATATATGGAGCCATAATTAATGCAAGGAAATTTTTCTAGGTAATCTATATTATTGATGTCAAACTGAAGTAGTCAATCGTAGTCTAGGTAATTGATTGCGTTATTTAGTTGGGGAAAAACCCGGTAGTTGGGATTTAGTATTACCCACTATCGAGCTTGCCTACAATAATTTTGTTAAAAGGTCTACCAATCATAGCCCATTTGAAGTCGTCTAGGGTTTCTCCCCACGTCAACCTCTTGATCTAGTTCCATTGCCTCCTGAATGTCCTCCCACTGCTTTTGCACAAGCTTTTTCTGATCATATTTGAAACTTGCATGTAGGAATGGCAACGGGGCAGGGATGCCCATAATCCTCATTTACATCCCGTTTATTATTATATATATATTTTTTGTCCATTAATGTCTTTTTATAATGGTTATCTAATATCTTAGTTATACAAATTCTTTTCTTAAAGTATGATTATTTTACAAAATTCTCATTTAATAACTCTAAATAATTATTAATATTAATAAAAAAAAACTCATAATAGCTTTTATATAGAGTAATACAAGTTTAATTATGTTAAGAAGTATGTTTGGAAAGAATGAGATGAGACTTGAGAGTGAGAGATGAAGAATAGTATAGAATTGAAATTTAGTGCTTGACTTTAAAATTATATATTTGGGCATCGGGTGGTTTATGACACTTTAATTTGTTTGAATTGAATTTTTTTTAATTGAACTTATTAATCGGGGATGGTTTCAGGCGCGGGTCTGGGACGGGGATAGGAATTTGATAGGAATCCACATCCCTGCCCCATCCCCGGTCGGAGATACTTTTTCATCCTCATCGCCGCCGCATCCCGTCATTGTTGGGGATTTCCCGCCCTGTTCGAGGCAAGTCCCCGTCGAGTTCGGGGATTCCCCACCCCATTGCCATCTTCACTTGCATGACGAAATTTAAAGAAAATTCATTTTAAATAATGATCACTATAAAATGACAGCTAATTTACATCGTACGCATATAGAGTTTAATATTGCTATTTTGTTATATTACGACTCACACTTGAACGTTTTCCAAAACATATTGCAAATTTTTTTGTGCTAAATCACTTGGCTATTTTCCTATTATTAAATAGCTTGGAACTAATTACACTTACCTACTTGAATTGCCACCGCACTTAAATATTAGTCATGTTATCAATATACTAGACTTGTATCCTTATCGAGGCACATTTGAGCTCCAATTTTGTCTTCTAAACATGTCTACAGGACATGCTCCTCGGCCGTCCCCTAGGGCTCCCATTACCATTTTTTTGCTTCAGGATATTGTTGATGAGGTACTCGACAATCCGATCATTGCTTCCCAAAATGGGAGTTTTCGTAGATTTCTAGTACGTTGGAAAGATCGTCTACTTAGTGATGCTACTTGGATTACTGAAGAAGAATTTGGTGAGTTAGATGCAGAGATTTTAGATACTTATTTGGATTATACCTCGTCAGAGTCGAGTTTTCTTCAACCGGGGAGGAATGATGCAACAAGAAATGAGTTAAAAATTTATTCTAGACAAAAGACTACTTGATGTTATCTTTTATTTGATGTAGTGTTTATTTCTATTTATCTAGTTAGTTGATGATGATATCTTGATTTCAGTTTATCTAGATCAGAGGTTTACTTAGTTTTAAAGTCCTTCCCTATATAAAGAGGCTTTGGGAAATGTATTGAAGACACAGGATTATATGAATAAAGTTTTTCTTCTTGCCCTAAATTCTTCCATTTGATATCCCTTTGTCTCCTTCATTTTATTTTTCTTTTATTTATATTTATGCGTTCCTGCGTCAGTGGATCTCTGTCAAACATTCTGGATCAATGGATGGTGAGAACCTACTGCTGTTTATTATTATATTTATTTATGGTGGCCAACGATAATATTTTACATCCTGAGTTTGATGTTTTCTCTCTTTCTCAAATAAAAATTTATCATTCCCTTCTTGGCTTAAGTTTGGCAAATGCATTGAATTTTGATGGTAACCATCTAATCTATTATATATTCCTGTTGCATGATTTTTGACATGCATGTATGCCTTCATTCACATTCACTCCAGTCAGTCTTAGATTCTCATCCTTACCAGAAGTTGGATTTCCCATTGCTTGGGTGAAGAAAGTTGGGATGATGTTACTCCAGTCATTGAATTTTGTTATTCCAGTCATTGAATTTTGTTGGTACTGCTTGCTGAAGAACTAGTTAAGGGATTGCAGGTTGTCTCTGAAATAACATTAATACCACCAGGATGATAAAAAACAAAGAATCCGAATTTCAAAATTCCATTTTTTAAAAAAATAAAATTCATTATCATTCAGATATTTTATGGAGTTCACAATATCAAATTTTTATTTACACATTTCATCAAATTTTATCAAAATTTAATAAAAATCAGATTTTTAGTTAAACAAAAAATGGACTAGACTCCCTTTAATTATGCAATTATTATTATTCTGACTTAACATTCCCATTGAAACCAATACTAAAAACTAAAGAAGAATTGTGTAGCATTGGGTTTGAATTTCTAAGTTTTGATTAAATATAATGTTAGTTCCGTTTGATCGCGATGGTGAAATTTGAGTGGAATGAAAAAAAAAATTCAAGGATTGAATTTCAGAGAACATATTTTCCTGGTAATTAGATGTTTAATGTGTTTGACTGGTTTAATATTCTAAGTAAAAAAGTGGAGAATTTTTCAAGTTTTGTTATTTGATTGACATTATTTTTCATATTAAATAAAGAAATTTTTATTATTTTAATCATTTTTAAAATTTTTTCACACGTTTGTACTTGATGATGATGATGTTAATTTCTAGAAAAACAACACTACAACAAAGTTAGTCTTTTATGGCGTGCGCCCTCATGCCGTAAAATCTTACGACGTGCAAATTCGCACATCAGTGCATCACTGCACGCTGTAAAGACTTACATTGACGGCATGCATTCACAAAACCCAAATACCTAACGATGTACTAATATGAAAGAAAAAAAATGATAAAATCATATAAAAATAAGATTAGTAAAAAATAAGAATGCATTTTTCGTTAGAAGCAACCGAATTATGTATTTAAAAAATAGAATTTAATCGATATCAATTGTTGACCTAGCCTTGGAATTTTTCCGTAATTTTCTACTATTTTCTAATCATCATTCTTCTTTGTGCTAGTTTTCTTCTAAACTAGTCTGCTTTAGAATTTTTGTTTTTGGTTAGTAGGATATTCTTGATAATTAGTGGGCAAATTTTTTTGGTGATCCAAATACCTAGAAGACCAGCAATGACTTCCACATGATTCATTCAAATTTGATATAATGTACACACAGTAAATAGAATTGGCATGTATAATTTCAGCTACCACCAATCACACTGCTTCGTATGTCTTGAGATTCTTTCACCATCTTCCACTAATAAAAAAAGTTACACTCCAAAACAATGCAAAGAGGCCACGAGTTTCCGAGTATAATCAAATTCTAACCCAAATACCAGCTCAAGTTCTAAAACGTTCAGATCTTCCTTACACCTTGAGTGAATGAATCCAAGGTTTATTATCTATGTCAATATTTTTTTTTTTCGAATTATCAACATGCATCAATTTCATTGAAACTAAAAAGGCACCTAGACTTTTTACAATAAAATATATAAAATGCCAAATCTTTGGAATTGATATTAACTAAAAAAATTGTTGGAAACAAAATAATTTGAGTTGTTAATATTATAAAGAAAAAAAACTATTTTAAATGTTTACAAGTGAACACAATGAATAGTGGCAACTAATAACAGCAGTTAAACGATTGATCAGGTTTAATCAGTCATTTAAAAATTCACAAACAAATCTTGCTTACAAGTCAATTTTTTTGTTGATAATTAACTGAAATTGGAATAATAACAGATAGCAATCAAGGCATAATCCACGTTATTAATATGTGATAATAATCATAAACTAGAACAAATTTAAGGCAAGCCATTATTGATTTTAACACTGAACCATAAATTGAATTTGTATTAAGAAACATTCAGTAATCGGAAGGAGGAACTTGTCATCAGGTATGTATAGTAAGCCCTTTGACCCAATTTATAAGCTTGGAATTTTTTTGGTTCTTCCTCTGGTGATGCAAGTAAAATCTTATTTTTCAATCTCAAGCAATATTGGGCTAGAAAACATTCATGTAAGGATTTTAATCAATCGTGTGGGCTTATATGTGAATTATTGTGTATTGAATAAAAGGCTATCAATTTGGTTAAGCCCAATTAAAGTGATCTAATAAGGATTTGATATATCGGGCTTTAATGCATCTAAAATAATGTATGGGCTTTTATGTGTAGATACCAGGCCATTACCTAATTCATGATGGGCCGGATTAGGTTAATTGGCAATTCAGTATATAAAGTCGGTTATGGTCCCTGAATCCTACGTACTGTTCATCTTTTCTGACATCCCATCATCAGAGAGATAATAAGGACTACGTATCAATTTAGAAGATCCAACCAACCGAATCGTTCATCGTGAATCACGTTTGATTAAGGTACGCTTCCGCTTCAATTATTTAATTCTTGATAATTCCAACATGATGATTATTCAGATTATAGATAAATTATTATCTGTAATAAATTTTCTAACAAGTGGTATCAGAGCCAACATCGTGTTGAATTATCAGATCAATTTTTCGAACGAATATATGTGAAAATTGATTATGTACGTATGCATATTCAAAACCAAGTTCTGATTTCAGAAAGAGAGAAATATACATATCTGCAATTTTTTTTTTTCATGAAATCAATCAGTTGATTGTGAATGTGTATGTATATATATATATATATATATGAAAAATCTGGTTTTGAGTTACTGTGAAAAATCATGTTGTGGATTTCTGTATGTATACATATATCGTTCTCTCTGCCATATGGGTTTTGAATTTGGAAGTAAGACTCAGACTCAGATTTGAATCTGGTATTGGTTTGGTATATTGATTCGGTTGTTGGAATTTCAATTTCTAAAACATCAGGCTGCCCATGAAATTCGAATTGAAGTTTGGGATGTTGGATTCGATTTGGAATTTGTGTATGGTTGAAATCGGATTTCTGTGTGTATTATGGATTAAGGGTGGTATTGTGATGAAGAAGAAGGGGTGGCCTGGAGGAGCCGTCGTCGGGCTGGGTGCGCAAAGCCGGGACTTGGCTGCGCGATGGGCTACAGCGTCGCACACAGCGACGCTGTGATTCTGGATTGCAGCGCCGGGAATGGCGCTGCAAGTGGAGGACGCCGGCTGCAGGAGGTCGCTTTCTCCGGTTGTGGGCTGCGGCGGCGGCAGCTAGGGTTTATAACCCTAGCTGTGCGATTTTTTGGACAGGGACTTCTGGCGAAAATTTGATGAATTCGGGGACTTAATGTGCAATTTCATAATTTTGGGTTTATTGCATAATCAGGTCCCCTAATCTTATTAAGGAATTAAAGATTGATCCTAAAGTTATGAGGTTATTTAAGTTGGCCCTCAAAGTTCTGGAATTTGTAAATCAGCCCCTAAGGTTATAATTTATTAAAGTTGGGATTATAAAAGTTTCTGATTTTATATTTCAGCCCCTGAAGTTTGAATTTTTTTTTAATTCAGCCCCTAATGTTTGAGAATTTTCAAAATTGGTCCATAAAGCTTGAAAATTCTCTAATTTGGTCCCTTAAAGTTTGAAAATTTTCATTTTCAGTCCCTAAAGTTTGATTTTTTTTTTTAAATTAAGTCCCTAAAGTTTGGAAATTTTCTAAATTGGCTCCTATAGTTTGAAAATTTTCAAAAATCAACCTTTAAAGATTGAAAATTCACTATTTTGAACCTCTAAAGTTTGATTTTATTTCAAATTGGGACCTAAAGTTTGGAATTTCTCAAAATTGGCCAATAAAGTTTTGGGAAAATTATAATTTAAGTCCTTCAAGCTTAAAATTTTACATAATTGGCCACCTAAGGTTTAAGAATATTGCAATTGACTCTCCTAACTTAAGGATTGCTTTATTCTAAAGTTTTGAATTCTATAATTCAAATCCTAAAGTCAAAAATAAATGCAAATCAATGGATTTCAGTTTCAAATCTTGGTACATCGGAATCTTTTGAGAGATATAATATTCGAAAGTAAGTTAGTTGAAGCAACATGTTGCCAAAGCAACCTCTCTTGTGGATATTAATTAACTTTGAATATTAGAAGGTATTTGTGTGTGTTATTCATTGCGGATATTGATCGTCCCAAAGGAAGGTCAATATTTGGCTCGAATTTCACATGCACCTGTGGTAATAAACACGTGGCAATTATTTGGTTTAACATGTGACCAATAAATCGGTCCAAAGAAAGGTTTATTGGTTAACATGTCTTATTGCCAGTGTTTGATCACTACACTAAGGGAAAATTAGGTGTTTGTGTGTTATCTCATGCGGATATTGATCGGCCTAAAGGAAGGTCAATATTTGGCCCGAATTTCACATGAACTTGTGGTGATAAATACGTGACGGTTATTTGGTTTTACGTGTGATCAATAAATCGGTCCAAAGAAAGGTTTGTTGGTTGACATGTCTTACTGTCAGAGTTTTGATCACTACACCAAGAGTACCACTTACAAGTCAATATTTCTGTCCAAAGACTAAATATTGATGTTGTGCTAGGTATCTTGTGATGGGCCCTACCATTATTTGAAAGTATGATTTGCATAATAAGGTACTTATGTGAGCTATTTTATTTAGGTGTCCTCTATTCAGTTTCAAATTCTGCTAATAGTATATCTACAAGCTCAAATTTAATCCCTATATTTATGGAACAAACTTCAAGGATCAAAACAAGAACATTAACTTTTCGTTGGTTGCATCGATCTAGACCGTGTACTAAGGATTGAGTAACCTACTCCTCTTACGGATGAAAGTTCATCTAATCAAATGAGGAACTTTGAGAAGTGGGATTGCTTAAATTACGTGAGTCACATGATCATTAAGTGCGGCATTCCGGAAGCCTTTAGTGGCATAGTATCTAAGGAGGTAAATGATGCCAATGAATTCCTTGCCGAAATTAAGAAATGTTTTGTGAAAAACGATAAGGCTGAAACAAGCACGCTTATGCAAAGCTTGATTTCAATAAAGTTTAAAAGCAATGGGAAAATAAGGGAGTACATCATGTAGATGTCTCACACTGCTTCAAAACTTAAGGAACTAAAACTCGACTTGTCTAATAACTTGCTCGTGCATTTGGTATTGATATCGCTTCCTGCACAATACAGTTAATTTAAGGTTAGTTATAACTGTCAAAATAGAAATGAACTCTCAATGAGCCCATTTGATAGTGTGCAAGCTTCTTGCACAATTCAGTCAATTTAAGGTCAGTTATAACTGTTAAAGGGAGAAATGAACTCTAAATGAGCTCATTCTATTTTGTGTGCAAGAGGAAGAAAAGTTGAAGCAGGACAGAACTGAAAGTGTTCACTTGGAAAACACCTCTAAAGATAAGGGCAATAAAAGAAATAAAGAACATAAAGTTGTTAAGGGTTCAGAACAAGAGAAACTACATAAACACATTAAGGGTTGTTTCTTTTGTCAGAAATCTGGACATTTAAAGAAAGATCGTACATATTACCAACTAAAGCAGCTGCTTTATTGGTTATTCTGAGCGATCGAGGGGCTAATAATTTTATGATCCCACACTTAAGTCAAATTTTGAAACGGGAACTGCAACATTTTTTGAGGATGTTGAGTTTGGGGGGAGAAATAAGGTTAGAGATATTGTCTTTAAGGAAGAAGTTGAGGAAGGATTGGTTTCGATTCCTATTGTTGCTTTTGACAATGTGCAAGTTTTTATACATGTCATTGATCAAGAAGCATATCTGGAACCTCAATTAGACAATATTGAAGAACCTCTCATCCAAAATAAGGTAAATTTCAGAAGTACAAACTCAACAACCTCAATAACAAAAGCCATTAAGGAGATCCACGAGAGAAATGGAAAAATGTTATTCAGGATAATTTAAATAGTATTTTTCCAAGAACATAAGGAAAATAATGGAATGGTGAAAGATTGTTCAATCAATTTCCATCAGGCCATGCAGGGTTCTAACTCTCAAAAGTGGATTGATGCCATAAATAAGGAGTATAAGCATATGCAAGACAATAAAGTTTGGGATCTTGTCCCATTACCAGAAGGTACGAAGCCCATTGGTCTTAAATGGATTTTTAAACCAAGAGGGGTTTGAAAGGTAATGTGGAAAGATATAAGGTTCGTCTTGTATCTAAGGGCTTTACATAGAATAATGGCATTGATTATAAAGAGATTTTCTCTTTGGTTTCTATAACAGACTCTTTCAGGAAAGTCAGGTTGTTGCACATTTTGACCTCGAGTTACATCAAATGGATACTAAGGTGGCGTTTCTCAATGGTGACATTGATGGGACGATCTATTTGGTGCAATCAGAAAACTTTGTGTCAGTAGACCCAAAGCTAATGGTTTGCAAATTAAAGAAATCCATTTATGTGCTCAAGCCAGCTTCTCGTTAAGGGTAATACAAATTTCATCAAGTAATTATCTCATTTGGTCTTGAGATTGATGTTGTTGATGATTGTATGTATTACAAGTTCAGTGGGAGTAAGTATATTGTCCTGGTTTTATATGTTGATTATTGCTTGCCACTAATGATATAGGTATGTCACATAAAATTATGAGATTTTTGTCAAGGAATTGTGAGATTAAAAATCTTGGTGACATCTCTTTTGTATTAGGAATTCAGATACACCGGGATTGTTCTCGGGGTATTCTTGGATTGTCACAAAAGGGTTATATCAATAAAGTACTTAAGAGGCTTGGCATGCAAGACAGTAAATCAGGGGACACCCTTATCGCTAAGGGAGACAAATTTAGTCTCGACTAATGCCCGAAAAGTTATCTTGAAGTTAAAGAAATGCAGAGGATCCCATATAGTTCAGCTATAGGGAGTTTGATGTATGCTCAAATTTGTATGCGTTCGGATATTGCATACATTATTGGGATACTAAGGAAATATTTAAGTAACCCTGGGATGGATCATTTGGAAAGAAGCCAAACATGGGTTATAAGGTATTTAAAGAGAACAAAAGATTACATGCTCACATACAGAAAATCGGATCAGTTGGAGATCATATGGTATTATGATTCCGATTTTTACTAGATGCCAAGAAAGTAAAAGATCCACATCAGGCTACGTTTATCTGCTAGTTGGAGGAGCTATTTCCGGAAGGAGTGCTTAACAAACACTTTAGCTTCTTTCACTTGGCAGTACAGTTTGTAGCAATTTTGGAGGCATCTAATTATGGAATATAGCTGCGAAATTTTGTCACTGGGCTGTGTATTCTGTACGGTAAAGAAAGACCACTAAAGTTATATTGTGACAATAACTCAGCAGATTTATATTTCAGTAACAACAGGAGCTCAACTAAGTCAAAATACATTGACATAAGTTCCTGGTTGTGAAGGATACAGTTCAGAGTGGACACGTGTCAATAAGAGCACATTGGGACAAACTCCATAATTGCGGATCCGCTTACTAAAGTATTACAACCCAAGGTCTTTCATGAGTACATTACTCATATGGGTGTTGTATTTCTTAAGGATATTCGGTTTCAGTGAGAGTTTGTATTTTGGGTGCATTAGACACATTTATTGTCCTTTTGGATACAATTTAAAGTTAAAGTTATTTACAGCTGTAAGGTTTCAGGTTTATTATCTCTGAACTTGTTTAAGGATGATCTCACTAAAGTTGGATCAGATGGAAATAGGCATGTTGAAGATCACATTACATGTAATTTCCATGCTACACATCCATACTTGATCCATGTCATTCAGTTATGTCGATATACGTGACCATTGAAGGTTTAGTTATGATTAATGTAGCGAAAGCCGCTTTGATCCTATGTTGATATAATTGATGGACCGGATTGTTTGGGGATGCATTCAGTAATGATAGCAAAATTCAGAGTACTCATAAGGTTATGATTGATACACAATTGTAAGGTTACACATATAGCCCAAGTGAGAGATTGTAAGGATTTTAATCAATCGTGTGGGCTTATATGTGAATTATTGTGTATTGAATAAAAGACTATCAATTTGGTTAAGCCCAATTAAAGTGATCTAATAAGGATTTGATATATCGGGCTTTAATGCATCTAAAATAATGTATGGGCTTTTATGTGTAGATACCAGGCCATTACCTAATTCATGATGGGCCGGATTAGGTTAATTGGCAATTCAGTATATAAAGTCGGTTATGGTCCCTGAATCTTACGTACTGTTCATCTTGTCTGACATCCCATCATCAGAGAGATAATAAGGACTACGTATCGATTTAGAAGATCCAACCAACCGAATCGTTCATCGTGAATCACGTTTGATTAAGGTACGCTTCCGCTTCAGTTATTTAATTCTTGATAATTCCAACATGATGATTATTCAGATTATAGATAAATTATTATCTGTAATAAATTTTCTAACAATTCAGTCATCGAAAGGAGGAACTAACCTCAAGGCATTTCCGGTGGAAGGTTGAGAAGAAGACTGGAAAAAGAGAAGTCCCAGCCTTAAGTGAGTATTGGTCTGCATCTCTGCTCTCGCCGGTGGAAGGTTGAGAAGAAGACTGCCTCTCTGTTCTCACTACTGAAGATTGGAAGGATGGATATTGGGCTGCTGAAGTCTCTGCTCTCGCTGCTGAAGAGAATGTTCTCCTACCTCTTCGCTCTCGCCGTTGAAGACTGGAAGATTAGGAGTGGACTGCTGAGGTTAAGCGAGTTTTGGGCTGCAGCGGGAAGAAGAGAATAGTTTGTGGCGCCCTAATTTAACCCAATTTGTTGAATCGCGCGTAATTTTGGCATTCTACATGCACGCCGTGTTTGTTATGGTGTTTTTTATGGCGTCCATGCACAAGCACACCGTGTTTGCTCCATTATCTTATGGTGTGCAATTGTTGCATGCCGTTTAATTTATATTTTTTTGAAATTTTATGGCACTTTTGATGCGAATCCCTTCGGTGTGTTGACCGAAAATTCCCACAACAATTTTAATATCAACCCAAGAAAGCTAAAGTGGTAAAATAAAGGATAAACACCTTAACCCAAGTTTAAATCTAACCCAAAATTCAAGGATTAACAAACTCTAGCCAAATGGAAAGAAATAAACAAATTCCAAGGTGGCGGAAATAAACAACAACACAAGAATAATAATACTCAAGATAAAGTTGATTAATTTCCTAAGAGATACAAGATTAAGAAATGGGATTTACCTCACCCACAAGAGGAACTCTCTCAAGAGCTTCACATTGAACATCACCAAGTTATCTTACAAATGACAAGAAAATGTGTATAAAAGGTACAAAATGGACAAAATGTGTAAATTTCGAAAATTGCAACAAAACCCCGTTTTTGTGAAACGGGGTGTTTCGGTCGACCGACACGATCGACCGAACCATTTTCGGTCGATCACATGGTCGACCGAAATGGGACTTTCGGTCGACCAAGCCTCAGTCGAACGCGACTGAGGCTGTCTTCAAAAATCTCTGCAGACTTTCGGTCGACCGGAATGAATTTCGGTCGACCGAAATTGACTGATTCCAATTTCTTCTTCTTTTTGGCTCCAACTTGATTCTCGACTTGCTTTTCTTGACTTATTCACATTGTTTAGCCTCGAATCTTGAACCTCTTCGACTTCGGATCTCGTCATGGGTCCCACGGGTACGTGCATCGGGGTTTGACTTTCTCGATTCTCATCAACTTTGCTTTTGCACGGCTTATAACGCATGCCGTAAATAACTTGTTTTCACGGAGTGCAATTGTTGAACGCCGTAAATAATCTAATTTTACGGCATGTCTAATTTGCACGCCGTAAATGCATGTCGTAAAAGGTCATTTCTGTTGTAGTACAATTAAAAATTTAAAAAGGACCAAACGAGGCGAAAATGATTTTTCAGTTAAGGTGGAAATTTAATTCTCACCAAAGTCGTGAAAAAAATGAATTCATAAAAAAAATGAAAAATGTGAAAATTTGAGAAAAGTTGGAAAACCAAGTCCATAGAAAATTTAGGCTATCAAACATATCAAAAGATGAAAAATGGGAGAAAATTTTCCATTTTTTATAGAAAATATGGGATATTAAACAGGGCATTAGGGTTCTTTTGATATGCTTTATTTGCGTTGGAAGTTGAAACATGTTTTTCATTTTTCACATCTTGGTGTGTTTGATAGACTTTTTTTGTTATAGAATTTGTTTTTCATCTAATCACGTTTTACATGAAATTTGTCATGCAATCAAAGCAAACACTTTTTTTGTTTTCCACCTCGGCAGATACTTTTTGCCTCGATTGCTCTTTTTTATAGTTAATTGAGTTATTTTTTTTTTCATAATTAATATTATTATTATCATCATGTGAAAATTATTATTTTTGATTGAAATAGCTAAATTTTGCATTATTTATCATGAAAAATATGTCAACTAAACAACAAAACTTGAAAAATTTTCACTTTTTTCACACAAAAAATTAAACTAATCAAACTTATTAAACTTTCAATTCTCAAAAAAATAGATTTTCAATTCTATAGAATTCATTTTCTTTCCATTCAAATTTCACCATCGCTATCAAACGATGAATCAATAAATCAATGAATTCAATTATTCACAACATGATTTGTTAACAATTAAATTAATTATCCTAAATTGTTATCACAATAATAATATATTATATTCTAATATTTCATTATGGGTTCCATCAAAATGTAATAATATATATATATATATAGCCTTTGTCTTGTGGGAATTAAATCTATTGTTTAGTAAATTTGGATATAAAGTTGATGAAATATGTCGGGGGTGGCTACATAGCCACTACAAAATTTATTTACTATACCACAATTTTAAATATTATCTTTATTTGCAAAAGTAGATACAAATAAAATTACAAAAATAACCTTTCAATTTTCTCTCGTTAACTAGCTAATTTATATATACACCACAATTTCTCAACTTCTTCTATTTAATCCTGTAAACAATTAATGGTTTATCGTTCTTTTTTTAAAGGCATTTCAGTTATTATTATTATTGAGATACTAAATGCTACAAAAATGAAAAAAGAACTATAGAGAAAAATGGACAGACAACATAAACCGAGTTTATAAGAGCAAGACAAAGGAATTAGTTAGACCACTAACCTCCTTATGTATGGATCGACGTGTCCGATTGGTTTGGCGTGCAAGACGGTACTTTTTTAACACATACCTTCATAATAAGCCACAAATGAATTAGGTAAAATCAATCATCAATCAATGATGGGAAAAAATGCAATAGTTAGTTCAAGGCTTACTTCTTTTTTTCAAGTTTATGCCTTACAAGAAGGGTAGAGCCAAAACCCCCCTTTCCTATCTGTTCCAGTATTTCATACTTCTCCATTGCCTACTAAATTTAACAGTACTGGATTCATGGTTGCGGTAGGAGTGAGTCAGTCCTACATGCACAGGAGAACCCATATGAGGGAAAGCTCATATTTAATGGTGTCGCCGCTTTCGACTTACACCTTTAATTATTTATTTTTATTTTTATGATTTATTGAACAAAGTGAGCTTTGTCATGTTTTATCATTATTTAACCTTTGTTTAATTTAGTTTATTAATTGGTTTCATTATGATTTTGAGGTTAAAAGTAGTGGTTGGAAATTAGAAAGAGAATATATGTGTGGTTAAAAAGTGGTTTAAGAAATTTTTTAGTTCATAAACTGATTATAAATCAGTTTATTTTGTTTATCAAACGGATACTTATTATACTTATTCTATCTTATAATTTGATTTTTAGTAATGTATTATTTTTATCTTTTATTTTGTCATAATAAAATTTAATATACGTACATATGTTAAATTTCTTTTAATATTCATAATAACACTGTAAATTATGTTTGATATTAAATAACATCGCAACTTAATATAAAATGAAATAGACCTTGCATAAATTAGATATATTTGCTTAAAATATAATCCAAACTATGTTAAATAAGTACAACAATAAGTGGTTTAATCTTAGTCATTTGTCTGTGGATTCTTTCGACTACTACAAATACATATGCTGAACCCATCTAATTTCGCATACATGTTGTAAAAATTATACATATCATCAAGTGTTTGAAATTTTTGCCCAAATCTTGGAATTGCACCAACATTCACTTGTAGAATAAATACATTGTCATCCATTCCATTCCTAAAAATTAGTATGAAAAAATAATTCGAATACTAATACGTGCAAAACTTACAGTAAAAAAATAAAATTAAACACCAATTTACAAAATTAAACAAATTAAAAACTTAAATTTATATATAAGTATAACACAATACATTTAAATATACATGTTTTGCTTTATAAATAAAGAAAAAAATGACTTACCAAAGAATTTAATAAAAAAAAAA